>VDFB02373365.1:76057522-76228020 GCA_007258455.2 Sequoia sempervirens
TTGGAAGTGTTTCATGATCATCCTTTGATTATTTGTTTTCTGGTCATTGCTTGATTTATGTGATGGGATTTATGACTTTAAGTTATTATGTTGTCTCTTGGATGTTGTTGATTATGTCATTGTAGTCCTTGAGTTTTATGATACTTTTGTATGGCATTGAGTCTTGTGGTTTCCTTTTTGGATGTTCTTGGTTGAGGTCTCTTTCTTGTTAGCTCCTAGCACGGGGGGTGGGTCTTCGGACTCACATGGTCGGGTGGAACGTGCTAAGCACCCCATTGGGTCCCCAGTCGAGGATCGAGAGGTGCGGATTGGTGCGGTTGCAGCGACTCCAGAGTTGTATCCGTCATGGAGCTAGTTTTCATCTATTCATTTGTATCATGATTCTTGTTGTATGGTTTCCGTGCATATTGGAAACACTTTTGTATCATTGTACCTCTTGAGGATTGTACTGTAATGTAATGTTAAAATTGGTGTGGATATTGGCCGTGGCAGTTGTTATTCATTGTGTTAAGTTAATTATGCATATGTTGTATTTATGTATTCAGATGGTTTCTTATCAATGATTATCATGTATGCGTTATATTTTGTTAGTGTTTATCTTGTTATGGATTATATCTTTGGATTTTATTCTTTATTGTTGTTGTGTGGATCTCATCTCGTAATGACTCCTCGTGTACCCCAAGGGATGTATGTGTTAATGAATCTGCTTAAATGAAATTCATGTCATGTCTTAATATGTTTTACATGTATGTTATGTTAATTCAAAAAAAAAAATAAAAAAAAATTGTGCTATAATTTTGTTTATATTCCTTTGGGTTCAAGCACGACCTGGCAGTTACAACAAGCATGGTTGAACTATATGTCGCGCTGGCTATCTTGAGGACACCCTACACCTTATTACTAAAATTCCATTTAAACTTGCGGTGCATGTGGATCACACATGAATAAAGGCTGATTATTTCCAATAACATTGTTCAAGGATTTAGGATGAGAGAATAATACAAGCTAGTAACACAAGAGACAGCTTAGGCTTGGCGTGCACAAAGAAAGAAGACGCAAGTCATAAGTGCTTTGAATCGGTCAAAAGACTACAAGAGGAAGATACCATTAGCATACTCACATTCTCAAATCAAACCACTCACACAAAGGTGCACACGTTTGAGACAAATAAGTTCCTAACAAAATGCACAAATTGAGTCCACAATGTGAATCGACACCCTAGCCAGCATAATTACCTCAAATCATAGCAAAATAAATGGATCAAAACCTACAGATTGGATTTCGGTTGATAATGAATGGAAATCGAATGTTTTTTTTTAACAAGACCAAATCAAAACATAGTGAAATTGCAAAAAGAGAGAAAGGTCAAATTCTATTAAAGGAGATTCGATAGGGGAGTCAATGAATGAATTGAATGAATGCCTATATCAACCCAAGGCATACAAAATTATAGACCATAAACATAGAATGACAAATATAGCCAAATAATCCAAAAGAGGAAAAACACAGTGTAGAGTGTTGAAGCAAAGTACGAGGGCGAACTAACCCGAAGTCCAACACATGTTGAGATGAAGTTGACGAGTTCAAGCTTCTGCCGCAATACAACGTCTCCCAAACTCTCAATCAACTTCAACAATTTTCACCCACTTCAAATTCTTTTCTTCCCCGCCTTTAATTGAGAAAACTTATTTTTACAAATAATCTTGTAGACTAGTTTTCTTGTTCGAAAACTAAAAATCAACATGCAAACCCAAAAATCCCCTCCAAAAGATAATAAGGGAAGCTTTTGTTTTTCCAAAAACAAAAAGCAAACAAAAGACTCATAAAAACAACATGTTTCCAAACAAAACCCAGTTTGAAGTCACACATGTGCTTCGACAAGTCTTTTTCCCACTTTTTAATTGTTTCTATTTCTTTATCATTTATCTTCATTCAAATTTAATACTAATTTTAATATTTTATTTTCTTTTAATATTTCTTTGCAAATTAAATTTATTAATTAAAACTTTAATATTAAACAATAATTTACTTTTATATTTAATTATGAAAGCACTTATAATTTAACCATTTAATTTAATAATTAATCATTCAAACACAACACGTACATTTTTCTAATAACATAATTTATTTAATAACAATCTATTTAATTCTATAACAAACAACTTTAATAAATGATTAATTTTAACACTACGTATCAGAAAATTCACCCAAACAAACTTAATCAAATATCAAGAAAGGGGCACTACATAACCCCTAACATTTGTGTTGCCTATTTGCACATATGTCATTTTATTGCACACATGTGGCTCATATTACATTGTAACGCCACACGCAACCCTAGGGAAGCCAAGGTACTACTCACAAACGAACTAATTTTTTTTTAAAAGAACAATTAACATGCAAGTTCTAACCATTGCCAACCAATCCCCTAAGGTTACGAGACTGAGTTACTTAAACCCAAACAAGAAACATGAATTAAATCCATAACATTTAATTTACTTAACAATTAAGTTCACATACATTCCATACATAATAATTTACATCAAAGAATAATAAATACCACATGATTCCAATAATATAGTTTATAACATAATTACAACACTCATTCCCCGAATGAGATAAATCCAATAATCATGATTACATATTACAAATTCCACCTCGAGAACAATGAGGGGTAATAAAATACAAGATCAATAGAATGAATAAAGCATGACAAGAAACTAGATCCCACGAGCTCTCCAACTGGAAATCTCGTCCACACAAACAAGAAGAAAACCAACAGATTAAGGTGCACGTTCCACCCAACTGTGTGATACCCAAAGGCTCACCCCCCGTGCTAGGAGATAGTAACTAGGATTCCAACACAAGACCATCTACCTCTAGACACAGGTTAAAACATAACTGAACAGAAACAACTACAACCACAATATTACTTAGCACAAAGTTACAGTGCTTCCAGAGAACAATGATCTTTTATGCAGTACAACAACTAACTTGGTTGACATAGCGAGAGTGTCACACGACAATTGTTATGAGTTACCCTGGCTCAACTGTCTAAGGCAACCGAACCCACATCTTGGGCTATCCAAGCTCAACTCCACCAGCTGTCGGACCCTCATACCAACTGCGCTTCTCATCTCATCTCAAACCTTAAAAGTGAATGAGCTATGAGAGAGGCATTAATTATCTTAATTAGTCTGAGATTTTTTCATTAATTCTTTTTTTTGTTATCACTTACTTAAACCCTAAGTGAGTTACTACCCTCGCACCCTTGTGTGTTGCCTGGACTCTGGCTGAAGAGTTTCTCACTCTCCACATTGACAACATACGGTACAACCCACAATGAGTAACTGGATAAGAGGACCTCTCCAAACCAAGGAGGAAACAAATAAAGGAAACTCACTCCAAACACTGGAGGAAACAAAAGTACAAAACCCTCTCCAAACACTGGAGGCTACAAAGGTCAAAACTCTCTCCAACCACTAGAGGAAACAAAGGTCAAACCCTCTCCGAGCACTAGAGGAAACAAAACACATACTCCACTCCTAATCCAAAGGAGACACAAAACTCATAAACTACTCCTAATCCAAAGGAGGCACAAAACCCAAGACAATCCAAAGGTTGACTATCATAATGACAACCAATACAAAGGAATGAAACTCTATCTGGAAGACTTCAAGGCATTTACTCACTTTGCACAATGACGAGAATGATCCAGCATAGCTGGAAAACACTTTAGATAATTTAAATAAACTAAGGTTAGGATTTCCTAAATCCAGTCAACTTAATTAACTAATATTAGGGTTTCCTAAACCCACGCCAAACACTAACATAGTACATGATAACAAGTAAATAATTGACATTATTTGCACAACTCAATAGTAGATCAAATCACGTTGACAACCTTAAGGAGTTTAATCAATAATTCAATTTTCATTTTCCCAATTACATAATATTCCAAATAAATTTTTAAATAACGCCACACCTCATAATGAAGAATTTTAGTCAATTCTTAACAAATAAAACTAATATTAGGATTTCGTAAATCCAATTCACTTAATCATCATGGTGCATTTAAATAATTCATTTGCTATTTACATAATCGAAATAGAAAATTTATTTAGATAGATTATAATTGTGTAATTCTGAGATATGCATTTTAATTTTCTAAAACAATCTTACTAACTGATTAAATACAATCTTTAAACTAAATCATCTAATTAAAATAAAATAATCGTTATTTTAACTACACCAAAATATTGAATTTAAAATCAGCTATTTGAATATACACTTATATTAAATATATATATATATAATTTATATACATCAAATGTATATATATAATTCAATATATATATTTTAATTTTCTAATTAATCCTATATATATAATAAATATAATATATATTATATTTAAATTAAAAAAAAAACTAACTAAAAATAAATAAAACAAAAAAAATGAATTTACAAATGCCAAAGGCCAAAGCCCTAACTGGCCAAGCCGTAGGTGGCGGCCTGTGTGCTAAGCACACAGGGCGCCTCCCTCAGGGCAGCGGCCTGTATGCTAAGCACACAGGGCGCCTCCCTCAGGGCGGCGGCCTGTGTGCTAAGCACACAGTCCACAAACCCTAAGGGGTGTGGCCTGTGTGCGGAGCACACAGTCCGCCTCCCTTTAGGGGCGCGGCCTGTGTGCGGAGCACACAGTCCGCCTCCCTTTAGGGGCGCGGCCTGTGTGCTACGCACACAGCCCACCTCCCCTTGGGGATTGGGCGGTGGTGGGGTTGGCTCCCCTACCTCCCCACCACTACCACAAAATAGATTTTATTTTGTTTCAATAAACATAAAAAAAAGTCCCCATAGAAACAATCAGAGGGAGATAAACAAGATAAATAACCAAATGGAAGCACAGAACAGTCATAATCAAATCTGTGTGTTGAATGTAAATACAAAATCCAAAACCCCATTTTTTTGCCAAACTGTGCAAATGCACAACCAAATTTTGTAAAAAAAAAAAAACAACAGTTGGGTTTAAATCCTAGTTTGAAATGCCAATTCATTTGGCTTCATTCTATTCAACCCTTGATTGAATTCTTGTTTTGATTTCAATTTCAAATTTTCAACATAATTTTAAGAGTTTAACACCAATTGACAGGGTTTTCCATTGAATCTAACATCATTTTAAGAATTTTTTATTTTTTTTTCAAACAACAAAGCAAGAATTTGAATTCTTTTCAAAATGAACAAAACCAGAAAACAAAGAACCTGATTTTTTTCTCCAAGCTTAAAGTCCTTCAATGGAGGTTTATCTTTTCTTTTCCCATTCAGCTTCACCAATTTTCAATCCTTCTTCCCCAATCCAAGCAAAGCTATACAAGAAATCTTTTCCTCAAATTGAAACTGAAAATTGTATGAATTTTCATTTGCTAAAATAGAGTTTTCCCTCAAATTATCAAACCTCCTTTAAAATATCCCCACCCACCAAATTTATTGCAAAAATTTGAGGATATTTCCAATTTTCAAAATTTAAAACAAATTTCTAATTTCTAATTGAAATGTTATGCATTTTTCAAAAATTCATTATTTACAAAAGAATACAAATTGTCAAGAATTTACTTTGTATCAATAATTTCAGTGCTGCGAAATTGTAAACACATTTTCATTGATTTATTTATTTATTTTAATTTATCTCCAACTATCCAAATTTGATTTCTATTTATATTTTGATTAAATCATTCCATACGGCAGCCATTCAAAACAACTAACACATTTAATATATCACCCTTAATCTAATTTAATCAATAAACTCAATCTAATTTTATTAATTAAATTAAATCATTCAATAAAATAAATGATGTTCAACATTGTAAATAAATACATATAAACATCAATTTAACTATGCAAGCCACTTGATAACCTTTATAATTTGCAATTACATAAATACTCAAAGCAAAGGACCGAATTAAAACAACCAACCCAACAACAACTCGACGACACACTATGACTAGGGTGATGACTTGGCATGAAAAACCTAGCTACTATCTCCCAATCAATTTCTGTTGGTCAATGGACATGCTCAAACCTGTGAACCAAGTGGAGTCGATGTCATGTACCTGTCAACCTGCAACAAGGAGTACATTGAACATGCATATATATATAAAATGATCAAACACACTGTGAAGAGGAAATCTCAGAATCGTAGGGCACTCGCAAGCGAGTGGTACAGTCCCGTCCCCTTCACCAATACAATATCACTAACTGATGCATCTAACATCAATGATATGATCAATAGCATAAAACATTGTTAAATCAATTATCTTCTATGTAAATCCAAAACATGCCATAACGATAACATCAGAATAAAATAACAACATATGACATATAACATTCACATCACTTAACAGATAGCAGTCAAAAGTAACCAAGTTCCAAAGTCACAACATAACCAGAACCAATCATTACAAAGAAAACACTACTGATCCAAACATCCAAAATGGAGGGGTGTTACATCCTCCCCCTAGGGTCAGGCTTACTCCTGGAAGCCTGCAAATACCCCTAGTACAAACTCCACAAAAAAACACATAATCAATGGTTCAAAAACTAAACCACTCCATACCTCAACATAAAACAACAGCAGCCCGTGCTATAATCAACACAACCAAGCACACTGTCAATCTACACAATCAACATGGTGAAGCAACCACCAACCAAGATTCCAAAACACATATCCAAGGATTAACATACAAATTACACAAATGCACTGATACACATCACCGAGAATCATCACAAGGCTACACCTAGTGCGATATTATTACATTGTTTACTCAAGACAAGGTATGCAACATTATCACTTCAACATTCATTTAACATTTTGCATTTTGAATCCAGGTACAATAATTTAACAACTACCTGATTTCCTAAGTCTCAACCATGAAATTGGGGACTCTAGGCCTCACCAACGAGATGCACCTATTATGCAATTATCATTATCATGCAATAGTTTCACTAATCCCTTTTCCCTAAACTTTTACTTTTCGCAAACGATTTTCCATTCATATTGTACATTTCCCATGATTATGAATGCAACTTGGGGACTTAGGTCCTTTACCCAAGGTTTGATCTAATAAAACAAACCTTCCTAATTACATAAGCATTTTCTCATAAGATACCACATACCATGGGTTTCAATACACCACACACTCAAGGATAACATCTTCGTTATACCAATGAGAAGAGAGAGAAGGATAGAGAAGGATTTACCATTTTGACATAAACACTAATATAAACATGGTCTCATCATCACATAAATGCATCAATCAAATGAGAGCATGCACACATCTCTATGAACAAACAACATGATCATTCATTTTCTATTACCACATTCCATAATTTCTATACAATATAACATGCAAATCAACTCCAACACCACATAGGGTCAATCAGGAAATCACTTGCACAATGAGTTAAAGCACAAGAAGAAATGCAAGGGCGAAAATAACAACAAAACTGGTTGTCATCCACCACACACAACACACCACATTCACACACTATACAATTGTCCATAATGCATTCCTCCAGTAGGAAGGATATCGGTGCATTGTACACTACACCAAGGATCCTATCCTTCCCACTAGTTTCCTACACCATTGGACCTACTCCACCTCACAAACACTTCTGGGTAGACAAGTGAGGTCAACCCAAAAGGAAAACAGAACTACCGAATAGAGCGTCTAGGTCAACACCATGGCTCATAGTGCCCAAAGTATAGACCTACACAACTAACAGCTTAATGGGTCCACATTATCCTAGAGCACCCAGTGTTTAAACCTAGGCTCTGATACCATGTGTAACGCCCCGCCACGCAACCCTAGGGGAAGTTGCAATTTACTACACAAACGAACTAATTTTTTTTTAAAAAGGAACAATTAATATGCAAGTTCACTAACCATTGCCAACCAATCTCCTAAGGTTACGAGATGGAGTTACTTAAACCCAAACAAGAAACATGAATTAAAACATAACACTTGATTTACTTAACAATTAAGTTCACATAAATTCCATACATAATATTTTGCATCAAAGAATAAGAGATACCACTTGGTTTCAAATAACAATTAATTTACAATAAGATTACAATACTTATTCCTCGAATGAGATAAATCCAATAATCATGATTACATATTACAAATTCCACCTCTATAACAATGAGGGGTAATAAAATATAAGAACAATAGAGAATGAAGCATGACAAGGAACTGGATCCCGCGAGCTCTCCAACTGGAAATCTCGTCCACACAAACAAGAAGAAAACCAATGGATTAAGGTGCACATTCCACCCAACCGTGTGATACCCAAAGGCTCACCCCCCATGCTAGGAGATAGTAACCAGGAATCCAACACAAGACCATCTACCACTAGACATAGGCTACAATTGAACTGAACTGAAAGTGATACAAGTACAACATCACTTAGCACAAAGGTTACAATGCTTCCAGAGTACAAGGTTCATTTATGCAGTACAACAAACTGACCTCTGGTTGACATAGTGAGAGTGTCACATGACAATTGTTATGAGTTACCCTGGCTCAGCTATCTAAGGCAACCAAACCCACATCTTGGGCTATCCAGGCTCAACTCTACCAGCCGCTGGACCCTCATGCCAACTACACTTCTCGTCTCATCTCAAACCTTAAAAGTGAATGAGCTATGAGAGAGGCATTAATTATCTTAATTAGTCTGAGAGTTTTTCATTAATTCTTTTTAAGTTATCACTTACTTAAACCCTAAGTGAGTTACGCTAGCACCCCTTTGTGTGCTGGACCCCCACATAAAGCCACTCTCCTATCCACCACATACGATACAAAGACCACAACCAATGGGTAACTAGATAAGACGACCTCTCCAAACCAAGGAGGCAACAAAAGTAAAAAATCCTCTCCAAACACTGGAGGCTACAAGGTCTAAACCCTCTCCAACCATTGGAGGAAACACAGGTCAAACCCTCTCCAAGTACTGGAGGAAACAAAGATACAAAATCCCTCCTTCCCAAGGAGGCACAACCACATGACCCTCTCCCAATCCCAAGGAGGCACAAATCCTAAGACAATCCAAAGGTTGACTATCATGACGACCACCCATACAATTAAATGAAAACCCTATCTGGAAGACTTCAAGACATCTACTCCATTGCACAACATCGAGAAGGTCAAACATAGCTAGCAACCACTTCAAACAATTTAAACAAGCTAACGTTCGGGTTTCCTAAACCCAAGTCAAGCAATGACATAGTATAAAATTTCAATTTAAATAATTAGCATTATTCGTTCTTACACAAAATAAAACAAATTACTTGATGCCATTGAGAACTTTAAATTTAATATTTTAATTCTAATTACTCAATTATAGATAAGGATTAAACAATCTTTAAAAATAAAGTCATTTTATTAATCATACCAATTAATTAAAATCAATATTTTCTTAAATAGGAAAAGGTTTAATCATACATCAATTTCGTTTCAACTATAATAATGAACACATCATTTTAACATTCCTATAATGGATATCTAAATTATCATTTAAATATGTGCCACTAAAGTCTATTCTAAAACTTAACATTTTCTGATTATTTAAAATTGTCAAACAAAACAATTCTTTAAATAAAAGAGTTATATTTTCCAACTATTATTATTAAATAATCCTTTGATGATTATTTTGCAACTCACAATAACCCATATTATTTAAATTATATAAATAATATATATATATAAAAAGTAAAAACAAGATATTCATTTAAACTCAAATTATATAATATTGAATATTATATATATGCAATATTATATTATATAAATAATATTAAATATTATATATACATATAATATTATATTATATATATATTACATATATTATATTAAATATAATATAATGAGAAATATTTTTTTTTAAAATAAAACACAATAAATAAAGTTTAATAAATTTTAGGGCAAACCCTAAGCAGGGCACGCAGGCCCTGCCTCCCCATGGCGGCGGTGCCTATGTGCAAAGCACACAGCGCCTGCCTCCCACGGGCGGCGGTGGCTGTGTGCTTGCACATAGCGGCCGCCTCCCTGAGGGTGGTGGTGCCTATGTGCAAAGCACACAGCGCCCGCCTCCCTACGGGCGGGGGCCGCGGCAGCGGCGGTGGTGGGGTTGGCTTCCCCACCCCACAAAACAAAAAAAAACTATATTTTTTTTTTTTATATAAAATTTTTCACAAATAAGAACACAGCCCCTGTGTTTTTCCAGAATGGTAAAAAAAGATCAAAATAGGGAAAAGATAAATAAATTTCCTGTTATATATATATATTTTAAAAGGATGAATTCCTTGGCTTTACAAGCCAAAATATATATATTTATAAAACTACATCCATTTCCCAACTCAAATTGGGCAAATCAACAACAGAAATGGAAACACAACAACATTTAATTTCAAAAAAGAACATGAGGTTTTCAAATTCTCACACAAAGTTTTCTGATTCTATTTTGCCTTCTTTCAAATTTCTATTGTTTAGAATAGAAGATTTCTATTGTAGATTTTGGTTTCTTAACAACAAATCATATTTTTTTCTAAAGATCTAATCAAGATTCAAACCAAGAATTTGAAAACAAGATTTAAACTAAAAATAAATAAATTTCTTACACAAATAAAACATGAAAACCTGTGGTTTGAAGTCTGCAAGAAGATCTTGAGGAGAAGATGAGTTGCCAAATCCAACTCCAAGCTTTTCCAAATTCCAAATCTTGATCTCCCCTTCCAAAATCCACAGCAAAAATCCTTTTTTTTTCCCAAGGTTGCCAAATTAAAAATAATATGAATTTTCCTTTTCTAAAATAGAGGTTTTCCCCAAATTGGTCAAACCCCTAAAAAAATATCCCCACCCACTAAATTTATTGCACAATTTGGAGGATATTTTCTATTTCTTTTAAATTAAAACAAGTTTCTATTTTCTAATTCCCATCACATGCATTTTTCAAATTTCTTTAACACAAAAGAATACATTCTTTGTAAATAACTTACTTTCTCAATAATTTACAAAAGTGAAATAAAACACATTCTCCTTTTTTATTTATTTATTTTAATTTATCACCAACTATCCAAATATGATTTATATTTATATTTTGATTAAATCATTCCATACAATAATGTTAAAACAACTAACACATTTAATATATCACCCTTAATCTATTTTAATCAATAAACTCAATCTAATTTTATTAATTAAATTAAATCATTCAATAAAATAAATGACGTTCAACATTGCAAATAAATACTTATAAACATCAATTTAATTACACAAGCCACTTGATAACCTTTATAATTTGCAATTACATAAATACTCAAAGCAAAGGACCGAATTAAAACAACCAACCCAACAACAACTCGACTACACGCTATGACTAGGGTGACGACTTGGCACATAAAACCTAGCTACTATCTCCCAATCAATTTCCATTGGTCAATGGACACACTCAAACCTGTGAACCTGGTGGAGTCGATGTCATGTACTTGTCAACCTGCAACAAGGAGTACATCGAACATGCATATATATATATAAAATGATCAAACACACCGTGAAGAGGAAATCTTAGAATCGTAGGGCACTCGCAAGTGAGTGGTACAATCTCGTCCCCTTCACCAATACAATATCACTAACTGACGCATCTAACATCAATGATATGATCAATAGCATAAAACATTGTTAAATCAATTATCTTCTATGTAAATCCAAAACATGCCATAATGATAACATCAAAATAAAATATCATATAACATATAACATTCACATCACTTAACAGATAGCAGTCAAAAGTAACCAAGTTCCAAAGTCACAACATAACCAGAACCAATCATTACAAAGAAAACACTACCGATCCAAACATCCAAAATGGAGGGGTGTTACAAGAGGAAACCCGAGAAAGTGCCCTACAGGGAGGTATCCCCTAAGATCTCTCGTATGGAGGAAACTTGAGAAAGTGGACTTCGTAGAGTCAAGAAGTGGCCACATGGGTGAGTGAGTAGACAGTTGTATAGACTGTCAAAACTTTTGAAAACCGTGAAGAGAGTTCACTCAAGGGATGCGTAGTTCAAAAGTAGATGTTCTCTCTCTCGAATTGATCCTTCATCAAGGAATCCTTTTGAAAGATGTTCACTTCTTCATGGAATTCAAAAGGAAGAAAATGCCTCCATGTGAGGGGAAGGTTACTGTTGTTCCCGCTTCAGAGGAAGGTTCAAGTCCTTTCTTTACGAACCCATGATGAAGGAAACATGTTTTATTCGGGTTTCAAGTTGAGAATACGATTTTGAAGAAAATTTTGTGAAGATTTTCAAGAAAAGATCCATTGGAAACAAATGCATTTTTTGAAAATTGAAACGTTAAAGAAAAATCATTGTCACATATGAGAGTGATAACTCAAATAAAGAAAGGAGAAAGATAAAGAGAAAGAAAAAGAGAGAAAAATATAAACAAAGGGCACTGAGGGATCTGGTTTAGCAGGGTCAGATCTGTCTGAGCTCATAATAATAGGTAACTGTGGTGCAAGGAAAAAGATCATCAATCCCCAACCAGATTAGGAAAAATGCACGAAAAATAAAGTAAAAATAAAAAATTGGTTCAACATGGAGGGGAATCCTAAATGCCCCCAACACTTTGCATCATCCCCAATTTATCAAAAATCAAGCACAAACATGGAAGAATGATGATAAAAATAGAATAAGGTTTATGACACAAAAAACATGCCTATATCCAAGCACCAATAGGGATGACGAGGGTCATCCAGTAACACATAGCACGATCATGGGGGAACACATCACAAAACACACACACAAGATCAAGAAGAAGCCTCCTAACATTGATCAACCAAGAGTTTTTCCACTTCCCACTCTAGATCATTGTAGGGGGAAGGAGGATGATCCTGCAGTGGTGGAATGCTAAGAGGAGGGGCGTCCAACCCTCCCACAACAAGGGCTAAGGAAGAAGGCCCCTCGAGGTCCTCTCCACCAAGCTCTTGTGGAGTCAAGGTCAACTATTTTGTGAAGATTGCTGACAAGGCCATAACTTCATCCACAGAGTTAAACATGTACCCCTTAGGAACTTTGTGTCTAACTTCAATGGATGGGGCAGGTTGAGCTTGAGATTCACCGCTAGGCTCGCCAAGTGACTCGGGAGCGGTGACAAACTTAGGGAAAGCTGAGACTTGTTCTGTCACTAGGACAGAACAAGTCAGCACAAGATCACCTTGTGGAGAAGGTGGGATCCTATTATGCCCTTCATTGCTAGGACCACTCTCCACCACTTTCTTTGTAGACGAAGATGAACTCCCCACAAACGAAGCTAGAGGTGTGGGGGAAGAGGAGGAAAGGACCGCAACAGATACGACCAAGGTATTAATCATATCCACAGGCTTCAAAAAAGGCTAGATATATGGAACATACATCAACAAAGGTGGCTCCACCGAAGGAGCAATGAACACCTGTAACCCCTTGGGGTTAGGTGTGTTTGTACTCATAGCGGAAGCTAGAAATATCACAGAATTGAAATGGAGAGAAGTAGGAGGGAGGGAAAAGGGTGACACTGCAAGAGGCCATGAAGAAAGGGTGGTCATCTCTTCCTCCCTTCTTTGTGAGGTGGTTTTCTTAGTTAAGAGGGCCTTTTGGCGATGCTTGCATTTGCGTGCAAGGCAGTTTCTTCAGCTCTTGAAGCTGGAGGCTGGAGGCTGCGAAGGAGTAGAAGGCTCCTGCTCAACCATAGGAATGTCCTCTATGGTTGTTTTTGACAGAGGAATGGATTCCTAAATGGGAGTAGGAGGGATAGGTTGCGGGACAACAAGAGGAGTTGACTCAAGATCCTCGATAGCGGGCCTATTCCCGTTCACTGCCTTGGAAGCAAGAGCAGTGGGAGGCCGTGGATCAAATTCCCTTCAAGAACCTTTCTTTCTGTCATATAAGTAGTACCACAGTTTGGGGTATTCATTAGGAAGATTCAAGATCTTAAGCTTGGGCCTACGCCAAGGAGGAATCATCGGACTTAGTGGATAGCCACCAGGCCTATTCATCTAGTACTCTTCCAAGGAAAGGGGAGAGAATGAGGCAATTCAGGGAAAATTTACCTTTTCTTTTCCTTTATGAGAAGGAGAGGGAGCTGGTATTGGCTTCTCCTCTTTCTTCAAAGAAGGGGGAGTGGTTGGTGCGACCTTCTCCTTCTCCTTTAGGGAGGAGGAGGCGATCGACTGCTACATTGCAGGAAGGGTCAGTTTCAACTGTCCCTTGCCCCCAGTCTTATACTTTACATAATTCTTGTAAAGTAGGTCCATTCTTGGAGGAAGTGAACCAATTGGGGAGGGCCAAAAGTGATCCAGTGAGTATCACCACAAGACACCAAGGGTTGATATTTGGTGTCATCCACTACATGAATGACACCTTCATGGGAAAAATTTAAACACTTGTGAATAATGGAGGCAATTCCATTCATAGAAGCTAGCCAAGGAATGCCTAGCTTCACCCTGAATAGATCTGACTCCAGGATAACATTGAAAACTGTTTCAATAGTCCTGGGTCCAACTAGGATGGAAAAAGTTATTGAACTGTAAGGTTTAAGAGTCATACCATCGTGCATGCGGATGGTAGATTTTGTTTCTTCATATTCTTCCCTTTTTAACGAATTTAATACTAATGTTTTTTTTGTGATAACATTCACATGGCTCGCGGAGTCTACCAAGACTCCTGTCACAATGTTACCATTAACACGAGCGGGAATGTAGAGAGGTGAGGGTTTATTGTTTAAGGGAAAATATTGTGATGTGAATGTAATTTTTGGAAAACCAGGTGCAAGTGGAGCAGTAGAAGTCACTGTGACCATATTGACATAGGCCTCAACCTGAGTAACAAAGTCAGTAGGATTGATAATCATGTTAGCAGAGTGTGATGGAAATGGGTCCATGTATATTTGCAGTTCACTATTAGCTTTCGCCACTGATTTGTTAGCATTTTGTTTATTCCCATCAAGACAAATGGTATCGTCCTCAACACAGTCCTGTATCTCATGACGTAGCCGCATACAACATTTGATATCATGTCCATTAACTTGATGGTACTGACAATAAGTGCTCCCATCATACCAATTAGGGTAAGGCTCTTTAACAAGCTTAGGACTTGGAAAAGTTATGATCTTATCCTTCAACAACTTATGTAGGATGGAAGTATAAGATTTTGATAACTTTGTGAACTTTCTGTTATGTTTGAGACCATTGTCATCGACAACAACTACTACATTTGTAATGGCCTTACCTTCCCAGAGATTGATACAATGGATTTTCCATCAGAATGGGAGTGTGAGGAGGAACCCCCAAACTAAACAACCATCTGCTGGTATTCTTGTAAAGCTGCACACAAGTGTGCAAAAGAAGGGTATTTCATAAGTGTTAAATTTTCTTGCCAAGGCCTCTGTAAGTTGCCTATGAATACCTTTTGCATGTTAGAATCAAGCAACTGATACGAGATTTATGAGAGGAGCACTTGGTAGCATACTGTGAAATCAATAATTTTTTCATTATCTCCTTGTTTACATTGGACGAGATCCAAAAAGGTTATCTTCGGCTTGATGTTTGCTTGAAATTGTCTAAGAAATTGATTAACAAGTTGGTCAAACGAGAAAATGGAATTGTTAGGCAAGGAACAATACCACTTGAGCATTGTGTCCTTGAGAGATCGAGGAAACAATTTGGCCATCAAGGCATCATGATGGAAAAAGTCTATGCACAAGGTGTTAAAGGCAGACACATGTGTCTATGGACCCTCTTTACCACCATACTTTCGAATTTAGGTATCTCCATTCCCTGGGGGAAACGAGTGTTCAAGATTGCGAATGACAATGGGCTATGTCAAAAAAAGGGATGAAAGATAGGTTGGGCAGAGGCTTGGGAAAGACTCGCTAACTGGTTTTGCATCTTACCCATATTCTGAAGAAGAGTGTTCAAAATAGGGTTGTTAGAAGATGTAGGGCTAGAGGAACCTCCTCTAGAGCCACTGCCAAGGCCACCTCTAGATCCACCACCAGTGTGACTTCCACCATAACCACTACCAGAGCCACTGCCACTAGTAGGACCTCCGCTAGAACCACCACCATGACCTCCACTAGAGGTGACAGGAGGGGTGAAGTTAAAGTACAAGGGGACCTTATTCACTTTGATATTTTTGAGTTGTTCAGAAACATAAGGGATACTGATAGAAGAGACCACATAGGCCATATAAATGAAAGTGAGAGGCACTGATAATCCTAACTATCCTTTACGTTCTTCAAAAGTGACTCCTTGTGCAAAACTAGGGTTGCTCGAAGGAGCACATGCTTTAGCGAGACTGAGAAGGCTAGTTAGAAGCTCTATGCTTGTCTGATTTTTACCCATCATATGTTTCAACTCACTAACAACCTAAGCTGCCTTAGACATCTTCAGATTTCTTTCCAAGTGGTTTTCTATGTTTCCCATTCCTCTAGCAAGGGCGGACACATATTCTATAGGGATCTAAACAACTTCATGCTCATCTATCGATGATGGTGTAGGAGATGTAGGAGGAGTGGGGACATGATCAGTCTCATTAGAGAAACCTAACTTGCCTCTTGAAAATTGCTCCTGTGTGGCTAGACCAACGACAGGACCAGAGAAAATGTTTGTAGATAACCCAATAGAGACCTTGTCCTCTCCATCGGAAGGTGACGTACACTTCTAATGATATACCCAAAAGTTGTGGATTGGGTTGTGATCCTCATAAACCTTCACAACACTGAGGAACACAATAGTCATGAAGTACTCGAGGGAAGCTTCAACACTGACAGATTAATAGACGTTGGTTCATGTTAGGTTCACCAAAATGCAAGGTAGGGGGACCTCCACATGCAAGGCCCTAGGTCATGAAGGGCCAAGATGTGGAAGGCTTACCTAACTTACCTCAACTAAATAGGGTGTTAGGATATACATGACGAGAATGGTGAGGGCTATGAAGTCCTTCAACCACACTACAAACTCGAAATGCAAAATGGGGCTAGGTGAACCAGTCTTTAGGTTCAACACTGTGCCTCAAAAGGCTCTCTGTTTGAAGATGAAAGCATGGTCCTTGGATGACAGCACAATGCATTGTCATCTCTAAAGTGCCCTGGTGTCCGTACGACCAGACAACAATAGAGACAAGGTCAAACCTAAGAAAATGACTAATTGCCTAGCTAACTACCACTAAAGGGCCAAAATAACATAACTAAATAAACCAAGTACTCCCTAATGTGATAAAGCAAAGATGCAAGAGTAAAGGTGGCAAGAAGGATCTCACAAAGAAACTCGTTTTCTAGCTAAATCCTTGAAAGTATGTTCACCTACACACACAAAGGAGAGGAAAATGTTGGGTGGATGTATAGGGGCTTGCCTCAATCAAACCCCCGTTTAGGTGTTTCCACCTCCATGGATAGCCAAGGAAACAAGATAAAGAAATTAATATAGTAAAGAGCACAAAAGCACTGCAAAAAAATAAAGTGCTAACTCAGCCAAGTGATAGAGGAGTGGAAAGGGAAGCTTACCACCTCCACTAAGAGCACTCAAGGCTACTTGGGAGAGAAAATGAGACTACTCGAGCCTTTGCTACAATGGTGTTTTTCCCCAACTTGCTCTACCGAAGTGATGGAGTGTTGTGTTTGCTACAATGGAGAGCTTGTATGTTTGGAGTGAGTGAAAGTGAGCTTGTGAAGTGATAGAATGAGTGCTGGAAGTTGTGAAGAAGCTAGAATGCATGTCGAAGGAATGAATTTGAAGAAGGAATGAAAGAAACATTCATATTCAGGTTTGTCGGCCGAAGGGGGCGTTACAACTTGACTCCCAATGAGAACTGTAACGCCTCTGTAGGTTCAGTTGCATGAGCCTGCTAGGGACATAAGTGCACCACATGGACATATGCACGTCGCGCAAGCATCCCCGACATAAACACCTCCATCGATGCTCAAAACAAGCGCCAAGTGAGATGCAAGCAGTGGGCTTAAGTGGAATTAAGCCTCCAAACTTGGTTTTCTAAAGTGGAGAGGAAAAAAGGGGGAATTTACACATGGGGTGCAAATTCACTCCAATACACTTCTAATACACTTACTATAGGCTCATTTCGTGGTAACATAGATACAAATTTACATGTTAAAACCTTATTATCATCATATTCTACTTATATACAAGATGATAGTATTTTGATGCATGTATTTGTTCATAATTTAGTAGATAGAGATAAACAATATCTTGATTCATGTCATAGTTATTATAGAACATTCTATGCTTATGTTTCTTATGTTGTATCTTGTACTCATTGATCACTTATCATTATCCTATATTGCCATAGTATACTTCTAGATTTATCCTAATATATTGGTGGCATCATACCTTTTACACTCTATATTGAGCCTTGATTGTCATATAATTACATTAGAGGTTGTCATGCCTTCTTTATGGTATTCACACTTCTTTTGTCTTATTACACTTCTAGAGTTATAATTTTAGATTTGAAACATTTGTCTTCCCTCATTCTCTATTATGCCAACATTATTTATCCTTCTATATTGGTGGGCATTATATCTGTTGGGACTTCGATGATATTCACTTATAAAGAGCACTTGTAGGAAGAATTTTTCTATAGAATAATTTTTTTTTTGGTATTGTGGTATAACATTTATGTTGAATAACTTGTAGTGATGTTGTAACAATAGGTTGTAGTGTAGTATGCATGGTTTGTATACATGTGGTAGTGTTGTGAATAAATGTAAGGCATTTTGAAGAACTCACAACTCCATATAAGTTAATGCTTGCTAAAATTATGAAAACTGATGTAGGGGTCGTTGAGGGTAAAAGAAAAAATTATGTCACACTTTGGCCAACTAAACAGTTTCAAGTGGAATGTTTTTCCCTAAACAGTTTTGGGAGAAACAGTTTCACTTGAAACCACATGGTTTATACGTGGTGTACATATAGTTTTGGGTGAAACCCTTTCACACAATTTTAAAATAGAAAAATTTGAATGGGGCTAAATTTATGTTTAAGTTGTCAAGTGAAAGGGTTTTAGTAGAAAGTGTTTAGGGTGAAACTATCTATGTGGCTACTTAACCCTTATTTTGGAGCAAATTTAGAAAAATATCAACTTCAACTTCAACTCTAAATTTCTCCAAGTAGGGGCAATCTCATGAAAATATAAAAATACCCTTTTGTAGAGCTTAGATTTTGAAATACATTTTTTAAATATATTTTGACCATTCTTTTTTTTTTTGAGCAAAAGACATTTAAGCCAACTATTTATATTATATAATAGTAAAGGTTACAATATTGCTTAACAGTATCTAGATATGATGTAGATACAATTTTATTATATATTATTTAATTTACTATTAGTAGGTTTTTATAATCAAACATAAGGTTGATTAGAAATTTAAAAAAATATTAAAGCATATTCAAGATAATTGAAAAATATATAGTGCACTAGAGAGGAAAGAATACTCTTCAAAAGGATATACTTTTTTTAAAATGAGAACTATGATACTCATTGATTTTTTTTTCCATATACTAGATATTGAAATTAGCTATTTGGGGGAAAAAATTAAGAAAAAAAAAATTTGCTCCTTTTTATGTGACATCCCATCCACCTCATTTTTTTTTGAAATTTTTAGCTTTTTAAATTTTTCTATTAAATTTATAAAATAAAATATTAAACCATTTTTTTTAAATTACAAATATAAACTCCATCAAGAGTTCTACATTTCACTAGTTTATATCATTTCAAAATTCAAAACATAAAGACCAGTTTTATATGATTGAAGTTGAATATTTTAATTATGTTGGTCATTTCCTTATAAAAATGTGACATATGCTTTTTATTTTACCCTTGAAATTAAGTGAAAGATCATGCAACATAATATGTCAATGTAGTTTCCCATATGTATTCTAATTTGATATGTTATTTTTAGATTTTTTTTTGTGAAATAGTGCACTATATAGAGTTGATATTTGAGGTTTTTAATGTATAAAAAACCTATTTTAGATTTAACTCTTATTGAGCACTCAATAATTGATGTAGAGTCACCATGTGTCATCCTTTTTAGGTCCAAGAATAATTAAAAAATAAAGGGGATAAACTTGGAATGATATTTCCTCGATTGAATAATTCTTAAACTTTAAATTATATTTTGTCATTCTCCCAAACTAATTTTTAATAAAAAGAGATATTTGGACGATAAGATTCAAGAATCAATCAACTTTGTGTTGCAGAATACAATGTGTCAAAATCCCCACGTGACCAACAAAGATTTGATTATAAAGGTGAAAACTAATGTTGAATTCATGATATTGTGATGTGGTAGGTATTGGATTACATGGTGTGAGAGTGTGGTTTCTTGGTTGTGCAAGTTTGTCTACACACTTATACATGTGTCTTCTTAAATTTTGTTACATTGTTTAGTTAATGCTCAAGTCAAATTGGATTGTGGCGATATTTATAATAGTTAGAAATAGTTATTGCCAATGTCAATTCTTTACCATTGGGGTTTCACACTCTAAGTTCCCTCATGTGGCCATAGAAAAATCCTACTAAGTAAAATATTTAGTAAAATATCATAAACTTGTAAGAGTGTGAAGTTAGAAGTGGCTATATTATGTATAGGTTAAATAGCACAATTAACTATTTACTTTTGACTTAAATATATCTCCTTTCCATGTTGTAGACATGTTGTAGACAATTGAAAGGTAGGCTCATATATGAGGATTAATGTACAAATCAATTCATTTTTTTAGGTTTTGCAAGATTATATTATTTTGACTGTCAATGTTATTGATAAAACGTGTAATATTTTCATCAACCTATTATTTCATATGGAAAAGTTACCCTCATTTACACAAAATTTTGGTTGGAGTAATTGTATTAAATAATTTGGCCTTTTATTCAATCTATGTATTGTTAATAATATTAAGTGTTTCTTGTGTAAATAGGTTATATTGTTCACAATAATTAATATTACTATGAGAGCAAGAGCGTTGATTGTTGTACAACACTATGAAATTCATGGTTATTTCCCTTTATTCATATTTATTATAAATTTTTTGGGTTATATTGGATTTGGTGATAGTGGTTGAAAATTATATTCTATTGTATGTTGGCATACTCTAGTATAGTTTGTAAGAATACAATTTTTTCTATGCCTATTTTCCTTTATGTGAAGATAGTATTTGTTGCTTCATCTTTTTATTTTATAAATAGTTTTTGACATATTTTTGAATAATTGGATATAATTTTTTGACATAAAAAATGCCATCAAGAATGGATAACATATGAAAGAATACTAATGCATTTGAACCTTATTATTTTTGAAGGGATAAAATTTATCCTAAAGAGGATTCATGAATTCATTTCATTTTTTGAATGGATTTTGTTCTTGGTCACACTTTGTGCTAGCTAGAAGTCACTAATGATGTATTGTGAATAATATATGTAGAAATATGAATAAGATCTTATCAATGTCAACAATAGTTTTTATAGAGAATACAATTCAAACTATCAAGTTTAATTATCCAATTTCATATCATGTCAATTTTACCCTCCAATGTTGGACTATCAAGGTTTATTTATACCTTGAAAGGGTTATGACGATACAATATAGCTTTTTTTGAGATGCATCAATGTTATTCCTAGTTGAGTCATGAAGTCATGAAATTATTTTAAAATTTCCTTGTGTTACATTTCAAAGACCACATTGAGTAGTTATTGTACTCCTACTAGATCCATAGGTGCATTTATTTTACTATTATTCTCTATTTCCAAATTTTGAAAGTTTTTTCAAGTGTTGAACAAGGGGCATGGTCCTTTTAATGTCAATATGAGCTTATTTAAAAAAGTATGATAATGTTGAAAAATGGGTTTTGATACCAATGATCAAACACAAAGAGGATCAAAGGATGAATATATAAATTAAATTAAAAACTTAAAAAACTTATAGAATTACATAAGAAACCTTTGGTTAGTATCTAGATGCACATGCAAGAAGGGAAAATGATTTGGTATGCAAATTTCTTGAATGAAGACATGCATAGTGTTATATACAATAATCTTATTTTTATGAACTCTATCTATACATTATATGAGATTCCTATTTATATAAAGTGTCTGTGATTTAGGCCTTTTATAATATGTTGATATATGTAAAAATAATATGAAACACTTTACATGTCAAAAAAAATATGATAGATATTGAACTCATACGATGTCAAGCGTCAATCCTATATAGCTCTCAGAATATGTGGCTTAGATATGGCTAGGTGTTGGATATGTATGGTGTTGAATTAGATGTATCCAAATGAGGGAATGCACTCTCATGTATGAGACCAAAATAGTCAAGCAATACTATGCAAAGATGCAGAGGGATTATGCATTGAGTAGTGTACAAAACTATCCTACATAGAGTTGTGTTATGGTTTATTGGCATCCATTGAGTTTAGAAAATTGTACAAAATAAATGAACAGGTGAGATTATAATTGTGTACATGACTTTGGATTGGTTATGTACATGTTAATAATTATCTCTAACTAAAATTATTTTCAATTCTATCATTCAAGATTCTTTAATTTTCTTGTCACATAATGCATTTATCACACTAATTAGTTTACATGAGTTTTAATGTTTACATGCTTAGATTAAATTTACATTTCACATACTATTTACATCATCTCCTCCAATTTCTTATATTTGATGGATGCATTCAATCAAAGGGCTTGTATCCTATTGCTAACACTTCTATACTGATAGTGTAGATAGTCACATGTATTTAAAAAAAAGATTCATCATCATGTCTAAATGGATCATAATCATATAGCATGACATCACCTAATATGTAACACCACTTTTTTTATAAGAATATTTTTTTTGTAACCCTACTCTCACCTATTTATCTCTCATTTTTGTAGATAGTAAAGAATGCTTTCCATTTGTACTTATTTTTACTTGTGTGACAAACCTACTCATTGCACATATTTTCTCTATCTTGTAAGTTCTCATGGAATGCACATGCCAAAGAATAATAAACACAATAAATTATAGTGGGGTCTATTACTTTACAAGTAAATTTATGTATATATTTATGTTTGAATATTTTATTTACATGCATGGTTTTGAATGGTCATTTATTCTTAATTACATGTTCATGTTAGTTTTCACATGCACCTCAAAATGGAGGAAAAATATAATTGGGAATTTTTCGTACCCATGCCAATTCTCATTTAGTTTTGGGGCCACTTTGATGAAATGACCCAATGCAATTATATATTGACAAATAGCACATTTAACTATGCAAAGTTGGCCTAATTACCTAGTCTATTCCCTCCCTCCATTTACACTTATTCGCATACATTCAACAATATTATATTCACATGCATTTGAAATTTATTATGTTATTATTACACCTTATATCTAAACATTCATTCCCCACATCAATATTTACATTCTTTTATCTTATGTCAATCCCACAATGTAGGATTGATCCTACACTTCATTAAATTAACCCTTGAAATTCATAAAATTCAATTCAAATTTGCCACACTCCTATCTATTTCATTCTTTCCATGAGTCAAATTGGTAAATATTTCATAAATTATTGTCATGTTTAGGTATTCAAAAGTATTAAATGTACATTTATTATGAAATAAAAAATCTATTAAAGATTCTATACATTACAAGAAGCATCATTATATAAATATTTCACTTCGAGGCACTAAAAGAAATCCAATTCTCCATTAAATTATTCTAGAACAATTGAACCATTACTTTTTTTTTTATCAATCATTTTCACATCTAGAAATTTGGTCTAATCAAGGGGTTGACATAGGATAACAAGACCCGTGTGATTCAACAATTTTGTAAATGCATTTTTAAATATTGTCAATTCTTGATAGCCATAAAAGAGTAGAGATCTTAATGAACTAAAAAGTAGAAGTGCACACTTTGCTAGAATGGATTTGTGGACCATAAAATAGATCTTCACTATCTGAAAATGTTATAGAGTTATATGATTGACTGATAACAAATTCATATTGTTACGGTCTTGAAGTGAAGACAAAGGAGCACCTAAGGTAAGTAAATTGCAATGCAACATCAAATTTATTCTTTGTTATTCTTCTTAAAACTAAGTATGTACAATAATCATTTACATTTAATTTCTTAAAATAATAATTAATATTTTGATTTACCTCCCCATATGTGACTACCTATCAATTTATTTGTATTGTTAACATTAACTAATTAGCCTAAATAAACAAATTTAGAAAATTGTTATTTTTTTATAATGGTATAAAATACTATTTTTTTCCTAATATTTTGTAAAATCTTGAGTATATATCTTTTGAAAACACAATTGAAGTGCCGAACTTTGAAAAATTGCAGCTATGCCTCTTTTGGGTAGGTAGTGGAGGAGAGTAGCAAGCATTTACAAGAAAGTTTGTAAAGAGAATATGATTCATATTTCAAATGATGAAAGAGCTTAGCATAGGCTGGGGAAAAGGAATATCATTTTCAAAAAACAGAGAAATACCCACTACCCTCTGCTCATATTCCCATTCAGATTATGATGAACAAGGAAGATCGGACAAAAGAAAAAACAAAAGGGAAGAATATACCTGATGATGAGGATTCTGTGAAAGTTTGAATACAGATATTTTATTCCACATGCAGATTCTATGGCTTTAAATATAGAGATTTGGACCACTCAGATCCACAAATTAAGCTAAATAGAAACAAGTAATTTATGGAGGTGGTTATATAAAATCTGATTTTCATGGAGGATCTGCTTCGGCTAACTATTCTGCAGTAAATATGCTACTTTAGATGTATCAGTGTCTGGTAGTGGTATAAGATATAATTGTAGCTTTTACAAAAGAATTTGGCCACTTCTTTGTCTGCAATATAGTATATAAAACTTTTAGACACACTAGGGAGATGGCGGTGGCTTGTTATTGATTGCTTTTTTGAATAACTCTTCTCTTCTCTTCTCTTCTTTTTCTTTTTGGATGATTAGAATGAATATTGAATATCTTTAAATATTAGTATATAATATTAAATCGCGTCAAATAGGTGTTTAGTCGGTTTAAGATAGAAGGTAAAGGGGGTTAGTTGGTCAATTTTAAAAGTGGCCTCATATCTATAGACTTGTTTTGGAATGAAATAGTGGTCTTATCCAAGTGGTAAATGACTAAATGTTGGTACATAGATAGGTCTTATAAACATGTAGATAAGATGGTTGTATAGGATTGTACGTGTAAAAGGATAGGGTAGAGATGAGTGTATAGGAATATGCGTATATGTAAATGGATAAAGAGGCTAGGGGAATGAGCCCAATATTGCATAACGTCACGCCACTTGACTTTATGTTCATGTATTAAGACACTGTCTTATAATAGATACAAAATTAAATGGAATATGATATAGATATAAAATTTTCACCATTACATTTTTCCTACACATGGAAGTCTATGTGAGTGTGATTATATATCTCAAAGTATGTAGCATTCAAAAACATGCATGTAAATTAAATATTTTAGAAACTCAGAGGATATCGCCATGGGGTCCATAAAAATGAATAGACTCAGAGTACATGAATATAATCATGTGTATTCAACCTTGTGTATGCCTTTTTCCATAAGATGAATCTATATTTAAGCACGTGTCCATATGCATATCTAAACATAGGAATGTTAGCAACAAAACATGCTCCCCCAACAATTAGTTGTACCCATGGGATACAAGAAATGAGCTCATGAAAAGTAAATTTAATCTCAACATATAGTCATATAATCATGTAAATATATAAAAAATCTAGTCATGTGACTGCATAAACATCAAATCATATATAGTAGCATAAGTGTAAAGCAATATGTGTAAACTGTGTCATGTAGGCACATCATGGACTAGAGATAATGTTAGAGAAAAGAATGACACCCCTAACATTGATAATAGAATGGTGGTGTGAGCTTTAGCAGCATCGTAGCATTTGTCTAAGTATATCAAGTACTAGGATAGACTATGCACCCCAATGTAGCACCTAAAAGCACATGCACACAAAGGTTAGTAAGGCATCTAGTCCTTAATGTCAATAGAAATGGGGATAATGGTATGGAATCAAATTTATGAGCAAGGGCCCAAAGGATAAGGCATAAATCCATGGTAATAGGCAAGACCTTGGAACCATGTCTAACAATAGAATTATGGGGCAAGCCCCCAAGGTATAAAAATTTAATAAGAACAATATAGAAAAGAGGGAAGCACAATGCCCCAGTTATAATTAGAGAGGAGAGCTCTTAGTACCATGCCCCACAATTGAAAGGTGTAACCATGAAAGTGTGACATGTAAAAAACTAGAAAATAAGATGCTCTCCAAGTGTAAACACTAAAGATATGGCAATAAGATCATACAAGGCATGGAAGGGAAAAGCATGATGCCTCTTAGTGTAAAAATAGGGAGAAGATATGATGCCTCTTGATGCAAAGGTGTGTCAAATTAAGTTCAATGTGTCATTGGGGAGGGGGGAGTGCAAATGAATAGGTGAGACAAACATGAATTTAGAAACAAAATATGTCAATTTAGGATCAAAGTGTAAATCTTTAGAAATTTTCATGATAATTTAAAAAACAGCTTCTAGAACAAGTTGTTGAAGGCTGAAACTAGACTAAAAATCTATATTTCGTTAGTTTAGATAATTTCAAATTTCAAAACACATGCCACTTTTAAGTGATTCAAATTAAAATTTAGATTAGTGTTGTCCATTTCCTTCATAAAATATAAATGAAAAATTATTTGGATGTAGTTTTATGCATTAAGTTAACATTGTAATTTGATAAAATGTTACAAAAATGAGGTTAATAAGGGCCTCTACTTTTTAATAGTAAACTTCACTTTTTCCTTTTTTTTCTTTTCTTTTCTTTTCATATTGTTAACTTCAAACTTTAGTTCATTCATTAATTATTTATCATTTCAATAATTTTAAAAATAATTCTTTAAAGTCTCATGTGCTAAACACAATATCTTTTAGGGGCCTCTAGATTTTGCCTTCTTTGTTTATTTGAGATAAAAAAAAGTATGTTATGTTAACATGAATTATGCCATCTACTGCAACATTTTTTTTTTTTTTAAATATATTAAAATTTAATATATTTTTTAGAAAATAATTGACCTTATATTTGAGTGTTGATGGTCTACTTTAGTGCAAATAAAAATAAACTAAAATAAATAAATAAATTTTTAAAATACACTTCTCGATCTATAAAAGAATATTTTTTTTAATTGAAAATTTATATTAAAATTTAATTTTTTTCTTAGAAAATATTTGACCTTATAATTGAGTGTTGATGACCTACTTTAGTGAAAATTAAAATAAACTAAAATAAACAAATAAATTTTAAAAATGCACTTCTAGATCTATAAACGAATATTTATTTTTAAAATGTTATTCATATGAGTAAAGTGGTGGGAACATTAATTTTTCAAATGATTTCAAACTTTTTATAAATTAGCACCAAAGCAAATACTATGTATGCATCTAGTGGACACTATTAGTTGACTTTTTTTTCTTTCTCAAAACTATTTTAGTTTGGATGAATTCAACCAAAACACATTTTTAGCCAAAATTATCTTTTAGTTGGAAATACTTAAATTTAGGTAATGCTAAAAATCTATCCTAAAATAGCATACCTTTAAACTTTAATATGTAACACGTAACTCAAATGAGTAAGATGTATTAATCACAAATTAAAATAGGGAATTTATTGTGTGATCTCGATGATGTTTCTTAATTCCAACCGGCTAATTTATTCAAGTCTTAATCAATATAATGTTGTTAATTCTTCTAATGATGAAGATACTCACTTGGTTAATACTAATATGCAGGTTGAGAATGAGGACAACTTGGATGAAATCACTTTAACTCATTTTTTTTAATGAAAATATGACTAAAATTGACAATGTACAACTTAATAGGTATGGTTTGTTGGAAAGACATGTTGGTATCATCTAAAAGAATGAAATAGACAATGGCATGACAATGGATTCTTGTATTTAAAGTAGAAAAGATGAGTTCCAAACTAATTTGTTAGGGGAAAATTAAAAAAATTAAAAATTATTATAACCCATTATTTTATGATGTTCAATTATGTCAAATGTGTGACAACCAAGGTGAGGTAAATGCTAATCCAATTGACTATATTAATGAAGATCGAGATAACATTTTATTACAACGAGAGATAAATAATCCCATCCAACTTGAAGAGTTACAAGAAAGTTTACAAGATTACATTGTTATTATCCAACATCCTAAATCATTCCAACTTGAGAAAGAAGATGAATCAAAGGAGTATACCTATGATTTAGATCATGATGGTTCCTTTTATTTGGCTAGTTTATTTAGAACATATTTGTGTAGATAATTTTCAGTGATTCAAATCCTATTGATGCACACGATGATGTTGATTTATTTAATTCAAATAGTGTTAAATCTTTCATTGGTGTTGTTGATGTGCCTAATTCTAATTGCTATAATGCCTTGTAGATTGATGATTATTATGATTTGTATGTACATGAAGCACATGGGTTGATAAATTATGAGTTGAGACCTCTTGAAGTTGAAGTATTGTTGGATGAAAAACCAATGGATAGTGAGCATATACTTTCAACTAACGATACTTCAAACTAGGTTCACTTTTACACTCAATTATAATACTTGTCAATTCTAATATGATGATTAGGGTAAGAATAATTGAATGTGTATTGATAATACATATTATGAATTTCCCTAACTATTGATTTTACATGATTTATATCATAAATATGGGCTTAATTGGTTTATTCCATAACTTCTAGATAATACAATGATGATTTTTAAGGACTCGGGACCTTGACAAGTAGCTTATTACTCTTACACATACTAATAAATCAAGAGAGCGAGAGAGAGAGTTGATATTTGGTTTCCTAAGTATTTGTATAGTGTTAGTTAGTATTAGTTAGGTGTTTAATTTTATTTTGGGTTTGGTTAATTATTTATTTATTTTTTCTTGTTTTTTTTAATTTCTAGTTGGTTAGCCTTAGTTGTTAGTGTAGATACCCTAAATTTTCCTGACCGAGCAATTTTTTTTAACTAACTTTCACTCTTCTTCCCTAAATGATTAAATAATACCTTATTATTTAATTATTATCAATTTCCATATTTTGCTATTAATTAAGTAATTTTATATTATTTAATTCATTCATTCAAATTCATCATTTCTAACTAATTAAATAAATCCTATTTATTTAATAATGTCCCTGTTATCCATCATCCCTTACTAATTAAATAAATAATATTTATTTAATAATGTCCTAATTTATCATTATTCTCTTTAACTAATTAAATAAATCATATTTATTTAATAATGTCCTAATTAAGCATTATTCTCCCTAACTAATTAAATAAATCATATTTATTTAATTATGTCGCTAACTTAACTTATTCCTCTATTTTAATTAAATAGTTATATAATTATTTAATTAACATCAAAGACCCTTCTTATATTAAATAATTGTTACAAATTATTTAATTAAACCACTTTCTCACTTCTAGATTAAATAATTATATTAATTATTTAATTCTCCAATATCCACTCTACATGATCTATTAATAAATAAAATTTTATTTATTAATTCAATATTTATTTGCATGTTCCTCTAAAGATTAATTAATTATTTATTTAATTAGTTATCCTCACACACATTGAATGATCAATCACACACATTGATTATTCAATCAAACTTGTTGACTAATCAATCCATCCAACTGATCATTCAATTAAATCTATTGACTGAAAAATCAATTCCATCAATTATTCAATCCCACTAATTAATCAATCAATCCCATTGATTGATCAATCAATTTCCATTAATTATCCAATCAATTCCCTTGATTGAATCGATTAGGATAGTTAAATATCTAATCTATTGCCTCTCAATGGACCTCGGTCATTGATCTCGATCATGCATTTTTGAATCCATATCATTCATTTGAAACAAGCTTCTCTATAAAATCAAGCCTCCATTACACGTTGATGTCTAACCACAAACTCTTTAACTTTGGCGTTTGCATAATTGAAATCCTCAAATATACTTGAAGCTTCATAGTGACATTGTAGCATACCCATAACTAAGAGCAAAGCTTACAAAGAAGGAACAATGGAAGTCATGCACGAAAATTCGATGAAGGTGAAGATGTCAATTAATTGAAATCTAGTTTTACTTATTAGTGCATGTTTTCTATTGAATAGATTGGATCTTGTTGAGTAATTAGGATTGAATATAGTGGTTGTGTGCTTTGTTTCCTATTAACTCTATGACCTTGGGTCAAATTTCTAGTCTAAAATTTGATGAAACCGACATGAAAATCATGTTTTTAAACTAATTCTATAGGGACTAAGTTTTTGTGAAGCTACAAGAATAACAACACAATTGTGGCAAACAACGATGGAATCATGGAAAACTGCTACACAATTGTGGGGTCCTAAACTGTAGTCACAGATTGATCAATGCAATCACCAATCTCAGTGACACATATGTAGTTTACTATGTTGTACCTGTCACTTTACTTTTCTATTTATTTTGCAGGTTTTTGACAGTCTTCCACATATGTGCCTCCGTAAACCGTAATCGAAGAACAAAATGTCATAGTCACTTTCTCGAATGTCACATCTATGGCTTTCTGCAACACAGTCACTTCTCAATAAAACACATTTGTGGCTTCATACACCACAAGTGACTGATAAAAATAGAAAGGTAAATTAATAATGAATACAATACTGTTTGCTGATTTTTATTAGTAAAGTAAGATAAAATAATTTGAAAAAATAAATAAACACATCTATTTCTAATAAATTAATTAATTTTAAAGTAAATAAATAATGAGCCTCACCTAGGTTAAAATATGTTTTCAAACAAAGTAATTATCTTTAAGCTATACAAGTGTCTTAGGCTCAAGCTAATTCCGGCATATCGGAGAACCTCCAAAGAATATTGTCAATAAGCAGCACTAAATGCTAACATTTGTATTCATTTGTGTTAAAATTTTCATTTCTTGATTTAATTAATTTTAAAGTAAACAAATAATGGGTCTCACCTAGATTAATTTTTTTTTCCAAACAAAGTATTTTCCTTCAAACTATATAGGTGTCTTAGGCTGAAGCTAATTCTAGTGTACATGGGAGTACCTCTGAATAATGTTGTCAATAAGCACCACAAATGTTGACATTTGTATTTGGCTATGTTAAAATATTCATTTCTTGATTGGTTTTTCAAGAAGTATATCTAACTATGATTGCAATGATTATAATATCTAAACTATTATATAATCTATTATATATTATATTTAAACTATTTTTCAAATGTGAATATTTAAACCTATTGTGTAATTACATTTTATATATTTAGATTATTATTTAATAATATTAATCAATAATTAATTTTATTTAAATTATATTTAATATCATATGATTCTTTTATATTATTAATATATTATCATTAATATTCATTATAATATATTATATTTAGTACAATATATTAATGATTATTTTATAATATATTTATATAACGGTTCAAACAATATTCACTATTAGTAATAATTAATAATTATTTTTTATTATACACTTGTTATCATTATTAGTTAGATATATATCCATCAAGAAGGTAAAAGAACTGCTTGTAAAAATAATAGAAAAAAGAATTAAACAAGATGAAAAATAATAGTGCAAATGCAAGTTGTCTTTAAAACTCCACATGTTCACATTTGAAACCAATTATATTTTGTTTAACCTTGAAAATTTCTAACTTTTAATTGGTTGGAAGGTACATGCATCAAATTGGATTTAAAGTAATTTTCATTAATGTCTCACCTGTCATTAAATTTATTCCTCAACAAGTTTTCTAGATTTGATTGTGTGAGAATTTTTACATCAACGTTTCGGATCACATTCCATGATCCATCATCAGGATGAAGCAAATAGCTTTAGGAGAAAGAATGAAAGGATGCAGACCAAGCACTACTTAAAAATAAAAGAGAAGGGGAAGAGAGAGAAGGAAGCACAAGGACCTAGGAAGACTAGACAAAAGAGAAAAAAGAATAAATTAAAAACAAAAAGAAGAAAGAAGAAAACAAAACAAAAATTAGACACTAAATACAAAGAAAATATTAGAAACAAAAGGGGAACAAAATATATATATTAGACAAAAAATAAAAAAATAACAATTACAAAAATAACAAAATAGATAAAAATACACAATAATTATAAAATATAAATATAAAGAAAATAGACAACAATTACAAAAATACAAAACACAAACACACACTAAAATAAAATAACAACCAATTCCAATAATATATATATATATATATATGACAATAAATACAAAAAATAAAAAATAAAAAAATATACATTAAATATGAAATAAATATAAATTATAAATATAAAGAAAATGGACAATAATTACAAAAATTCAAAACACAACCACACACTGATAATTACAAAACAAATTACAAACAACTACTATGATATATATATACATATACATACATATACATACATACATATATATATATATATATATATATATATATATATATATATATATATATATATATATATATATATATATATATAGAGAATAAGACAATAAATACAATAAGTACAAAAAATACAAAACATACAATAAATACAAAACAAAAATAAAAATATAATGAAAGGGACAAAAAATTACAAAAATACAAAACACAAACAAAAATACAAACTAAAAAACATAAAAGCAACTAAATACAAAAGAAAACAACAAAATAAGAAACAAAAACAAGGGCAAGCAGAGAAGAAAAAACTAAAGGCAAGTATCCATATAATCAAATGCATGTATACTTGAAAAAAGTAAAAATTGCATAAAACTTCAAAGCACAAAATCAAGTAGATAAAGGATGAAAGGGCAAGACAGAAGAAAATAGGAGCTAAAAGGAGGCCAACAAACCCTGCGAGACAAGGAGACCAAAGCACTAGAAAGAAGGCAAGGAATCAAAAGACTAGAATAGGTATAGAGGGGAATGGGGTTAGAGAGAGGAAGGAAGGTGATGGCTACAAAGGTTGGCTAACAAGGGATGCCAAGCCTAACTCAACCTCCACCCCTCATCACGATTAAGATTCGAGGGGTTATTGGAGATTTCAATGGCTTCTTTGAGCTTCCTTTTGGCAAAATTATCTTCTTTGAACAAGATTTGGGTGCTTTCAAGTAAAATATGGTGTTTGGTGGAAGAAGAGTGGTTGGCTAGAGCAGATTTGAGGACACACTCATGTCTGATGTCAGTACTATGCTCTTTGATTCTGGTGCCAAACGATCGACTTGTTTCACCAATATAAGGAGTGTCGCAGGAGCACACAACCTTATAGACTCCCGAGCTGAGAAGGATGTCCTTGGGGTCTTTGAGAGAGGGGATACGATTTCTCAAAGTGGAGAGGGGTTTAAAAGCACAATGGAGACCTTTTTTAAACAATATCTTGGAAAGTTTTTGGGATAAGCCATCAACGAAAGGGAGGGAGGTAATTGGGAGAATAGAGGAGTAGATAGGTTTAGAGACAAAATGAAGACTTTCCTTAGCTTGGTTGAAAGCCCTAGAAATTTTCTTATTAGAGTATCCATTCAGGATGAACACGTGATGAAGATGGTTTAACTCAAGGTTTAAGTTGTCTTCATAAAAAATTCTAAAGGCTCTCAAGGAAAGAGTTTTAAGGACACCACTTTTTTGGCTAGGGTGGTGATGAGAAGAAGAGTGGAGGTAAAGATCAGTGTGGGTGGCCTTGCAGAACATATGATGACCCAGGGAGCCATCAAGTTTTTTGAGAAGCAATATATCAAGAAAGGGGAGACAATTGTCTAACTCAATCTCTTTAGGGAAGGAAATACAAGGCACTAGGCTATTAATGTGGGTATGGAATTCCTCTAATTTCTCCAAGCCATGTGGCCAACAAACATTGGCGTCGTCCACATATCTTTTCCACCACTTAGGTTTGAGGGGGAAGGAGTGAAGAGCCAAATCTTCAAAATGCTCCATATAGAGGCTGGCAATGACTGGGGAGAGGGGGGAACCCATAGCCACACCATCAACTTGCTCATAAATGACCCCTTGGAAGGAGAAAAAAGTAGACCTTAAGCATAGGTCGACTAGGGAAGCAACCTCCTCATTAGATTTGCGCTTGACAATTTTGATAGAGTTAGGGATGGGAACCTTAGTGAAGAGAGAGACAACATCGAAACTCACCAAGATGTCACCATTGTCTAATCTTTGATCATTGGAAAGTTAGACAAAATGGGAAGAATTTTTTATGAAGGAATTGGAATTCCCTATGAGAGGGACTAAAAATTTGGAGAGGAAGGAGGAAAGATTGTAAGTAGGAGACCCCAAGGTGTCAACAATGGGTCTCAAGGGAATGCCAACCTTGTGAATTTTAGGCACTCCATAAATGTGAGGGGTGATTTATTTATGGGGAAGGAGACACTTTTTGGTGGCCTCATCAAATGAGGAAGACACCCTAGATTGGACAAGTTTAAAAATTTTGGAACAAGGGTTACGAAATAAGATTTTATAGCTACTGGTATCGGAAAGAAGATTATGCATTTTAGAAAGGTAGTCACTCTTATTCATGACAACGGTGGCATTGCCCTTGTCTTCCTTGGAAAAAAAAAGATCTTTGTGGCTTAATAATTTATTAAAGGCACAAAGATCTTGAAATGGGATGTTACGCTTAGGGGGTTTGGCGTGCCTAAGGGAAACATCACAATCCTGTCTAATTTCCTTGGCAACATCCAAAGGAAGAGAACGAAAAACATTATCAATTTCAATGAGGAAATCAATGTGAGGGATAAACTGAGGGGATAGGGCGAACCCAATGCCACGTTTAAGAACATTAATGGCATGAGGGTCTAATACAACACTGGACAAATTGACTACAAGCTTACTCTCCCAATCAGGGACAGGAGGAAAATTGGGCGAGATACGAGGAAGGGGAACAAGACTAGATGGATGAGGAGACACCTGCATAGAAGGACATGCAAAAGACCAAAAGTCAATGAGGGAAACTGAATTAGAGACCTGGGCTAACAACTCAACAAGACTAGTGCTACATGACCGACTAGAACTAGGGGAAGGAAGATGTGCAGGCATCTCCATTGAGGTGAGCATGTGGCAAGATGAAGGAGCATGGAGGGGAGATGAGAAGGCAGGAGCAAGAGTGGTAGGATAGGAAACTGCACAATGCAGGGCTTGAGGAGAGAGAGAAATGACAAGGGGTTGCTCAACACGCAATGCCAGATCCAAAGAAGAATGCTCATCACAATTACGTAACACAAGATCCAAAGATGAATGCACATCAAAATTAATGTAGATGTTAGAAGAGAGAAAATGAAAAAAATTGATTGGACAGGACTCACCAGGAGATGTTGGAAGAGAGTCGTTGGTAATGAAATGATTCATGCCCGATGTTGAGGAAGCAGAGACAGAGTGAACACATCGGACTGGCAAAACAACATCCTTGATTTGAGCCATAGAGGTCTCCTTCAACCCACGTGCTAACAACTTAGCAAGAAATTGCAAGGGCAAGTTGGGGTGGTGGATTGGAGAATGACAACCCAAAGACCTCCACTGGGTGCACACCTACTTGGCGCGAACACAAGGAGGAAAAATTGATGAGGAACATTATGGATTGTGGAAACTTGATATCATTAATTAAATTTATTACTAAATGTACCACTCGAGTACATAAAGCATTTAAACTTTTAGTATTTAATTACTTGAAAAACACTCACTAGTACAAAGTACATTTAAAAATATATATTTTATTATTTTTTATTATTTTGAATGACGTGAAGGTTGCAAAAATGACTCAAACCTCCTCAACCAATTAGATCACCAATAAATAATTTCTTAAATATTTTTTGTTAAAAAATTCACATCTTCACAGTTCAAACATTGAAAAACACAAATATTTGTCTTAAACTAAATAATTCTCACATTTCATTTGTTAACAAGTACATAGATTATTAGCTCAGCTAAGTGATTTGGAAAATGATAGTACCTGTTAGCAGGTACTAAAAATAAGTGTGTACTTCCTAAGTATCCTACAGATACTTTATACCCTATAATCAAGCATTAAAAATTCCATCCATTATGATGCAGGAGCATCCAGGGGTACCAAGCAATCTTGCACAACCAAATACATTTTAAAGTTTTATTCTTGTGTTTTATTTTGATTTTTGGCTATAGGTGTAAATTGTTGAAATTTTCAACTCTTCCAGTGTAGCAAAATTTGGTGATGGATTGTGAGAAAATCAATCAATTAATTGATTCACTTTTTTTATTATTTTAAAATATTTGAGAAGTGTTAATTTTCTAAAAGGGAAAACTTCCATGTCCAAGCCTGTGAGTGGAAAATTATTGTAAATTGTAACTCCATTCAAAAAAATTGAAATTGCATTTTGTTGGAGGACTGGAATGATGGGTATTGATGGAATGGAGAGAGTGGGTGTAAGGCTGGAAGAAAATTTTGACTTGTACATTAAATGCACATGCTAAGAAGAGGAAATCCATGCCAAGGAGTAATGAGCATTCTTCCAGGTTTGACTGGCATATTATTATTTTTGGGAAAAGAGAAAAGATTGTCTGGCCATAATTATGAGACCTAGTCTCATTAAAATGGTCATAAATTTATCATATAGTAAAGAAATTAAGAATTTCAAAATGATTCAAAAAGTTGGAAATGAGACACACCAAACGTAGAAACTATTTTGGAAAATTCTGATAAATGAAAAAGTATTGATAGGTAGAAAGTGACAAGTTTTCTTGGTGGTTTGATGGAGGTTGTTTCGAGAAACCAATAGTAGTTTCTTCTCACACAATTTTTATATATTGATACTTGCAATTTGGTGAATGTGGGGGCTTTAGATAGTTGGCGGTTGCATATCCAAATGCTGCTAGAACAATGTTGGAATGTTGTGTTGGAGATTTTTTTGTATGTGTGAAGCCCATGTTGTATGTGAGCATATGAGCTCCATGATTATGTAATTCATTTTCAGATTTGAACTTAATATATGTTGCAGATTTCTCTTCCATTTCTATGTGTTTAAGTTAATTTGTTGTCTTCTTGTATAGATTTGTATGTGTGTTTGTGATTAGATTTGAAAGGGGGAGTATCCCTTACTACATCAGTGCTATCAAAGCGGGAGTTCCTAAGTGTGCAGGCAGAAGCACTGATGTGAGGCACTTTGCACCAGGACCTAGGGGTGGAATGTTGCAAGAATGGAAGAGGAATGAAGTGTTGTCATTGATGTCAATCGGCCAACTGGTTATCTACTAGTTACTATTGATTATGTATGCCTAGGATATTGAGAAAATTGTATTAAAATAAGGTTGTTGGTTTCAGTGCCTGTGAACTATATTTTTCTATGTGTTGATTGAGGTCCAGAAGAATTGTTGTTGGTCTGAATTTCTCTTTGATGAAGTCTTATGGCATGTGGTTCAAGAGTTGTGTTTCCTTGGTTCTATTGAAGTTGGTTTTGGCATTTGGAAGTATCGAGCTTAATTGATCTATGTGTTTTACACTGGTGTGGTTGACCATGTGTCAAGAACTACTTTCAAAGTTGATGAAGTGTTTTGGATCTATTATGGTCCTGATGAAGCGTGTGTTTGGGTTGCTCTCATTCTAATTCCACCCTAGGATGTTTAGTGCCAACCTAATTTGAATTTGAAGTTGGATGTTTGACTTTGTATCTTTTCAAGGTTGGAGATAGTATAAATATAGAATGTGCTAGCGATGAAAATTGTACATAAGAAAAGAAGGAAGATAAGTGAAAGAGTAGACACGACTTTGATGCTATTCTTAAAGTGTGTAAGTTAAGTGTGTAGATTTTTAGTGCAAAGCTTAACGCTGATTTTTTGAATGTAGTGAGCAGAAGGATAACTCTATCATTCATGCAAGTTGATCAGTGATTGTGGTGGAATCTTTGTTGCATTGGGATTGTTGTCTCTCTATAACAAGTCTTCTTTTTCTTCTTTGTATCTCTATGGTAGTGAGCCCTCTGGGTTGTAGCCTTGTGGATAGTGAGTCTGAACAACAAGTCCTTATCTCAAGAAGTGAGCCTTTTTGTAATTGGTTTTGTTATTCTCTATAGTGTGAGTTAATCCTCATCATGGTTTTTCCCTCATTGAGTTTTCCACGTAAATCTAGTGTTATTGTGTTTGTGCATTTGTATTTGATGGTTAATCACTTAATTAGTTTATGTGTTAGTTCTAGTAATTGAATTTAAGGCTATAATCTGTGACAACTAATTCACCCCCCCTCTCAGTTGTCCTATCCAACAATTGGTATCAAAGCTTGGTTCCTTGGTGAAGAGCTCAACCGCTTGAAGAAGGTCCAAGATGGCTAACAAAATGGTCTTTGATTATCCAAGGTTTGATGGAACTAATTATGGTATCTGGAAAGTATTGATGGAAGAATATCTGGAGTATTGCAAATTTTATGTAGAGAAAGCTTATACTAATCCCTAGAATCCTCCTGCAAATGGTCCTAGTACACTTGAACAAATTAAAGCACATGAAGCGAATAACAAGGAAAAGTTCATCTTGAAGAATAGTTTGGTACATTCTGAGTTGATTAAGGTTCAAATTTTGAAGATAGCTAAGGAAGTCTAGGATGCTTTAGAAAGAGTACATGATGGTGATGAAAGGGTAAAAGAGGAAAAATTATAGAATTTGGAAACACATTTTGATCTTCTACATATTTTCAAAGATGATGATGTTAAAGCCCATGTACAGATATTGGATGAGGTAGTGGCTAGAATGCAATCTCTTGGCACTACAGTAGATGAAACCAGAATTGTAAAGAAGATTCTCAAAACTCTTCTTGATGCTTATAGTGAAAAGGTGAGTGCTATTGAGTAGACTATAGATTACAAGACTTGTACTAAGGATCTGTTGTTAGGATTTTTGACATCTTATGAAATGAGGAAGCCAAGTCTAGGAAAAAAAAAGACTACTTTTAAAGTTACAAAAAATGAAGATCTGGATGAAGAGAACTTTGAAGAAATTAAGGCTAACTTTATAAGAAGATTGAGAAAAGGCTTTGGTAAGTATGAAGGAAAATTTCCCTTTAAATGCTTTAGTTGTGGAGAAATTGGTCACTATGCTACAAAGTGTCTGGAAAGAGATAAAAAGAATAAACAAAGATATGAGAAAGAAAGGAAAGGAAAGAAGATTAACAAAGCTTACTATGTTAATGAGAATGCTAGTATTTCAGATGAAGATTTAGAATATGGATCTAGATGACAATGGATGCTTGTTTTTGGCAATTAAAGATGAACCTACTACTAATTCCAAAAGATAGTGAAAGGAAAGTCCTCTTGAGAAGGAGGAGAAGGAGAAAAACAAAGGTACAATTATCTATGCCCTACATGCTAAATAGGAAAATAATCTTTGGGTAGTTGATAGTGGTTTTTCACATCACATGACTGGTGAAAAGAGTAAGTTTTTGAAACTTGAAAAATATGATGGAGGTCTGGTTATATTCGGAGATGATACTGGTGCTAAAATTTGGGGGATATGTTCAGTAAGTTTTGATGGAAAGCATCATACTAACGATGTCTACTATGTTAAGGGTTTAAGACATAATCTATTGAGCATTGGTCAAATGCATAGAAAGGGATATGATCTTGTGTTTAAGGATGAGAAGTGTGAGTTTTGGAAAGGATCCAAAACATTGATTGCTACAGGAAAGAAATTTGAAGGGAATATTTATCAACTTAAAGGTGCTAATGGATGATGTTTTATGCATCAAATAAATGACAGCTAGTTATGGCATTGGAGAATGTGTCACATGAATTTTGATAATTTGGCAAGGATTAGTACTGTTTAGGCCGTGAGAGATCTACCGAGAATTACAAAGCCTGTAAATACTATCTGCATGAATTGCTAGTTTGTGAAGCAAACAAGAAATCATTATAGATTTAGAGAACAATCTACTACTGGATTGTTGGATTTGGTTCATACAGATCTTTGTGGTCCCATGAGAGTGTGAAGTCTACTTGGTGAAAGGTACTTTATGCTTTTAATTGATGATTATTTTAGATATACATGTGTTACATTTTTAAGAGAAAAATCAAAAGCATTAGATAGATTCAAAGCATTCAAGGCTATGGTTGAAAATGAAGTGAATTTGAAGATAAAATGATTGAGATTTGACAAAGGTGGTGAATTCACCTCACATGAGTTCAATATGTTTTGTGAAGTGAATGGAATGAAGAGACAATTATCTACTCTGAGAACTCCTCAATAGAATGGAGTTGTTGAAAGGAAAAATAGAACAGTTCAAGAAGTTGCTAGGTCAATGATCACTGAAGGCAGATTACTAAAATTTTCCTGGAAAGAAGCTATTCACACTATTGTTTATGTATTCAGTCGAGTTCAGGCAAGAGAAAATAGTACAAAGACTCCCTATGAGCTATGTCATGGAAGAATTTTGATAGTTAAACATTTCAAGGTATTCGGAAGAAAATGCTATATCAGAAGAGATGAGAAAACATTGGGAAATTTTTATGCAAGAAGTGATGAAGGAATATTTCTTGGTTACTCTACTAAAAGAAAGGCATACAAATGTTTCAACAAAAGATTGAGGAAGATTGTGGAGAGCTTGAATGTGAAGGTTGATGAAATAATGAAGAATTCTATTGATATTGATGGATATGTGTTTGATGAACATGACTGTGCAAGAATAGAAGAAATTGTGGAAGAACAAGATAGAGATTAGTAGAAAGAGTAGAATTAAAGAGAAGAAGATGCTCTGGTAATGTCCCCTAGAACACCAAAATATGTACAGAGGAATCATTCAGAAAGTCAGACAAAAGGTGTGTTGACTAGAAGAAAAGTTGCTGCTAAAGTAAATTTGTGCTTATTCTTTGAAATTGAGCCGAATTCAGTAAGTGAAGCCTGTGAGAATGAAAATTGGAAGGAAGCAATGAAAGAATTTTTGAAGATTAAAAAGAATCAAACTTGGGAATTGGTCCCAAGACTGGCAGACAAAAATATCATTGGATCAAAATGGGTATTCAGAAACAAGCTGAATGAGAATGGAAAATTTGTCAGAAACAAATCAAGGCTTGTGAGTAAAGGATACTCACAAGTGGAAGGTATAGATTTTCAGGAGACCTTTTCCCCAGTAGCAAGAATGGAAGCTATAAGGATGTTCTTGGAATTAACTTCTTATCAAGATTTCAAAGTCTATTAGATGGATGTTAAGTTGGTATTTTTGAATGTTGAACTAGATGAAGAGGTCTACATGGAACAACCAAAAGGATTTCAATTAAAAGATCAACCAAATGTGGTGTGCAAATTGAAGAAATCTTTATATTGACTAAAGCGAGCTCCTAGAGCCTGGTATGCAAGGTTAGATAAGTATTTGAATCTACAAGGATTTAACAAAGGTACAACAAATAGTAATTTATATTTCAAGACTAAAAATGACAAAATCTTGATTATAGTTGTATATGTTGATGACATTATCTTTAGAGGAAATGAAAAGATGTGCAAGATATTTGTAGAAGAAATGTAGAAATAATTTTAAATGTCTATGTTTGGCGAGATGAATTTCTTTCTTGGGCTACAGATTAATCTAATAGAGAAATGGATTTTCATTTCACAATCTAAGTATGTGAGAAATGTTGAGAAAATTTGGGATGGACAGTTCTAAACTAGTAAGTACTCCTATGGTAACTAGATGCAAGTTGGGAAAAGATGACGATTCACCTAAAATTGATCAGAGCAAGTATAGATCTATGATTGGAAGACTACTGTATTTGATTGCTACTAGACTAGATATTATGCATGTGGTTTGTCTTGTAGCTAAATTTCAAGAAGATCCGAAGGAAGCACATGTTATTGCAGTTAAAAGAATATTCAAATATTTGAAAGGCACTCTCGATTATGGATTATGGTATCCTAAAGATATTGATTTTACACTCAATGCTTATACAAATGCAGATTGGGCCAAAAGTATAGATGACAAAAAGAGTACAAGTGGTGGTGCATTCTTTCTTGGATGTAGATTGTTGGCATGGTTGAGTAAAAATAAAAATTCAGTCTCTTTGTCTACTACTGAAGCTAAGCATATTGCTATTGCATCGTGTTGTACACAAGTTTTATGGATGAAACATACATTGAAAGATATCACAGTGCTACATGATGATCCTATTTCTATCTTCTGTGATAACACAAATGCAATTAAAATTTTGAAGAATCTTGTGATGCACTCAAGAATGAAGCATATATCTATCAGGTATCATTTCCTAAGAGAGAAGGTCATGGAGAATGAAGTCAAGCTTGAGTATGTTTCGACAAAGGATCAGATTGCGGATATATTTACAAAGGCTCTTCCTAAAGATACTTTTGAGTACCTCTAGGATAAGCTATGGGTTATTTCCCTTCCTTTTAAAAATAAGATGCATTTGGAGATGCATCAATTCGGTGGATTCATAGTTATATCTCTTGGACTAAAGTTTTTTTGGTGGCTACCCCTTAGGGGGAGCATGAAGCTTTTCTAAGTGTTGTCATTATGAGTGTTTTGTTTTCATGTCAAAGGAAGTTTCAATGGACATATATTTTTCCTTTTCCATTGGCGTCAAAGGGGGAGAGAGAGCATGTGAAAAAAAAGGAAAAGGAGAGAGCATGTGAAAAGGAAAAGAAAGTTAATAAGAGAAAGAAGGTAATGAGGAAGATGATCTTCTAAAAGGGGAGAAGCAGAAAGAAAAATATTGAGAAGTATTTTTAGAATAGGTATGGTGTCTTTGATGGTTTTCACATCATGTGTTGCCATCAATGACAAAGGGGGAGATTGTTGCAAAAATGGAAGATGAATGAAGTGTTGTCATTGAGATCAACCGGTCAACTAGTTATCTACTAGTTGTTGTTGATTGTGTATGTCGAGGATATTGAGAAAATTGTATTAAAAGAAGGTTTTTGGTTCTAGTGCTTGTGAACTATGTTTTTCTATGTGTTGATTGAAGTCTAGGAGAATTGTTGCTTGTCTAGATTTCTCTTTGATGAATTCTTATGGTGTGTGGTTCAAGAGTTGTGCTGCCCTAGTTCTATTGAAGTTGGTTTTGGAATTTTAAAGTATTGAGCTTAATTGATCTATGTGTTTTACACTGGTGTGGCCGACCGTGTTTCAAGAACTACTTTCAAAGTTGATGAAGCATGTTGGATCTATTATGGGTCCCGATGAAGTGTGTGTTTGGTTTTCCCTCATTCTAATTCCACCCTATGATGTTTGGCACCAACCTAATTTGAATTTGAAGTTGGATGGCTGACTTTGTATCTTTTCAAGGTTGTATCTATGTGTTTTACACTGGTGTGGCTGACCATGTGTCAAGCACTACTTTCAAAGTTGATGAAGCATGTTGGATCTATTATGGGTCTTGGTGAAGTGTGTGTTTGGGTGAAGTGTGTGTTTGGGTCGCTCTCATTCTAATTTCACCCTAGGATGTTTGGCACCGACCTAATTTGAATTTGAAGTTGGATGGCCGAATTTGTATCTTTTCAAGGTTGGACATAGTATAAATACATAATGTGCTAGCGATGAAAATTATACATAAGAAAAGAAGGAAGATAAGTGAAAGAGTAGACATGACTTTGATGCTATTCTTAAAGTGTGTAAGTTAAGTGTGTGGTTGTTCAGTGCGAAGCTTAATGTCAAGTTTCTGGATGTAGTGAGCAGAAGGCTAACTCTATCATTCATGTGAGTTGATCAATGATTGTGGTGGAATATTCATTGCATTGGGATTGTTGTCTCTCTATAATGAGTCTTCTTTTTCTTCTTTGTATCTTTGTGGTAGTGAGCCCTCTGGGTTGTAGCCCTATGGGCAGTAAGTCCTTATTTCAAGTAGTGAGCCTTATCTCAGGTAGTAAGCCTTGTCTCAGGCAGTGAGCATTTTTTTAATCAGTTTTGATATTCTCTATAGTGTGAGTTAATCCTCACTATGGTTTTTCCCTCATTTGGTTTCCCACGTAAATTTTTTGTTATTGTGTTTGTGTATTTTCATTTGATGGTTAATAACTTAATCGGTTTATGTGTTAGTTTTGGTAATAGAATTCAAGGTTATAATATGTGACAATTGATTCACCCCCCTCAATTGTTCTATCCAACATGGAATGTGTGTGGTGTGTAGATCAATAATCAAATGTGAGGAAATATATACTTGAGAGGTTGAATAATGAGAGTGTGTGGCAAGTGTTCGATGAAATGTCAAAGAAGAAAAATAGTATGAAGAAAGATGGTTAGATTGTAGTAAAGGATGAGGAGGAGAAAACTGCAACAAATATTAATGAATTTGCAGCAGAAGAGAGTCCTTTGGAGGACATAGGAGAAAAAGAGATGATTTATTGATGAAGATTGCAGAAGTAGAGGCAAAGTGGAATGCAATGATTACAAGTAGAGAAAAACTTACAACAGAAAGTAATGAGGTAAAATAAGATTTTAATGTAAGATTTGATGAGGTCGAGAGGAAAAAATAAGGTGTGGCAATTGAGGATGAAATTTTTGTTGCAGCAGAGTCAAGTCCTTTGGAGGACATGAAGATAGTGATGACAATGAATAGCGAAGGTGAAAGTATTGTAGCTGAAAGTGAAAGAGTAAAAATTGCAATAGTTGAGGATGTTGCAGTTAAAACAAAGTATGTAGTGATGTATGAGGATCTAGTGTTCAATGAGGAACCTGATGAAGACAAAGAGTCTCTTGAGGAAGAGATCACAACGATAGAGAAGTTGTTTAATGCAACAATAAAGACAGTGGCATTCAGTAGTGAGGAAGAAGATGTTGTGACAAAAGAAGTCATCAAGGTAAAGTCTGATTTTGATGAGTTTTATAATGTTAAATTTGTAAAGGATTTGCATTGTGAGATGAAAAATGAGTTAGAAAGGAAAAAGGATTGTGAGGATCCATAGTGGTATATAGATGTATACTTGTAGGTAGAGGCTATGGAGGAAGCTACATGAGAGATTTCGTGGAGGTGGTCAATTTGTGGTGGTCAAAACCCACAAAAGAGGATATGAGTAGAGAGATTATTTGGAGGAGGATGGTACATGGTGGATACAAGTCCATGAGAGGAGAGAAGAATGGAGTACAAATTTTTTAGAGGAGGTTGCTTGTTCCAACAAGATGTTGGAAGAAGAGGAAGAAAAAAATACTTCATGTGCACTTTGGACAGCGATGGAGTTCACTACAGATTGCTTGCAATATGAAAGAATGGCTCTACAATTAATCTCCACTTTTGTGAGCCTATGCTCACAAAATTTCTACCCCAGGTGTCTAATGCAAGAGCATCTAGGGGTACCAAGCAATCCTACACAACCAAAAATATTTTAAAGTTTTATGCTTGTGTTTTATTTTGATTTTTGGCTATAGGTGTAAATTGTTGAAATTTTCAACTCTTCCAGCATAGCAGAATTTGGTAATGGATTGTGGGAAAATAAATTAATTAGTTGATTCACTTTTCTTTATTTTTTTAAATATTGAAAAAGTGTTAATTTTCTAAAAGGAAAAACTTCCATGTACAAGCCTGTGAGTGGAAAATTATTGTAAATTATAACTCCATTAAAAAAAAATGAAATTGCATCTTGTTGGAGGACTGGAATGATGGGTATTGATGGAATGGAGAGAGTGGGTGTAAGGCAGGAAGAAAAAAATGAATTTTACATTGAATGCACATGCTAAGAAGAGGAAATCCATGCCAAGGAGTAATGAGCATTCTGGAGGTTTGACTGGCATATTATTATTTTTGGGAAAAGAGAAAAGATTGTCTGGCCATAATTACGAGACACAACCTCAGTGAAATGTTCATGAATTTATCATATGGTAACGAAATTAAGAGTTTCAAAATGATTTGGCAAGATGGAAATGAGGTGTACCAAACCTAGAAACCGTTTTAGAAAATTTGGACGAATAGCAGAGAATTGATAGGCAGAATGTGACGAGTTTTCTTGGTGGTTTAGTGGAGGTTTTTTTGAGAAACCAATAGTAGTTTCTTCTCATAAAATTTTTATATATTGATGCTTGCAATTTGGTGAATGCGGGGGCTTTAGAGAGTTGGTGGTTGCATATCCAGATGCTGCTATAATTTTTTTGGAATGTTGTGTTGTAGCTTCTTGTATGTGTGAAGCCTATGTTGTATGTGAGTATATGAGCTCCATGATTATGTAATTCATTTTTAGATTTGAACTTAATATATATTGCAAGTTTCTCTTCCATTTCCATGTGTCTAAGTTAATTTTATGCCTTCTTGCATAGAGTTGTATGTGTGTTTGTGATTAGATTTGAAAGGGAGAGTATCCCTTACTACATCACATTACTTGTTTGAAAGGTAGCAAATCAAGCCCATATTTATATTTCACCATCCTAGTCTTGACTCATACATTAATTTAGAAATTTATCTTTCTTATTCATGGTCTTCATTACATTTCAAATTATTTCATTGCTTTATCAATTTGTATTCTCTATCTATAATCTTATTTCTTAATGATCAAAATTTCCAATAACCTATAATCAACAACAATAAACAATCAAATTTATTTTTAAAAAAATTAATAATTAATTAAATAAAATGATATTAATAATTCATAAGAAATCAACTTGACCAATGCTTCTACATGGCTTCGTCCTTGTCATATGATATTATTTCAATTATTTTTCATAGAAAAATGTCCTAGTTTACATCTTGAATGTAACTATTTCCCTATTTATTGATAATTCACTTTAGTCAACATGTTAGCTTATATGATTTATTCTACTTTGATGCCATCTTTAATATCTAAATATTTCTAGTTCAAACTAGATTTTCCCAAGTCACTTATCTTAATATTACCATTCTTACAATTTTCTACTTTGGCATAGAATCTTAAGTAGGTACAAGCTTCATCCACATATATTACATGTATCAATTAAGAGACCCCCAAGATTGATTGAAACATCTATTAAATTTAATTTAATAAATGTCCAATTTCAAAAGCACCCTACTAATTTCCTAGCTCAAAAAGGCATCCCTCTCTAACCACAAAATCTACATTTTATGGCGGATATATACCTTCACTTTTAACACATTTAAAATTAGCAAGGGTCTAGTACTTTGGTGCTATAAAAATATATATTGAACATCACTAATTAATAAATTGGCTCCTTTAATTTCTCCTTTTCTCTATTTTTTGAAAATAACCCCACAATATCCTTAATAGACATCTTGTATTCATATTCTATTTTATAATTCGTTGTTCAATCTTATTAGTATGTCCATTTATTCAATTTATTCTTGGTAAAACCTCTCTTCCACCCTAGAAAATAAAAGGAATCTATTTTCATGTAAGGTAATTATGAAAATATTGTTACATTTAGGATTAAAATTTGAAAAAGGATTAGTACTTGAGAAACTCAAATAGTTCTTGAATCAATTAAATAAGGCTAAATTGTCATGGGATCACATTTTTCTAATACATTATGTCAAATAATTTGTGCTCCCTATTATGAGGTTCCACATTCTATGTACATGTGTCTACAAGAAATTATAATTATTTATGGATGTTCTTATTAGATTTGTGCTACACCCAAACATCATATGACATTTAACAATATCAAGTTTCCACAATCCATAATGCTAATTTATTTTGATTTCTAGATTCGATTGAATAATTTTTTCATCAATGTTTTGAATCACTTTGTGATCCATCATCAGGATGAAAAGCAAAGAGCTCAAGGAGAAATGAATAGTTGCAAACCAAGACCATCCTATATAGACCAAAGGAAGAAGGGGAGAGAAGGATGCACGAGGGTCAAGGAAGACAAGAAAAATAAAAATAAAATAAAATAAGCCTTATACATACTTCCATACTTACATACTAACAAAAAAACCTATAAAAACTTAAAAAAATATACAATTATCTACAAAATCATACAACTATAAAAATCAACCATAAGAAAACAAGAACATAAACATAAACCAATACAAATACAAAAGAAAACCTATACAAACAAAAAATTCAATGTCTAAAAATAATACATAAGAAAACCTATAAAAACTTACATAAATAAACAATTACCTACAAAATCATACAACCAACAAAAATAATAGAAAACATACAAATAGACACAAACCAAGTAAATAAAAAAGAGCTCAAATACATACAAATACATACAACCAAACATAAACATATACAAGAACCTACACACAAAAATATAATCATAAACACAAAAAAATGAATGAAATTTAAAGAAGCAACACAAATATAAAAAAACATACACTACAATAACAACAAAAATAGAACCAATCAAATGAAATAAGAATAAAATTGGACGGAATGAAAGGAGATGGAAGGGAAAAAAAGAGGAAACAAAAGAAATATAATACATACCAAGATAGACAAAACCAAGAACAAATAAAATACAAATAAATTCCTATAAATACAACCAACAACCAAACCCATAACTACACAAAGACCCACACAACAATTGCACACACAAATGCATATTTCTACATATACATCCAACCATATGGCATTCCAACAAGAGGAGCTAATGTGGTTCAATGGCATCCAAATATTCACTCATACTCCCATGCAATTCCAAGTATTCTTAAAAAAAAAAAATTGTCTACATATAAATTGGGCTAAATTTTTTAATTACATGACAAACTTGTACCTCCTCAAGTAAGGAAACTCTAATAGTGATCCTAGATATAATGATCATGTGCAAATCCTAGAGAAAAATGTCTGTAATAGATAAGGTTGAACCCAATGTTGTGAATGGGTAACTAGAGCATTCCTATTTTGAAGAGTAGGAGTCATCTATTTAGTGATAACATGAGGTCTTCTATAGTCCAACAATGTTTTGGAAAAATCGCTATCTTCAACAACATAAATTGGATTAGGAGATCAAACTTTACCTTGAATTTAAGTCCATAATGTTATATGGATAGAGTGATGGATAGAGTGAGTTTTCCAACCATTGGGCATTTCTAAATGAATAAAATTTAAGATATCCTCTATTTTAAGTGGTTCAAATTATATCTTATCACTAGTATCATAATATGTAGAGATGGTCTTAGGGATTAATTTCATCATCATGGTTTCATATCCTACTAGAGAATATGATACATGAAAATGACAATAACCAAATTAAATGCATTGAACAATATGACTGGGTCCTTCTCCAAGGATCAAGGTATTCTTCTTTATTCTTTTCAAAATTTATTTTTCATATAGATTCTATCATTCAAGACATCATAAGAGAAACTACACTTCTTTGAAGTGTTATATCAAACAAGTCATGTTTTGTGTCTATTGTTTGACATTTTATATACATTAAAAAAATTCCAAGGAATTTTCATTGATTTTTTTTTTCAACACTAAGAGAATATTTCTTTGGGCCACTTTTCTTTCTTTTGATAAAAAAATGCCTTAAAATAGTATTTCCTTGAGGTAGGTAGATTTTTCTATAATTTTTTACTTGTTTCAAAATTTCTCGAGGGAATTTTGTTGTGTTTTAAAAAAATTGTGCATTTCTTTCTTGTTATACTTATTTGAGGCATTATGATAAATTTATTACAAAATTTACTTGTTTTGTAGATTTATTTGATGCATTTTGATGAATTAATTTATTTTATTTTTGAGACACCATTTACTAAGATATTTTAACTTTTAATTATCCCTACAACATTTTGGGATCTCAAGGTTTTGTTTTTGTCAATGCCAAAAATATTAAACCTACATGTTGCATCTTAAAATCAAAGGTTAATTTACTATGAGCTCACAATTTAGGTGATTTTTTCAATTCATAAGTTTACTTTCAACTTAAACTCCAAGAATGTGGATCATATATTTTGAGATCCAAGAAAGAATTTCAATTTTACTTGTTACCTTTATATGACCACAAACTATGTCAACCTAGTAATTTTTTCTATTGTTGAAGGTTTGATGACTCTAGCCAATGACACTTCTAAACAAACATCCTTAGAAGTTTGTTCCCAAAGTATTCCATAAGATAATTTTTTGATCATATCTAGATGTGTTTTTTTCAATCCATAAATTTGATAATGCATGTGAATGGTTAAAGATAATTTTATTTTAATGGGATATTATGTTAGGAAAATTCCTCCTAAAATAATTCTTCATATATAGTTTAACAAATATTGGGCCCCCCATGGGGCCAAGCTTGGTGTTTTTCAAAACCTTACATAATTTTTTCTTCTTTTATATTTTCTAAGGCTAGCCATGCTAAGGCTATCCTCAAGCATGGCCCATGGTATATTCATGCATCCTAGAATGTAGTATTTTAGTCATGGATAAGAAAATCCAAATTAAATGAAAAGAATCTTCATGTGCCTATGTGACTTAAGTTTCTAGGGTAGTCTTTTCCTTATTGAGACCTTTTTACTATTATTTTTGGCTCTCTAATAAAATTTATTGTTGTTAAATCTAATAGATTTTCTAAATTCAACCATCAAGAATATGTGTATAGTGAGATAGATATTTCCAAAGAGACTATTTTTTGTGGATATCTAAATTGAACATCTATGCCATAGCCAATGTGTACTTTACCTAAATTTTCCAATTACTTATATTCAATGTCAATATTTGGATCATAAGATTAAATATTTTCCTCTTGATTCTCCTTCTAACAATCCCTCCTACTTTCCTGTTGAGGTTCCTCCTAAATCTAGTGAATATTTGACTACATTTGGGAGCCATAGAAATAGAAGTGCTAACACTGATGGTTCTTAGACCAAAACCCCTTCCAATCCTAACCACTTAGCTATTCAAGTGAAAATAGGGGTTTCTTCAAACCCTTCTAATAAAAGGAAAGAGGAATCTCCTTCCAATGTTGATCCCACCACTAGACCATGATTCTCCAAAAATTCAATCATTTTTTTATCCTTTTAGTTGTAGAGACCTATTAATTCCCCCTCTTCTCTTGGGCTTATATGTTATTATTTCTATTCAATTGGGTGGTTGGAGGAGGGATGGTATACTATAAAAAAATGAGGTTTTCAATACCCAACATTTAGTTGGGGATTTTTTCAAGACATGACTTTTACAAAATCGTTATTCCTCATTCAATATTCAAATAGAAATCAAATGCCTCTTGATTCTTCTCAATTAATTTAATCTCTTGAAATATTCTAGGTCCTACCAACCACCCTAGGAAATATGTGGTAAGATGAAGTTGTCAAAAGTTTTCAATTTTAGATGTTTTCTTACAGGAGGTCAAGAGTACTATTTTTTGTTTTATTACTTTCCATGTAATTTGGACAACCAACTCCTTATTTTTAGAAATTACACTACCACTCATGAAGGGGTTGTCACATTTCTCTCTCCTAGGTGGTATTAGCATGTGGTAGATAATATGTTTGACCCTACCAACAAGGTGATCTAGATCCTATTAAATTTGAAATATTATTTCTCTAGAATTATCAATATTTATACTTCTAATGATGTTATGGAGAGATCTTTAACATGGTCATGAATTGTTGATTCACTACTTGTTGAAACTTGGGTCATGTATGGTGACTTTAATATGGTGGAAATAGCATATGATAAAGAGGGTACTTTACCTATATATTGTAAAACTGGAAAGAGGAATGCATTGTACTATATGTACAATAAATTAGGTCTTTTGATCTTGATATGGGCCACCACCACAATCATTCTTATTAGTATACATGGAATAATTTTTGGGCTAGGCTCAATAGAGTACTTAAATGCCTTGATTGTTTTATGATATATACTCAATATTTATTTTTCTTTGCTAGCTATTTTTTCTTCTAGTTTAGGCCTTACAAGATGTCACTCTTTAAGACCATTATTGCATCAAATTTGTTATTCAATAGTAAATGGATAATCCCAAGGCTATCAAATCTTAATTTTTTAATACTTCTCTACTAACTCATTATCCCATGTTGGACCAGATATAAAGGGAGTGGAATTTATATGCTAGGCCTTCCCAGATGGTATGATGGATTGATTTGTGGAATAAGGCCACAAGGTGTACATCTCACTTTCTTCACATTTATGGTTTCCAAATGGAATTTTTCAATTGATGTGCTTACATGAAAACCACCTCGGATATCCATCAAGCCACTGTTGTGCTAAAAGATGACCCTTTCTCCCCTTCTTTGTAGATCAAGGTGGGTGGACCCAATCATTAAAATAAAACTTTTAACAACCACTCTACTAGAGGTGCAAAAATCAAAGACAAATTACACTAGTCAAAAGTAGGTGATTCGACTTCTAAATATTGTTTCAATGTCTATGATATTTTCATACTTTTGAAGGGATTAATAAAATCAAATGTGGATAGTTTTTTCTCAAGGATATTTTATATTTCATTCATACATTTTCCAATTATTCTAAATAGGACTTCAAGACTCAAGATAATTATTTTGAATATTATCACACTTTATAGGAATTACTTAAGGTTGTTTTTTTTAGAATTCCTCCTCTTAGTGATCCTTTTGTGATCAATTTATCTCAATTATTGATCTAAATAAGAAGAAATTTTCACCATGGCCAATGATAAAACCCCTAGGTGTGATGGTTTAACAATATTATAGCTTGGGAAGGAATGGAATGGGCTTGATGATCTCACCAATAGGATATTCTCATCAAGATCAATTTGCTAAGGCTTATTATTATGTAGAGTAGCCCTTTATCTAGGAAATTCTTCAAGCCTTAGGATTTGGACCTCAGTTCATTCATTCCATGTATATGAATTTTGTTGATGCCTCTACCTACACTACTATCAATGGTAAAAATCTATTATTTTTTCCTCTTTCAATCTATTTGGTAAGGATTATCTCTAGCTCCAACTATATATATGATTGCTACCAAAGGGTTTTTATATCTCCTAGCTCATAATCTTTCTCAAGGATTGATTTAAGATATTTATTTACTCAATTGTTGAAGGAGATTGAGAAAGATGATTGAAAGCACAAATGTTAACGTAGATGGAGATTTGTGTCATATCTCACAGGATCTAGAGTTTTTGGATCTGATATGTCTCCCTACATTGAAGAAGAAGAAGGAACCAAAACCAATGAAGGCTCTCAAGACTCCAATAAAATATGTTCAAAATAATCATTATGTAGATTGGATTATTAGAGACAAGAATGAAGGTGAGCTGAATAGGAGAATGTTTGCAAAAGTAAGTGAGCAAGTAAATTTGTGTTTATTATCAAAGATAGAGCCCAAGAACTTTCTTGATACTATAAAAGATGATGGTTGCATAAAGGAAATGGAAGAGGAATTGGATCAGATAGAGAAGAACTAGAAATGGGAATTAGTTCCCAGACCATTTGATAAGAATGTTATAGGAACAAAGTGGGTGTTATAGAAAAATTTGAATGGATATGGTGAGCTTGTAAGGAAAAAAGCAAGATTGGTATGTAAGGGGTATTCATAAGTTGAAGGTATTGATTTTGGGGAGACTTTTGCTTTGGTAGCTAGAATGGAGCCAATAAGGATGTTTCTTTCTTTTGTTGCTCACAAGAGCTTCAAAGGCTATCAAATGGATATCAAGTCAACCTTCTTGAATGGTGATCTATAGGAAGAGGTATATATTGAGAAACCTGATTGTTTCCTATTATAAGAATATCTAGATATGATGTGTAGACTCAAGAAAGATTTTTATGGAATCAAGCAAGCTCCTAGAGCTTGGTTTGTTTGGTTGGATAAGTACTCCAACAAGGATTCAAGAAAGGTATTGCAGATAGTAATCTTTATATTAAGGTTTATGAATACAAGTTGTTGGTTGTGGTTGTATATGTTTATGAAATCATCTTTGGTGGAGATGATGATATGTGTGAGAGGTTTGTAGAAGAGATGCAAAAAGATTTTGAGATATCTATGATTGGTGAGTTTTCTTTCTTCCTTGGGCTTCAAATTATTCAACTAGATGATGGTATCTTTATCTCTTAAGCTAAATATGTAGAGGAGATATTGAAGAAGTTTGTAATGGAGGATTTCAAACCAATAGGTACTCCTATGGTCACTAGTTGTCATTTGACCAAGACTTATGAGTCTCCAAAGGTTGATCAGACTCTTTATAGGTCTATGATTAGAGGTTTGTTGTAATTGATTGGTTCTAGACCTGATATTATGCATACAATATTTTTGGTCCCCAAATTTTAAGATAATCCTAAGAAAACTCATGAGAAGCAAGTGAAATAAATATTCAGATACTTGAAGGGAACTCTAGATTGTGGTTTTTGGTATAAAAAGGATGATAATTTTTCTTTGAATTTTTATAGTAATGTTGATTGGGTAGGATGTGTAGATGACTAGAGGAGCACTAGTGGAAATGAATTTTATTAGGAGACACATTGGTCTCTTGGTTCAGTAAGAATCAAGACTCGGTGTCCTAAATAAATTGTTGCAACATCTTGTTACACCTAAGTGCTTTGGATGAAGCATGTTGGAAGTTTTTGTTTTCATTGATGTCAATAGATCTTTGTTGTTGGATTGATGTCAACCTATGGAGATGCTTTGATTGGTTGTATTATGTTGTCATTAGTAGTCTCATTGATGCCAACCTCTAGTGTTTCTTTTATGAGCATATGTTTGTGGATGTTCAACCTCTTATGTGGTCAAGATGTTGAAATGGTGCTTGTGGTGCTTGGTTTCCAAGTGCTTTTGAGAAAATTTGAATAGAAGAGGAGATAGTGTGGAAAGGAGTGTTCAGTGTGGGAGAGTAATGTCTAGTGTTTTTCTCCACATTTCTTCATGGATGAATATTTTTTTGTGTGGTTTCAGATATGTTGATCAAAGGTGTTATATCTAGAGTTTCATTTTTTGGATCATTCGACAGAAAAATTTGTGTTCACCAGTGTGTGAACTGTGATGTAGTGATGTCTGGGAGAAATGGTTTTTGCTCCACATTTCTCCATGTTGTGGTCTCTGGTTTGATAGATCTAGAAGTGTGCTTATAGTGTTTATATCTATCTTTAGTCTAATTTTTTTGTGTCGTGGTGCTCCACAAGGTTAGATTCATTTGTTACAATGTGTGGAAGGTTAACTGGGTGTACAAAATGAGTATGTTCTTGAGGTGTATGATGTTGTGAAGGATGTTTTGGATTCCAAGGTGTTGATGGAATATTCTAGATTATATTTAAGTGTTATATGTGGTCTAATAGTCATCTTTGGATTTGAGGAAGCGTGTACTTAGATGTTTAATGGTGTTAACATAGGTTTGGTTGACCTTGGGTGTTTACACAAATTGTGGATATGTTTCGATGCTTGTGGAAGTGTGGCATGACATGTATGTGTGGATTTAGGTTTTTGTTAAGGTGTGATGTGGTCTTCCTCCATTTCTCTCCACTGTGGGAATATTTTGGTGCCAACCTAATTTGAATTTCATGTTTGAGGTTCATAGTCGACCTTGAAAGATGTTTCTAAGGTTGTGAATAGTATAAAGACAAGGTGAATTTTTGGAGAAGTGTGTACATATGTGAGGATGTGTTGAGATGTGAATTTAATTAGATGCAAATATCTAAAGTGCAAGCTTAAGGATTATGACTCCAATGTAGTGAGCAAAAGGGCCTACATTTGCAAAGTACCTGAAGTTTTTTTATAGTAGTAAGCTAGAGGTTACTAATGGTGCAGAAGTTGTAGTGGTTACTCTGAGCTATATTTTTCATTGTAACAATATTTTATCTTCTTCTTTCTTACATGGAAGTGAGCCATTAGTAGTGATCCCTTCTTTCTTTTGGGTAGTGAGCCCCCAATCAATAAGCCTATTGTATTCATTGTTGCAATTCATTTCTATTGTGAGCTAATCCTCACCATGGTTTTTCCCTTCTTGGGTTTTCCACCTAAATCTGGTTCTCTCATGTGTATGGATGTGTTTACATTACTCTTTCTCATGTTTATATTATGCTAATGCATGATAAGGGTTTAAAGGTTGTTAAGGGTTTAAGGATCAATGCAGATCTAAATATTAATGAGGGTTTTGATGTTTTAATGTATAATTGATTCACTCCCCTCTAATTTGTCTTGTGCATTCAAAAATTGATATCAAGGAAAGATTCCTTAGAAGAAGTTTAACTGCTTGAGGTAGATCTAGGATGGTGCACAAGAAGGAGGATCCTCTATTTGATGGATTAGATTATGCATTATGGAAAACTAGGATGAAATTTTTCCTTGTTTCTCTAGGATTTATAGTTTGGAAGCTTGTTGAAACTAGATATATAATACCCATAAATGGTCTTAGTATTTATGATGAGATCAAGTCATATGAGAATAATGGAAAAGAAAGGTATTCTCTTTTGAGTGGTCTTTCTAATTCAAAACTTGTGAAAGTTATGAGTCTTAAAAATGCTAGTGAGATCTATAAAAAGCTACAAAGTATTTATGAAGGAGCTAATAAGGTCAAGAAAGCAAAGATGCAAAATCTAAAGACTAAGTTTGAAACCCTAAGGATGTCAGAAGATGAAGATAATATAGGATACATGCATAGAGTGGATGAAGTTATCAATTCCATCAAAGGAAGTGGTGGAAAACTTGAAGAAGATGAGATAGTAAAAAAGGTATTAAGAACACTTTCTAAATCATATAGTCATAAGGTTTCTTCTATTGGAGAAGCTTATAATTTAGATCATTATTCTAGAGATCAGTTGTTTGGTGCTTTAACTACTTTTGAGTTGAGAGAGTTTAATCCAAGTTATTGAAGAAAAGAGACTACTTTTAAAATTGGCAAAGAAGAGAAGAATGAGGAATTTGATTTGGACGAGTTTAATGGGTTAGAAGCAAACTTTGAGGAGATTGAAAAAGGGAGCTAGAAAATACAGAGGTAAGTTACCTTTCAAATGTTTCAATTGTGGAAAGATAGGTCATTTATATACTTCAAGTTATCCAATCAAAGCTTCAAATGAAAAATTTAAGGAGAATAAAGGTAAATCAATTAAGAGAAGTTATTATGTTAAAAAAGATTCCAGTATATCTTATGACGAATCTAATTACCTAAATGATGAAAATGATGAAAATGATGAATGCTTGTTCATGGCTCTAAATGTTGAAACTAATTCTACTAACTCTGAGAGATTTATGAAGGAATTTTCTCTAGAATTAGATCATAATGGAACTATGGTGATTTCTTTTCATACTAGAGAGCAACAAACTACTAGATTATTGATAGTGGATGCTTAAACCACATGATAGGTGATAAGAATAAGTTTATTAAACTTGAGAATTTTGAAGGAGGTCTTGTTAAGTTTGGTGATGATACATCTGCTAATTTATGTGGAAAAGGTTCAATCAATTTTGATGGAAAAAATAATACAAATGATGTTATTTATGTTAAGGGTCTTCAAAATAATCTTCTAAGTATAGGAAAAATGTGTAGAAAATGATACAATCTTGTATTTTTGGATGGTGGTTGTGAGATCAGGAAAGGCTCCAGAACTTTGGTGGCTACAAGAAGGAAAAATGGAAATGTTTATCATCTTAAGGGTGCTAATGGTATGTGCTTTATGACTCAAATTAATGAAAAATGGTTATGGAATAAAAGAATGTGTGACATAAATTTTGATAGCCTAGTTAGAATTATTTATGCTCAAGCTATGAGAGATCTTCCAAAGATTACAAAGCCTATAAATGCAATTTGTAAGGAATGTCAAGTTGGCAAGTAAACAAGAAAAAGGTTCAATGTAAAAGAATATTCCATCATAGGACCTTTGGATTTGGTGCATAGAGACCTTTGTGAACCTACAAAAAAAATAAGTGTTCAAGGTTACAAGTATTTCATGTTGTTGATTGATGACTACTCTAGAATTAATTGGGTAACTTTTCTCAAAAAAAAATTAGAAGCTCTAGATAAGTTTAAGGAATTTAAATATATGGTTGGGAATGAAATGGATATGCAAATTAAATGTTTGAGATATAATAGAGTTGGAGAGTTCACCTCAAATGAGTTTAACAATTTTTGTTAAGATCATGGAATAAAGAGACATTTTTCAACTCCTAGAACTCCTCAATAGAATGGAGTGGTGGAAAGGAAGAATAGGACTATTTAGGAAGCAAATCTACCAGATGTCTACTAGAGAGAAGCAATTCACACTGTAATATACATACTTAACATAGTGTAAGCAAGGAAAAATAGTTTAAAGACTCCCTATCAGTTATGGCATGGAAGAACTCCTATTGTCAAATATTTCAAAGTGTTTGGAAGAAAGTGCTATATCAGAAGAGATGAAGAAAACTTAGGAAAGTTTGATGCAAGATCTTATGAAGGAATTTTCCTTGGATACTCTATAAATAGAAAGGTTTACTGGTGCTATAACAGGAGGCTAAAAAGGATTTTTGAATGTGCAAGTTCCAAAGTGGATGAAGACTTACATAAAATCTCAATGTTGATAGAAGGATATGAATTAGATGAGTCGTCTTACAGAGAATAAGAGAAGAATGATGGTAAAGAAAAATATGTGTAGGTTGAAGAGGAAGAAGCTCTAGAAATGATCCCTAAGACCCCTAAGTATGTGCAGAAGAATCATTCTAAAGATTAAATCATTGGTGATAAAAGCATATGTGTATTGACAAGAAGAAAGGCTACTATGATAGAAGAACAAGTAGATTTATGTTTACTTTATAAAGTTGAACCTAAAATAGTAATTAAGGAATGAAAAGATGAATTTTGGATCAAGGCTATGGAAGAAGAACTGATGTAGATTGAGAAGAACCAAACTTAGGAACTTGTCCCAAGACTAGTGAACATTCTAATGTGATTGGGACTAAATGGGTGTTCCAAAACAAGTTGAATGAGAATGGAGAATTTGTTAGGAATAAGGAAAGGCTTGTGTGTAGAGGTTACTCACAAGTAGAGGGAATAGAATTTGAAGATAAATTTTCTCTGGTGGCAAGGATGGAGGCTATTAGGATGATTTTGGATTTTGCAACATATAAGGATTTCAAAGTTTATCAGATGGATATGAAGTTTGCATTCTTGAATGGGTTCAAAGAAGAGGTATTTATTGAACAATCGAAAGGATTTCAATTATTACATAATCATAATATAGTATGTAGATTGAAGAAGGAATCATATGAACTCAAGCAAGCTCCTAGAGCTTGGTATGCAAGATGGGATAGAAACTTTTTGCAGCAAGGATTTAATAAAGGTATCACGGATAACAATATTTATTTTAAGGTTGAGAAAGATCAAATCTTGATTGTGGTTGTGTATTTCGATGATATAATATTTGGAAGAAATGAAGATATGTGCACGATATTTGTTTCAAGTTTTGAGAAGTTGGTGTTGTAATTGATGTCAACCACATGTGTTGTTATTGATGTCAACTGGTTGATGGAAAAAGTATTGATAGAGTTGTCTAGTTGTGCATGTATAGTTGAGACATTGAAAAAAATTTGTGATTACATGGAGCTATCTTTATGATGTAAAGTCTAGAGATGATGTGAGATATTGAGATAAGCTGAGATGATATCTTTGATGCTTAGTTTCCAAATTCTTTTGAGAAAATTTGAAGAAAAGAGAAAACAATGTGATGGTGTGTTTAGAGGTTCATAATATGCTATAGGATGTGCTTTGTTTTTCTTCTATGTTAATGTAATTCATGTGTGGTTTAGATATGTTGATAAGTGGTGTTCATATGTTCTATATCTAGAATTTGGTTTTTTGGATCGATGTACAAAGAGAGATATGTTCACCAATGTGTGAACTGCATTTGCAATATTATTTACAGAGGTTTCTAGGAGAAATTTCCTTGCTCCACGTTTCTTCATAATTTTGTTTCAAGAATTTTGGTTTTAAAGTTGAGTTGATGGTGTCAGTAGCTTACCTCATTCAAGAGGGTTTGAGGTTTTATGCTTCAAAAAATGGTTTTTAGAGTTAAAGTGTATGGAAGAGTAGTTTGAGTGTACTGGGCTTGTACATTCGTTAGGTGTGAGTTGGTGTGAAGGATTTGTTGGATTACAGGTGGTTCATGGGTAGTTCTAGATTTCCTAGAAGTGTGGTGTGTGGTTTGCAAGTCATTCTTGGGTTTTTGGAAGTGTTTACTTAAAATTTTAACGGTGTTTGCATAGGTAACGACTAACCTAGTGTTTACACTACATGTGAAGGATAAATATTATTTGTGGTAGCATGTGATTGAGTGGTGTTATTGATTTGGCTCCCATTAAGTTTTGTTGTGGTTCGCTTTCATTCCTATCTAGGGCAGGAATCTTTAATGGCGACCTACTTTTGAACTTGTAGGTATGAGGCATGTGTGGCTAGCTTGAAGATTTTTTTCAAGTTGAAGATGGTATAAATGAAATATGATTCGATGTGAGATGAAGTGTGTCAATGTGTTGAGCATTGTGATGCAAAATTTAGAGTAGTGAAGTGTAGATATGTGAAATGCGGTGTGATCTATAATATGGTATTGTTGGATGTAGTGAGCAAAAGGTATCTTGATCTTTTTGAGGGTTACAAAGGTGTTGGAGCTATTGTGGTGGATTATTTGTTGCACTGATATCATGTTCTCTATGTAACTTTCCTTCTTTCTTCTTTCTATTTTGACGGTGATCCTTGGTTGTGAGCCTTTCTAGACAATGCGTCCTATTTTGGTAGTGAGCCTTTGTAACTAGTTTTGAAATCTCTTATATTGTGAGCTAGTCCTCACCATGGTTTTATCTCCTAGGGTTTTTCGTGTAAATCCAGTGTTCTCTTATGGATGGTGTTAAAGTTGTTTCAATTTTTTTATCTTCCTTTCATGTTAAATCATCATAACATTTTAAGGGTTTAATATATGAATGTGGATATGAATGTTAATGAGGATTTTTGAAGGTTTAAGGTACAAATGATTCACCCCCCCTCTCAATTGTCTTATTCATTCAACAATTGGTATTAGAGCAACGTTCCTTGAAGAAAATTTTAACAACTTAAGGTAGATCTAAGATGGAAAACAAGAAGGAGATCCCTATGATTAATGGAATAGACTATGAATTTTGGAAAATAAAGATGGAAGGTTATCTGGTTTATCTTGGATATGATTTTTGGAAGGTAATAAAGACTGTATATATGATACCTACAAATGGACTAAGCACAAGTGATGAAATCAAGGCTTATGAAACCAATGGTAATGAAAGGTTTGTTATTTTGAGTAGTCTTGCAAATTATGAATTAGTGAAAGTTATGGATCTCAAAATTGCTAAAGAAGTTTGGGATAAATTGGAAATTATTTATGAAGGATATGAAATAGTCAAACAAGCTAAGATGCAAAATTTGAAGACCAAATTTGAGAACTTGTGGATGTATAAAGATGAAAATATCACAAGCTGTATGTAAAGGGTAAATGAAGTGGTGAGCTCCATTAGAGGTCTTGGAGGAAAAGTCAAAGAACCAAAAGTGGTAAAGAAAATTCTTAGAACCCTAATAAGGCTTACAGTTATAAAACTGTTGCAATAGAAAAATCTCAAAATATAGATTAGTATTCTAGAGATCAACTATAAGGCTCTTTAAATGCATTTGAAATGAGAAAGTTTGGTACTAATAGTGGTTCTAAAGTTTAGACTACTTTTAAGGATGCAAAAATAGAGAAGATTGAAGAACCAAATCAAGAAGATATTGATGACATAGAAGCTAACCTTGTGAGAAGGATGAAAAAGGGAACAAGTAAGTACAAAGGTAAATTATCTTTCAAATGTTTTAATTATGGAAAAATACATCACTATGCTTCAAGATTTCCAAACAAAGTTGTGAACAATAAGAATAAGGATAAAAAAGGTAAGATGATCAAGAAAGTTTATTATGTTAGAGAAGATGCAAGTGTTTCTAATGATGAATCTGATTATGGAAATGATAATAATAATGAATGCTTGTTCATTGCTTTACAAGATGAATTTATTCCTAATAACTCTAAAATATGTGTGAAGGAATACCCTCCAAAGATAAAGGATAAGACTAAAAGTACTTTGGTATCTACTTTTCATGCTAGACAGGGTAAGAACTATTGGATTATTGATAGTGATTGCTTAAAACATATGACTAGAGACAATAGTAGGGTTGTTAAACTTGAAAAATATGATGGAGTACTTGTTATATTTGGAGATGATTCAAGAGCTAAGATTTGTGGAATATGTTCAATCAGTTTTGATGGCAAGCATAATACTAAAGATGTTTACTACGTAAAAGGTTTAAGACATAACCTCTAGAGTGTTGGAAAAATGTGTAGTAAAGGATACAATTTTATGTTTCAGGATGATGGATGTGAGATTGAAAAAGGGTCTAGAACTATGATTTTTATTGGAAAGAGGATATGGAAATGTTTATCAGCTCAAAGGTGTTGATGGTAAATGTTTCATGACTCAGATTAATGAAAGTTGGTTATGGAATAGGAGGATGTGTCACATCAATTTTACTAACTTGGTTAGAATCAATTTAGTTTAAGCAATAAGAGATCTTCAAAGGATTATAAATCCTATCAATGTTGTCTGCATAGATTGTTAGTTTGGAAAAAAAAGAAGTTTCAATGATAAAGAAAAATCTTCTACTAGATTGTTGGAATTGGTGCATACATACATTTGTGGTCCCACAAGAGTGAGAAGTCTTCAAGGTGATAGGTATTTCATGCTTTTGATTGATGATTATTCTAGAATGACATGGATTGTACTTTTCTTAGAGAAAAATATGAAGCCCTAGATAGATTTGTAGCATTTAAAGTTATGGTTGAGAATGAAATGGATTTGAAGATAAAATGTTTGAGGTATGATAGAGGTGGAGAGTTCACCTCCAATGGATTTAACATGTTTTATGAGAATCATGGCATAAAGAGTCACTTTTCTACCCCTAGGGCTCCTCAAAAAAATGGAGTGGTTGAAAGAAAAAATAGGACTGTTCAAGAAGCTGGAAGGACTATGATGAAAGAAGCTAACCTACTAGAAGTCTACTAGAGAGAAGTAATACATATTGTTGTTTACATACTTAATAGAGTTCAAGAAAAAGGAAACAACACAAAGGTTCCCTATGAGTTAAGGTATGGAAGGATCCATATTGTCAAGTACTTTAGAGTGTTTGGAAGCAAATGTTATATCAAAAGAGATGATGAAAACTTAGGAAATTTTGATGCAAGGTCTGATAAAGGTATCTTCCTTGGATATTCTACTAAAAGAAAAGCTTACATATGCTACAACAAAAGGCTAAGAAGGATTGTTGAAAGTGCAAGTGTCAAAATTGATGAAGAATTAAAGAATTTAGTGGTGATAGATGGATATGAATTAGATGAACCTTATTGTGGAGAAGAAGAAGAAGATAAGGAATAGGAAGTGTAGAATGAAGAGGAAGAGGCTCCAAAAAAGACCCATAAAACCCTAAGTATGTACAGAGAAATCATTCCAAAGAACATATCATTGGAGACAAAAGCAAAGGTGTGTTGACAAGAAGAAGAGTTGTTGAAGAAGAGGTAAATATGTGTTTACTTTCTAAAGTTGAACCTAAGACTGTAACTAAGGCATGTAAAGATAAACATTGAATGAAGGAAATGGAAGAAGATCTTATGTAGATTGAGAAGAATCAAGTTGGGAACTTGTCCCAAGATCTAAAAATAAAAACATAATTGGATCTAAGTGGGTATTCATAAACAAACTGAATGAGAATGGATAAGTAGTAAGAAACAAGGCAAGGCTTGTGTGTAAAGGCTACTCACAAGTTGAAGGAATAGAATTTGAAGAGACATTTACTCTTGTGGAAAGAATGGAAGCTATCAGGATGTTTTTGTCATTTGTAGAACGTAAGGACTTTAAATTTTATCATATTAATGTAAAGTTTGCTTTCTTAAATGGAGAATTGGAAGAAGTCTACATAGAACAACCAGAAGAGTTTCAATTATAAAACAAACCTAATATGGTTTGCAGATTGAAGATGGTTGTATATGGATTGAAGCAATCTCTCAGAGCTTGGTATGTAAGGTTGGATAAGTATATGATATATCAAGGATTCAATAAAGGTACCACATATAGTAATCTTTACTTTAAGGTTGAAAAAGATAAAATCTTGATTGTGGTTGTGTATGTTGATGACATAATTTTTAGAGGCAATGAAGATATGTGCAAGAATTTCGTAGAAGAAATGTAGAAAGAGGTTGAAATATCTATGTTTGGGGAGATGAATTTCTTCCTTGGGCTACAAATCCATTAAATAGATAAAGGAATATTCATTTTACAATCAAATTATGTCAAATAAATGTTGAAGTTTGGAATGGAAGACTCCAAACTAGTTTTCACTCCTATGGTTACTGATTGCAAACTAAGCAAGAATGATGAATCCCCTAAGGTTGATCATAGCAAGTACAAATCTATGATTGGTGGACTACTATATCTAACTGCTACTAGACTGATGCTATATTTTATGAAGACCCCAAAGAGTCACATGTTGCAGCAATAATAGGGATATTTAGATATAAAAAAGGAACTCCATATTTTGGCTTATGGTATCTAAAGGATATTGATTTCACCTTAAGTGCTTATAAAAATGCACATTGGGTTGCTTGTGTTGATTATAGAAAAAAGTACAAGTGGTGGTGCATTCTTTCTTGGATGTAGATTCATGTCATGGCTGAGTAAGAAATAAGATTCAATTTCTTTATCTACTACAAAGGTTGAGTACATTGCAACAACATCCTGCTGCACACAAGAGGTGTGGATGAGGAAAAAATTGAAGGATATCAAAGTAGTGTTTAATGAGCCTATTTCTATCTTTTGTGAAAATACAAGTGCAATAAACATTTCAAAGAATCTAGTGATGCATTCAAGGAAAAAACATATCTCAATCAGATATCACTTTCTAAGAGAAAAGGTTGTGGAGAATGAAGTGAAGCTTGAATATGTGCCTAAAAAGGATCAGATTGCTAATATTTTCACTAAGGCTCTTCCTAAGGATACTTTTGAGTATCTTTGGGAGAAGATGGGGGTTATTTCCCCTCCCTCTTTAACTAAATGTATAAGTTTATGCATTAGTCTGGTGAAGCTAATTAGTTTCATTATTTGGTATGGAATGATGGTGGTTACCTCATAGGGGGAGTGGGTATTAGAGTGGTAGATAATTAGAGTATATCCTAAGCCCCTAATGGGGAATTGATGCAGAACATTTGGTTGTTACAATTAGGGGAAGCAATGTTGTTGTGCAAGTGAGTAGATTATAGATGAGACAGTTTCAAAGCTGGTAAGAATGAATTCAAGAGTCAAATTCTTATAGTTAGTGGTGTGTGATGTCAAAGGGGGAGAATAATGATTTTTTTTTTTATCATTTTCCATTGATGTCAAAGAGGGAGAAAGAATCATGTGAAAAATTCATAAACATAGGGGGAAAGAGAATCAAGTGAAAAATTCTATCATTAAATGGGGAGAGAGAGTTAGAGTCATGTAAGGGGGAGAGTGCATAAAGAGAAAAGAGAAAAGGAAATTGGTTTAGAGCTATTGTGTCTTTGGTGGTTTTTCACATCATGTGTTGTCATGAATGAAAAATGGGGAGATTTTTGCAAGTTTGGATAAGTTGGTGTTGTAATTGATGTCAACCACATGTGTTGCCATTGATGTCAACTAGTTGATGGAAGAATTGTTGATAGAGTTATCTGGTTGTGCATGTATAGTTGAGATAATGAATAAGTGTTGTGAGTACACGAAGCTATCTTTATGATGCAAATTTTGGAGATGATGTGATATTTTGAGATAAGCTAAGCTAATATCTCTTATGCTTGGTTTCCAAGTGCTTTTGAGAAAATTTGAAGAAAAGAGAAAACAGTGTGATGAAGGTGTGTTTAGAGGTTTAGAATGTGCTCCAGGATGTGCTTCACATTTTTTCTATGTTGATGTTATACTTTTGTGGTTTAGATATGTTGATAAGTGGTGTTCAAAGGTTCTATATCCAAAATTTGGGCTTCTGGATCGATGTGCAAAGAGATCTATATGTTCACTAGTGTGTTGATTGTATTTTTAGTATTGTTTACAGAGGTGTCTAGGAAAAATTTCTTTGCTCCGCATTTCTCTGCAATCTTGTTTCAGGACTTGTGGTTATAAAGGTGAGTTGATGGTATTAGTAGCTTACCTCACTCAAGAGGTTTTACACTTCAAAAGATGGTTTTTAGAGTTACAGTGTATGGAAAATTAGTTTGAGTGTGCTAGGCTTGCATATTATTTAGGTTCAAGTTGGTGCAAAGGATTTATTGGATTACAGGTGGTTCATGGATTGTTCCAGATTGTCTAGAAGTGTGGTGTGTGGTTTGCAAGTAATCCTTGGGTTTGTGGAAGTGTGTACTTAAAAATTTAATGGTGTTTGCATGAGTAACGACCGACCTAGTGTTTACACTACATGCAAAGGACAAATATTATTTTTGGTAGCATGTGATCAAGTGGTGTTGTTGATTTGGGCCTTAGTTAAGTTTTGTTGTGGTTTTCTTTCATTCCTATCCACCATGGGAATGTTTAGTGGTGACCTATTTTTTAACTTGTAGGTATTGTGAGATTCAAAAAATGCAAATTGGCTAAGATCAAGTAGCAACCACTTTATAAAAGATCTAAACCCAAATTTCAAATCCAAACAAGAGAGTACAAATGATCAAAAGAGAGAAAATAAGAGAAAAAGTACAAAAGAAAACTCCCCTATCATAGTTGATTCATCTCCCTTGCTTCTCCTCCATTCTTTCTCAAGTTGCAAAGCTTTTCCCTCAGATTTTGAAGTGCTTGAATACTTGCAAATGACAATGACAATATAGCAAAAAATTTGGACAAATGTGGTTGTAAAGCAAAATGGAAGAGAAGACCTTATTTTATAGAAAAAATTTCAAGCGGATAGACAAGATTGATCTTCTAGAAAGATGCTAAGGTCAACAGTTGAGAGGACATGCAACACAAAGGAATGAGGGTTATGAAATGAATGGTCAAGATTGAGAAGAGACCAGAGTCAATCGATGACTGAGATTTGAAAATGAGATGATGGAGGGAGATAATGGAGAAATTAAAAAAATAAAATCATTTAATTCATGAGAAGGAATCTTTGACCAAGTGGAGGCATAAATTATTTATTTGAGGAAGAGGAAAGTGGGCATTTAATTAAAATGATTTATGCAACCATTTTAATTAAATAGGGGGAAATAGAAAAATATATATTAAATAATTAATTTGAATCAACTAATGAGGGAGAAATGTCAAAAGAGTCAAATAATATAAAATTTATTTGACTATAAAAGAATCAAAAGATTAATGAATGGACAAACAATTAATAATAATTATTTGACTATAAACGAATAGTGAAAGGTAAATAATTAAATAAATAATTTATTTAATATTGAAGAAAAGGAAATTAGTGACACAATTAAATAAATAATAGGAGAATAAAGATCAAGAAATGAATTAATTAAATAATTAAAATTATTTAATTATGCAAGGAAGAAGATGAAGACAATGGAAAAATGATGCACAGAGACCAAGACATTTTCAATGTCTACATTTTTCCCATCTTTGACATAATGCGATTTGAGCGTTGTGTAAAAAAATAATTAAGAAAATATTTTTCAAATCATGCCCCAACGTGCCTCAGTGAAGGTGGGATAGACTTATGCCCCCTCAATTTTTTTTTTCAAATTTTCAAAAAAATTAAGAAATTATTTTGAAAAGTCGCTTTGATGCACTAGCAGGAGAAGAATTCAGCTTGAGGGACATCATGATGATTGTGGATGGAAGGTGTTAGTGCGAAGAAGATGAATGTTAGTATGGAGAATACATATATTAGCATGGAATTAGTCAAATGAAAAAGGATGGAAATTATTTCTTTATAGATGTCAACTTGCATGTTTATCATCTTTGGGTGGTAAAAATTATGGAAAATGGATCACAAACACCATGGTATGACATAGACCAAGGTGTGCAATGTTACCACTTGCAAAAGAGAAACAAAAAAAAACAAGGAATTCCATGAATCATACTAAGGACCTGATTGCCCTAGTCGTTTTGTCAAGTCAAACCACAAACAACAAGAAAAGAAAAGATACCATGATCCATCATCGCTCCTCTAAATCCTTCATGGGACATCCTCAAGGTTCATAATAACATGACCAAAAACCAATCAAAAAAGATAAGACAAACTCAAAAAAACAATTTTTTTGTCAGAGAGATAATGTTTGTTGATAGGATTGACAAGATTGATTGATTAGGTTGATTAGGTTGACCAAGATGATGGAGGACCAAATGATTGATTGCTTGAACGAAGTTGATTGATTGGTTGACAAAGGTTGATTAATTGATGTGATTGATTATGCCTGGATTCAAGAAAGTGCATCCTATATAAGGAAATATTAACTGACCAAGAGGACAAGATTGATTGACCAAGTGACAAAATTGAGTTGATTTGATAAGGTTTGATTGATATGATTAACCAATGTGATGATGCTTGGTTTCAGGAAAGATGTATATCCTATTTAAGGAAAAGAACACATCCGATAAAGTTGACCGATTGACCATTTTGATAAACACCTAGCTACAAGAAAGACATATCCTATTGAAGGTGAATGAAAAGACAGACCAAAGACAATGTCTAATCTCAGGGAGGACTCATCTTGATAGAAGAAAAGTGATAAGACCAAATGAGACAAATGACATAATGCCCCATTTTGATATAAGACCAACGACCTGATAGTGACTAATGATAAGGTATTTGATTGTTTGAAGATTGATTGAAGATTAAAGATTTGTTGGATATGTTTATCTATTAATTCGTGATTTGGTTTAAATAATGATTGATTGCGGAAAAAGAACTAAACCAAACTCGACAAACCCTAAAGGTCTAACCTAGGGCCTCAGGGGCTCATCGATTGATGGCCTTGCCTATGTTATACATGCAAAGACCTCATAGTTCGACATGACTTCACTTTGTTTTATTTGACAAAAGACCAAGTCATGATTTTATTTGAGGAAACCTAAAAGGGACTAACCTAATGTCTCGTGGGGCCATTAAGGATGAGCCTTACCTACGTAGCAAATGCATAGAGGCAATGTAGTTTGACCCTACTAACACAAACTGACTCAAACTCAAACTCAGACTCTATTTTTGGAAGTTTTTGAAGTTTTCTAATGTTTTTGGATTTTGAAGTTTTATGATTTTTTTGGATTTTGATGTTTTATGATTTTTTTGGATTTTGAAGGTTTTCTGATTTTTTTTTAGATTTTTGATAGTTTTATGATTTTTTTGGATTTTGAAGGTTTTATGAAAGCTAATACCATGCGTTGAATCCCATGAAGACATACGTCAAGGAATTTCCCCCAATCATGTGTAGGACCAATTTATTATGTGTGAGGAGAATCAACGAACAAATGCAAAGGATGATCATGAAGGAAAAGGATACTAGATTTTGGTGGTTCTTAGGCCATGGAAAGGATGAAAAATATTTATTATGGATGAAGGATGTGTGCGAATGGATGAGTGAACCACATAGAGTGATAGTAGACGAAGGAGCATAGACTGACTACGTATGGTTCCTATTTGCCAGGTTTTCACCATGGTACTTATCCAAAACACCACCAAAGTGATTTTCACTTTTGGACAAATTATTTCTCTTTGCTTCTTTTTTTTCCATTTTTTTAATTTTTTTTGTTGTCACCAAGATGCCTGTTTGCCAGGTTTTCATCAGGGTGACTATTTTTTGTATTTTTTTTTTTTTTTCACTTTTTAAAGGGATACTCTGAGAATTAAGTGTAGTACTTGTGAAGGTGCATGTTGTTGATGGGCTCAGGAAATGGTTCACCTTCAGGAGTAGAGAGCTAATAAGCACCAAATCCATATGATGTTGTAATGGTACCTTGATTCTTTTTAGATGACCGTGCTAAATGAAAGGAGATGATTTGGATGAGGAGTGCATGTGGAAAATATGAAGAGTGACATATGTGGTGGACAAAAGAAGATATGATATGATCCCTAATGTGCACACTACATGGGCCATCAACTTTAGATGAAAAGGAGTTTGGGTGACCAATGAGCTAGAGTACATGAAGGGATCATCATCAAAGGTACATTGAAAAAAAAATCCAATGGAAGTGGAAAGAGATGATGAATTTATGAGTATGAATGGATGGAATGGAATACATGGAATGAGTGGAAGTGATAGTGGAGACATTAGATCAGCAAGCTCTTCTTTTGGCATTCTGCTTTGATAGATGCCCCCAGTTATTTTTGATAGAGAGACATATTTGGAGATCAATTCTTTCTTACTTTCATTATTTTGATAGATGCCCCTGGTTATTTTTGATGAAGAGGAATAATTTTTCTTTCTTCCAATCTTGAATTTTATTTGTATCTTTGACTCATCCAATAGCTTTTGAATTTGGCTAAAGGACTTTTCTTTATTGTTCTTTCTTTGTATTCTTTCTTTGGATTCTAGATCTCCATTTGTAAAAGGAACTTTCACCTTTAATTCTTGAGCTTTATCCTTATTCTTTTCTTGATATATAACTTGTTGATCCATGTCTATGATACAGATGGATGTGAGTGAGATGGGTGAGATGGATGGAGTGACGAGAATTTTTGGTGTATGATAAGGAGTGGCAATTCCAACAATGGAGTTTTTGGGACTATCATTTGAGGTACTACTAGCATCAAACAAGGCTTGCACATCCTTAATGACTTGGAAAGATGGATTAGTAGTGGTGATAGTAGAAAATGCATATCCTATCCTAGGGTAGGTGGAATGGAAGGGTAGTGATTAGATATCTTCAACAGGGTCAATATCAAAGAATGTGTTATCATAGATATCTTGTTCAAACATGGGGCTATCATGGAAATGAAAGGATTGAGTGGCAACATATAGGGAAAAGGAAGATATATCATCAGGATCCAAAAAGATTTCAATCAAAGCACGACCATATTTTTGTGATCCTTCTGCAACTTTCTTGACATTAGCGTTGGAAGTCTGAACCTTCTCAATGACATTAGCATTGTATTTTGCTGGTAAATCATCCATATGGTTCTCCATATCCCATATCACGGACTTGGAACTTAGGGTTTGATGGTGCGGTGAATGTAGTGGATGATTTAATGAGTTCAAATGGATCAATGTAGCGAGATAAAGTGGAAGATGATGCCTCTCAATTTATGGGCACTTTACGCTCAACAATTCTTTTTAGGTTGTGCAATACTAAAAGGAATTAGGATTGCCAGGAATAGTAATTTTAGTGCCATTATGTGGGAACTTGAGGCATTGGTGGTATGTGGATTTGATAGCCTTCATGACATGAATCCATTGGAGGCTAAGGAGAAGGTTGTAGTGTAAATCTAGATCCAAGACATGAAACATTATGTTCTGTATTGCTAGACCAACTCTTACAGGAAGTTAAATTACTCCTTTAGATGAGAGCTCAACATCATCATAATATTTGATAAGAATTTTCTTGGTTTTATCTACGCAATTCTCATAATATCCCAATGCTTTCACCAATTTTAGTGAGCAAATGTTCAAACCTACTCCACCATCTACTAGGACTCATTTGATCTTATGTTTATAAGCTCAGACTTCTAGGTGTAGGGAATCGCTATGATATTTCTTTTGTGTGGAAATTTTTTGTTCAAAAAAGGTGACATGATGTGACATAGCTAGGTATCCAACCATGGCCTGAAATTCATTGACATCTAGATTAGTGGGTACAAATGATTCTTGCAAGGATTTATCAAGGATAGCTCTGTATTGGGGAGATATGTAGAGGAGTTCCAGGATGGAAATATGTGTGAGATTCTTCCCTAGCTGGTCTAGGAGATTGTACTAAGCTTTTGGTTGTGGATTGGGAGGTCCTAGAAGAGTTATCTTGATTTGGTGAGTGGTTACAACACATTTTGAGATTTTCTTGTTTATGGTAATGGTGGCAATGTGGTCATCAAAGGGTCTTACATTAAGGATAATAGTGTTATAATCATGTTTGACTGCAACATAATTGTCATTGTTGTTATTTCCTGAATTGGAGGCTTTTCCTTTATCATGATCTTGTAAGGGAGTTTTAAATATGGTATGATCAACATTTGTCTTTCCTTGTGAATTGCCAACTGAAATAATTCCCTGTTTAATGAGGTATTGGATGAAATTTTTTGGTGTACAACATCTAGATGTTTTATGTCCTTTTCCATGGTGATATTCATAATATTCATCTTATTTCCACTAGTCGAGTTTGATCAATGAGGGTTCATAGGATTTTATGTCTGGTAGTTGGATGACATTGGATTGAAAAAATATTTTTAGGACTAATTCGATGGGTTCACCCAATTGGGTGTATGTTCTCTTGGTGTGGGGGGGACCTCTGTGTTGTTGGTTGCTTTGGATTGCATTCAATTTTTGACCTTGTTCTTGTGCTTGGGTGTTTGATGTGTTTGAAGTCGAAGAATCTTTGAGTGAATGGTAGGACCTTTGTTCATCACATTAGCATCGACAACTCCATCATTAGTGAAATTCTTGTTCGAGACCAATATTTACTTGTGTCATTATTGGGCTTTGGGTTGTCTTTGTGTTCCTTGACTAGTCCTTTTGCGATAATACCTTTTTCAATAAGGACACCTTTCTCATGGATTTCATCAAATGTTGTGCAACATTGGATTTAAAGTCCACTCATCATTTCTCCATTAAGTTTTTCCACAAACATGATAACTAGTTATTTCTTAGGAATGTGACCAGGGAACTTTCTAGCTAAGCTTTGCCATCTTTGGTAAAATGAGGTAAGTGACTCCCCTTCTTTTTTGGTCGTGCATAATGTTGAAAGGGTGACATCACTTTCAATATTAAAAGTAAAGTGATTAATGAATTTATCAGCCAACTCACCCCATGTTTTAATCCTTGGAGGAAGATGTGCAAACCAATCTAGGGTTGGCCCCGTGAGACTTCGTGGGAATAGTCTCATAAAATAGGTGGGATCATATGAGACTTCCATACATGACATTTTAAATTCATGTATGTGTTCTATTGGATCCTCTTTCCCTTTGTACTTTGGCAAAGGTGGTGTAGTGAAATGAGGGGGAAAGGGTGGCACATATAGATTTTTTACAAATGGAAAGGGGCACAATTCCTCCATGTAATAGCTTTTCTTGTTGCTTCCCAATTGCATGTTTGTCATTTGTTGTTGGATGGCTTGTATTTGTTGCATTAAGGTATCTGCAAGATATGGTGTTGTATTGGTTTGATTTGGTGTTATGACACTAGTGTTGAGGTCATATGTCAAATTTGGATTTGGATTGGTATTTTGTGGCATGGGACCTTGGTTACTATATTGATATGTGTTGTTTTGGTTTGGAGAGATATTGAAATTTAAATTTGTCCCAAAATTCATGTTTGTGTTTGGTTTTGTGTTTCAACATTGTGGTGTAAGCCCTTGAAATGTTGGTCCTTGATTTGCATTTTGGAAAGATGATTTGGGTCCTTGATTGGTGTTTTGATAGGATGAGGTAGGTCCTTTATTAGAATTTTGGAATGATGGGGTAGGTCCTTGATTAATGTTTTGGAATGATAGAGTAGATCCTTGATTAATGTTTTGGTTTGACACCCTTCATGGGACAATGTGAATTATCCTAGATTTGTTTGGTTGGTTTTGATTTGATGGAGGTGTGCTTTGAAATCGGGATGAAGGACCTTGATTCATGTTTTAAGTGTAGGTGTGGGACCTTGTGATATAGGAACTTGGTTTTTGTTTTGAAAAAGAGGATTTGTGAAGGTCTTACCCATGGAATTTGATGAGCTTCCAAATATGATTTTTTTTCCTTGTACAGTTGCATGGGTCACCTTATTTAAAAGTGTGGAGATGCTAGGGATATGTGTGGTAGTGGTTTCCATGTGTGTTGTTGTCCCAAGTGGTATAGTTGAAATTTGTTGTGAAGATGGCATCTTCTTCTACAATGGTTGAGACATCAAAGCCTTGAGGGAGTTTAGCACCCTTTTTGGCTAGTGCATAGAAGAATCTATTAGGATCAACACTAACGAGCTCATCAACCATGTGTAAAATTCTCAGATCTTGGTAAGCTCTTTCAATCTCTTCAGGAGTCATTTTCTTGTTAAATTTGTCTATAATTAGGTTGTCCAATGTGTTGGTTTGGTATCTTTGTGGTGTTTCTCTTCGTGGAGTGGATTGACTTGAATTTGATCCAAGGGTGGTGTCATGAAATGGGTCACTTGAGAAATCCATGTCCTTTCTTTTGGTTTGTGACCTTGTTTCAATCATGTGAGACTTGCAAGTTGGAAGGTAATGCAAGGTGATAATGAAGCTAAACTATGTTTTTGGGATTTTTTTGAGTATAAGGATGCAAGGTGATCATGCAAGGATGATGACTAAAGGATGAAGCTAAATGATCCTAATTGAAACTAATGGATGCAAAATGATACCAAAGGTGGATTAAATAATGATAAGGTGTTAAGTTAGTGATCAAAGGTAGTGGTGCAACTAAGGCTAAGATTAATTAATCCATGTTTTTTGTGTTTTTGGGATATAAGGATGCAAAGTGCAAAGTTGAAGATTAAGGAGTTAAAGAATGATAATGATGCTATGGTTAAAGGGGATGATGTGAAGATAAATGAGATTATCAAGATGACACTAAGGGTATGAACCTTAATATTTAAGAAAAGGATGATAACCAAGCTATTGTAGGTCCAAGATAACAAACCCAAATGTCATTGACCTTTGTGATGACCAAGATAATAAAAGGGTTGATAAGATGAGTCTAAACTAAGACATAAGTTTGAGACCCAAATTTTGACGAAGGTGAAAAATGATAAAGATTTGATAATTAAAATATGAAGGTCAATGACAAGTTGGATAAGTAACCATGGACTGTCCAAAGGCTTGATAGTCTTCCTATGTCTAAAATCCAACAGGTATATGCAATCTAAGATCTAGGATTAATTATGCAAGGAAAAGGTGACTTAAGGTGCAATCTAAAATGTAATGCAATCCTAAATGAGGATGTTGGAATGAAATGGTAAAGCACTGCAAGTCTAAGGTGTAGATAACAAGATCTCTGTAAAGATGAATTGGTTCATTTTTAGACAATGATTTTTTGAAATTGTGGTTATCAATCAGTTGCAACTTCATTTCAAGTAGTTGTGGTTCATAGAGAGTTGTTTTGCGAATTTGATGTTTCGGGCTAGTTTTGATGATATTTTATGAGATGGAGTTTGGAAAACATAAAAAATAGTCACAAACACTTGTTTTGGTCTAATTTTGAGTGTGAAAATGTTTGACTCCAATGTAAATAAAGACACTTATAAACAACATGCACAACCTAGGCTTCAAGAGGTACCACTCACTAGATCCCCACTTGGATTTTTCCAACCAACCAAACAAGGCAGACAACTAGAGACTTGGTGGCACTAGCTCCCCCTTACATGGAACTCTCTACTTAGGCACACCAAGTCTCAACTCCCCAAAGAAGAATTTATGCCTCTACACATGAATGATAAAAATGTGGGGCAGTTTCAGAATGACTGTTCCTACGCTAGCAAGTGAAAGGGATTTTGGCCACTAAAACAATTGGTTCTTAGTAAGGGCTTTCGTTCAAGGTGGCCGTATACATGCAACAAGATTAGCTCAATATTATTTCAATCAAGAGGCCTCCTAGTCCCTTCCTAAGAAAGGATTTTGACGTTGCACGTAGACACTAGGGGTGGCACTTGTCGATATGACACATCCACACTTGTTGCTAATGACTTTCATCACAAACACATTTTTATACAATGGTTCGAAAGAGCTTGGATTTAGCTTGTTACCACTTGGGTCATTCCCACCTTTCGAAGTGGGGTGGTAGGCCCTCTAAAAGGTATACAAAAGCAAGGAAGTATGTTGTTTTTGATCTCCTAGATCACACGAAGTGCAAGGAGAGATAATACACAACGCCTTTGCCTCACACTTGCATGGGGTTCATTTTAATTCCAAATCCAAATATTTGGGTGATTGTACAAAATACTAAAGGAATACTTTTGATTCTCATGATCACCAAGTGGCATAAGAGAAGAGCATACACATCCAATGGCACAATGCAAACCACAAGACATGGCAAACACTTGTTAATTTTAACCCTTGCTTATGATGAAACAAAAACTTGGATTCTTCTTAGACCAATGACATGTGATGCATGTTCATTTTAGATCCCATGAGTGTAGTATGCATTTTGTTGTACATTTTAAACCCTTATGAATAAAAAATGCATGTTCATTTTAATATTCTTATGAATGTGATGCAAGTTGTAGTTGTAAATTTTAGGCACAATGATTGATTCATGCAAATTTGTTGTTCATTTTAAGCCCCATGAATGAAATATGTAATTCGTTCATTTTAAACCCATGAATGGAAATTGCAATTTGTTGTTCATTTTAAGCTCATGAATGAAATATACAATTTGTTCATTTTAAACCCATGAATGGAATATGCAATTTATTGTTCATTTTATGCCCATGAATGGAATATGTAATTTTTTGTTCATTTTAAGCCCATGAATGGAATATGAATTTTTTGTTCATTTTAAGCCCATGAATGAAATATGCAATTTTTTTCATTTTAAATCCATGAATGGAATATGCAATTTTTTGTTTGTAAAACAAAATGAGATAATGATAAAACAAAACTAAGTAAATTAAATGATAGGGAAACAAATGATTATGTTTCAAAAGAAATGTTTTTTAGAACTCCCTCCAAGATTGATGCCACATGTTGAAAACAAGAGATTAGTAAACTAAAAAATAATTAATGATAACAACAAATTAAAAATGGTGATAACTTTCTCAAAACTAAAAAAAAAATTAAACCATAAAAATATATGGAAATCTAAGACATTAACCTTCAAGACCCAGAGAGAGTTTGGAATAATCCTGCACGACAAAAGTGTTATAAACAAAAGAAAACGCGAGTCTTAATAGTTAAATTTTTAAAATATGTGGGCACTAAAATGGTCATAACTTTCTCCAAATGTAACAAAATTTAAAATTGTTTGAAGTTCTAGAAAGATAAGAGAGAGGCCTACAAAACCCATATAATCATTTTTTAATATTTTATGTACCCATTTTTTTGTACTCAAAATAATATGACAGGATTTTGTGTGAATTCTTGGTTGTAACCTATAAAACAACAAAAACAAACAATAAAACAAATAGGTTTCTCTACAAAATTGTAAGATTCACATCAGATTCACCAAATTTGAGATTCGAAAATGCAAAATGGCTAAGATCAATTAGCAACCACTCTAGAAAAGATCTAAACCCAAATTTCAAATCTAAACAAGAGAGTACAAATGATCAAAAGAGAGCAAACAAAAACAAAAGCACAAAAGAAAACTCCCCTATCATAGTTGATTCATATCCCTTGCTTCTCCTCCATTCTTTCTCAAGTTTCAAAGCTTTTCCCTCATATTTTGAAGTGCTTGAATACCTACAAATGATAATGACAATATAGCAATAACTTTGGAGAAATGTGGTTGTAAAGACAAAATGGAAGAGAAGACCTTTATAGAAAATATTTTGAATGGATGGACAAGATCGATCTTCTAGAAAGATGCCAAGATCAATGGTTGAGAGGACATGTAACACAAAGGAATGGGGGTTACAAAATGAACAGTCAAGATTGAGAAGAGGCCAGAGTCAATCGATGGCTAAGATTCAAAAATGAGATAGTGGAGGGAGATAATGAAGAAATTAAAAAATTAAAATCATTTAATTCACGAGAAGGAATATTTGAACAAGTGGAGGCATAAATAATTTATTTGAGGAAAAAACAAGTGGGAATTTAATTAAAATGATTTATACAACCATTTTAATTAAAATGATTTATACAACCATTTTAATTAAAATGATTTATACAACCATTTTAATTAAATAGGAGGAAATAGAAAAAGATATATTAAATAATTAATTTGAATCAATTATTTAATGAGGGAGAAATGTCAAAAGATAGTCAAATAATCTAAAATTTATTTGACTATAGAAGAATCAAAAGAGTAATGAATAAACAAACAATTAATAATAATTATTTGACTATAGACAAATAGTGAAAAGTAAATAATTAAATAAATAATTTATTTAATTATTGAAGAAAAGGAAATTAGTGACACAATTAAATAAATAATTTAATTGATCAAAGGAGAATAAATATCAAGAAATGAATTAATTAAATAATTAAAATTATTTAATTATGCAAGGAAGAAGACCAAGATAATGGAAAAATGACGCTCGTAGACCAAGACATTTTTCAGTGTCTATAGGTACGAGGCTTGTGTGGTTGACATGAAGATGTTATTCAAGTTGAATATGGTATAAATGCAAGATGATTTTATGTGAAATGAAGTGTGTTGATTTTTTGAGTGTTGTGATGTGAAATTCAGAGCAGTGAAGTGAAGAGATGCACAATGCAATGCGAGCTATAATGTGGGATTGCTAGATGCAGTGAGCAGAAGGTTTCTTGATATTTTTGAGAGCTATGAAGGCGTTGGAGCTATTGTGGTGGATTCTCTATTGCACTGAGATCATATTCTTTTTGTAATATTCCTTCTTCTTTCTTCTTTCTATTTCAGTAGTGATCCTTGGTTGTGAGCCTTTCTAGACAGTGTGTCCTATTCTAGTAGTGACTCTTTGTAATCAGTTTTACAATTACTTATATTGTGAGCTAGTCCTCACCATGGTTTTTTCCTCCTAGGGTTTTCCATGTAAATCTGGTATTCTCTTGTGTAAGGAGTAAAATTTGTTTAAGTTTCTATTATTTTCCTTTCATGATAAATCATCATAACAATTTAAAGGTTTAATATATGAATGTGGATCTCAATGTTAATGAGGATTTTTTAAGGTTTAAGGTACAACTGATTCACCCCTCCTCTTAGTTGTCTTGTTTATTCAAAAATGTTTGTAGAAGAAATGCAAAGAGAGTTTGAGATGTCTATGTTTGGAGAGATGAATTTATTCCTTAGGATTCAAATTAATCAAACAAAGAAAGGAATAGTCATACCACAGTCAAAGTATGTTAAGGAAATATTGAAGAATTTTGGAATGGAAGACTCTAAACTAGTATGTACTCCTATGGTTTCTAGTTGCAAGTTGAGTAAGAATGAAGAATCTCATAAGGTTGATCAAAGCAAGTACAGATCAATGATTGGAGGGTTGTTGTATCTAATGGCTACCAAACCAAATATCAAGCAAATAATTTGTCTTGTGTCTAGATTTCAAGAAGACCCAAGAGAGTCACATGTGACAATAGTAAAAAGAATATTCATATACTTGAAAGTCACTTCAAAACATGTTTTATGGTATCCAAAGGATACTGATTTCTCTCTAAGTGTTTATGCAAATCTAAACTGGGCAGGATGTGTGGATGATAGAAGTACAAGTGGTAGTTCTTTATTTCTTGGAAGAAGGTTATTGTCTTGGTTAAGTAAGAAGTAGGATTCAACATCATTATCTATTGCAAAGGTAGAATACATTGTTCCAACATCATGTTGCACACATGCGTTATGGATGAAGCAAACATTGAAGGATATCATAGTGTGATATGATGAACCAATTTCTATCTTATGTGACAATACAAGTTCTATCAATATCTCAAAGAATCTAGAAATGCATTCAAGAGAAAAGAATATCTCAATCTAGTATCACTTTCTAAGAGATAAGGTTGCAGAGAATGAGGTGAAGTTGGAGTGTGTACCTACTAAGGATTTGGTTGTTGATATCTTCACAAAGGATCTTCCTAAGAATAATTTTGAGCATCTCTAAGAGAATTTAGAGGTTACTTCCCCTCCTTTCAACTAGATGCATAAGGTTATGCATTAGTCTAGTGGATTTCAAGATTCAGTCTTTGTTATGGACTAATGTTGGTGGCTACCTCTCAGGGGGAGTAGGTAGTGGGATTGTTGGTTGTCAGATCCAGGGAGACATTGTGTTGTATGTTGGTGTTGTCAAAGGAAGTGAAAGTTGAGGTTGCAAAGAAGTTGTTGTCCCTTATAAGTTTTTCCCTTGGGGGAGAGAAACTCTATGTGATTGATATCAAAGTGGAAGCAAAGTAAAGAAGAAAAAGTGGGAGATTGTTGGAAGTTTTTGTTGTCATTGATGTCAATAGATCTTTGTTGTTGCATTGATATCAACCTATGGAGATTTTTTGATCGGTTGCATTATGTTGTCATTAATAGTCTCACTAATATCAACCTCTAGTGTTTCTTTGATGAACATATGTTTGTCGATGTTCATTCTGTTGTTTGCTTGAGAAATTGAAGTGGTGTTTGTGGTGCTCGGTTTCCAAGTGCTTTTGATAAAATTTGAATAAAAGAAGAGACAATGTGGAAAAAACGTGTTCAATGTGGTAAAGTGGTGTTTAGTGTTTTTCTCTACATTTCTTCATGGATGAAGATCTGCTTGTGTGGTTTGGATATGTTGATCAAAGGTGTTATATCCAGAGTTTCATGTTTTGGATCATTCAACAAAAGAAATTGTGTTCACTAGTGTGTGGATTGTGATGCAGTGTTGTTTGGAAGAAATGGTTTTTTCTTTGCATTTCTTCATGTTGTGGTCTTTGATTTTGCATATTTGGAAGTGTGTTTATACTTTTCATATCTATCTTCAATCTAATTTATTTATGTCTTGGCGCTTTGCAAGGTTGGATTCATTTGTTACAGTGTGTGGAAGGTTAACTAGGTGTACAAAATGAGTATGTTCTTCAGGTGTATGATGTTGTGAAGGGTTTGTTGGATTTCATGATTTTGGTTGAATATTCCATATTATATTTAAGTGTTGTGTGTGTTCCATGAGTCATCTTTATATTTGAGGAAGTGTGCATTTAGATGTTTAATGGTGTTAACACAGGTTCAGTCAACCTTTGGTGTTTACACTAATTGTGGATATACTTTGATATTTGTGGAAGTATGGCATGACATGCATATGTGGATTTAGGCCTATTTGAGGTGTAATATGGTCTTCCTTCATTCCTCCCCATAACAAGAATTTTTTGGCACCAACTTAATTTGAATTTGCACGTTTGAGGTACATAGCCAACCTTGAAAGATGTTTCTAAGGTTGTGAATGGTATAAAGGCAAGGTGAATTATTGGAGAAGTGTGTGTAGATACGAGGATGTGTTGAGATGTGAATTTAATCAAATGAAAATATTTGGTGTGAGGTTAATGTCTATGACTCCAATGTAGTGAGAATAAGGGTCTACATTTGCAGAGTACTTGAAGTTTCTGATAGTAGTGAGCTGGAGGTTACTGATGGTGCAAAAGTTGTAGTGGTGGATATTTTATGTTGCTCTAAGATGGAATTCTCATTGTGAAAATATGTTATCTTATCCTTTCTAATCTAGCAATGAGCCCTTCTTTCTTTTGGGTAGTGATCCCTTTAGAAGTGAGCCTATTGTACTTGGTGTTGCAATTACTTTATATTGTGAGCTAATCCTCACCATGGTTTTTCCCTTCTTGGGTTTTCCATGTAAATTTGGTGCTCTCATGTGTATGGATGTATTTGCATTATTGTTTCTCATGTTTATATTTTGCTAATGCATGATAAGGGTTAAAGGTTGTTAAGGGTTTAAGGATTAATATGTTGGCAATACAAGGGCAGACAACTGAGAGGGGGGATGAATCAATTATCACAAAAATTCAAAACTTATTCAAATTATTAACCTTATTCTCTTATCTAATTATTAACCATGAAAACATAAATCATCAACACATCAGAAACACACATAACACCAAGATTTTTTATGTGGAAACCCTATTAGGGGAAAAACCACAGTAGAGGTCAGTCCACAAGATTATACCTTGTTAAAAGTATAATGAAAATGAAATATGGGGAATGTACGTGCATTCAAGCACACTGCCTAGAGCTCACTGCTCAATTACAAAGGAAAACATACTGTCTTACAAAGAGATTCAGATTAAAGCCATCTGGATTTTGAACTAAGAAAATAACATCTGCTAATGCCTAGTTACAATTCCAATTAAGCACATGAAAACTTATTCACTCTTCTTCACAATTATTCACACTCTACTTTGCCTTCGAATGATTTAGAACATTATTCATGCACACACAGAGAAGCACACCTTCTTCACCCTTAAATTCAAATAAACAATCGCTCTTATATATCCACAACATGAAGTTTCATCACTACAAGTCAGCCACAAAGAAATAATAAAATGAATATAAACTGTCGGCCCAAAACATTAAATATTATCAATGTGAATAAACCAAGGTCAACCAAAACTTAGTGAGGAACCAAATAAACATCTCCAACATGAAGACACTTCCATCAATTTCTCCTCAAAGATCCACAACACACTACAAACACTATGTCAGCCAAGAATAAGAAAAACATGAACACACAAGAGAAAATCACCAACCATGATCACAACGATCAATGAAGACATGCATAAAAGATAGAGCATGATCTAGAAACATCCAAAAGCATCACAAATCACAAGAGAAGCATCCAAAATAATTGAAATAGCATCATTCTTCAATCAGAAACACCAACTGAAGAAAGAGAAAAACTGTCTTAATGGAAATCTTCATAACTCGGTCAAATCTTCATGTGGATCTTTGAAACTTGATGTGGATAAACTAGATACACTAAGTAAAAAACACTTTAGTCCACAACCTTTGATCAACAATGTACAAAAATAACCACCATACTGAACTTTAATTCACCACTCACAACCTAGAACTCATTTATTACAATTCTCTCAATATCCTCGACATATACATCTTCAAATATATTTATGCTAATAGTGTTGACATCAATGACAACCACATATCATCAACACAACCAAAACATCCAACAATATCCCACTTTGGCATTGATGGCAACACATGATGTGAAAAACATCATCAACACAACTAACTCCTGCTTAGGTTTTGACTCATCTTCTCCTCAACACTTTCATATAATCTTTCTCCCCATAAGGCTCTTCTCCTTAGATAATCACCAGTTTTTCATATGACTCTTCTCCCCCTTTGACATCAATGACACAGTTCTCTAAGCTTTGAACCACATATTTGAAATTTTGAACATCTAACTACTCCCCCTAAGTAGTAGCCACCAGAACATCAATCTGAGACAAGATATGACTGTGAAATGCATAGACTGATGTAATGCAATGAATCCTTAGTTCTGATTAGGAGGGGTAATCACCCCTAAGTTCCCTCTGAGATACTCAAAAGTATCCTTATGCAATGACTTGGTAAAGATTTATGCAATTTTCTCCTTAGTAGGCACATACTCCAATTTGACTTCCTTTTCACTTACCATCTTCCTTAAAAAGTTAAACTTGATAGATATATGCTTTGTTTTTTAATGCAACACCGAATTCTTGAAAATGTTAATATCACTTGAGTTATCACAAAATATAGCAATAGTCTCATCATATATAATTCTGATATCCTTCAACATATGTTTCATCCACAGGACTTGAGTACAATTATTAGCAGCAACAATGTATTTGGCCTCTGCAATAGATAAGGAAATGGCATTCTGCTTCTTGCTTAACCATGAAATTAGCTTCTTACCTAAGAAAAATGTTCCACCACTAGTACTTTTTCTATCATTCACATCTCCTTCCCAATCAACATTAGTAAAGGAACTCAAATTAAGATCATCATCTTTAGGATACCATAGGCCAAGATCAATAGTTCCCTTCAAGTATTTGAAAAATTCTCTTCATAGTAGTCACATGAGATTCTTTCGGATTAGCTTGAAATATTGCAACAATACATACAACATTCATGATATCAGGCCTAGTTTGAGTTAAGTACAACAATCCACCAATCATTGATCTGTATATTTTCTAATTTTATTTTGGAGAATCATCTTCTATTGTCAACTTGCATCCGGTCACCATGGGTGTACCAATTGGCTTTGAATCTTCCATACCGAACTTCTTCAACAATTCCTTCATATACTTGGATTGAGATATAAAAATCCTTTTATCTAACTGAGTAATTTGCAGTCACAAAAAGAATTTCATCTCACCAATCATAGACATCTCAAATTCATTATGCATCTCATTAGCAAACTTCAAGCACAAAGCATCATCTCCTCCAAAAATAATATCATCAACAAAGACTTCAACAATCAAATCTTTATCATCATTTTCGAAATATAGATTACTATCAGCAGTACCTTTGTTAAATCCAAGCTTCAACAAATACTTGTCCAATCTTGCATACCATGCTCTAGGGGCTTGCTTGAGTCCATACAACACTTTCTTCAACTAACACACCATATATTCTTTATCAGTCAACTGGAATCCATCAGGTTGCTCAACATACACTTCTTCCAATTCACCATTTAGGAAAGCTGATTTTACATCTGTCTGATAAACTTTGTAGTTCTTTTGAGCAGCATAGGAAAGAAATAATCTTACAACTTCAATTCTAGCAACATGGGCAAAGGTCTCTTAAAAATCAATTCCTTCCATTTCTTAATATCCTTTACATACCAGTCTTGCTTTGTTTCTAACCACTTCACCTTGCTAATTCATTTTGTTTCTAAAGACCCATTTGGTTCCAATGACATTCTTATCCTTAGGTCTAGGAACAAGAATCCATGTATCATTCTTTTCAATCTATTTTAACTCTTCTTTCATTGTTTCAATCCAATGCTCATCTTTACATGCTTCATTCACACTAGTAGGCTTAGTCTTTGAAATCAAGCAATACTCTTTCTCCTAGTCTGGACACCTTTTTTCTTATCACCTATAATCTGATCTTCTGAATGATTCAATCTTACATACGTCAGAGTCTTCTTAGGATTTTCTTCAAATTTAGGCTCTTCTAATCTTTCTTCTGCTCTTTCACCAGTTTCTCCTTCTTCATTTTCTTGATTTATCATATTGATTTGCACTTGATTTGTAGTCTGAAATTTCTTTCCTTTTTAATATCATCTTGTTCATTAGAGTCATATCCATAGGTTTTGGATAGTGTACCAAAGTCTTCATCAACCTTAACATTTTCACTTTCAACCATTTTCTTCAATATTTTATTGTAACACTAGTAGGCCTTACTTTTAGTAGCATAACCCAAAAAGATACATTCATCACTCCTAGCATCAAAATTTCCTATGTCTTCATCTCTTTTAATATAACATCTACTTCCAAATATCTTGATGTATTTAACAGTAGGATTTTGATCAGTCCATATCTCAAAAGGGGTCTTACCAATATCACCTTTGATTTGTACCCAATTGAGTGTATACACAACCGTACTCACAGATTCTCTCCAATAGATATGAGGAACATTTTCTTCTAGCATCATAATTCTAGCAACATCTTCAATTGTTTCGTTCTTCCTTTCCACAACTCCATTTTGTTGAGGGGTCTGCGGTGTAGATAATTGTCTCTTTATTCCATGTTCTTCACAAAAAGTATTAAATTCACCAGAATTGAATTCACCACCTCTATTTGATCTCAGACATTTAATCTTCAAACCTGTCTCTGTCTCAACCATAACTTTAAAGATCTTGAACTTTTCTAGTGCTTCAGATTTATCCCTTAAGAAAGTAACTCATAACATTCTAGAATAATCATCAATGAGTAAGATGAAATACCTATAACCTTGTAAACTTCTGACCTTAGAGGGACCACAAAGATCAATATGCACAAGATCTAACAATTCATTTGAACAATGCTTTTTACTCCAAAATGAAATCCTAGTTTGCTTTTCTAATTGACATTCCTTGCATATTGCATTGGTAGGTGTCACCAACTTAGGTAGATCTCTCACAGCCTTAATGGAACTTATCTTGACAATATTATCAAAGTTAACATGACACAACCTCCGATGCCATAACCAACTTTCATCAACTTGAGCAATCAAACAAATTTTAGTAGCAACACTCAAGTGAAATATATTACCTTTTTTTTTGTACTTGATGCAATTTCATTTTCAGAACTCAATATTTTGTACTTTCCATCCTTGAATTGAAGATTGTATCCCTTATCAACCATTTGACCAACACTCAAAAGATTATGATTCAAGCCTTCCACATACAAAACATCATCAATATTATGCTTACCATCAAGAGAAATGTAACCTCTTCCATGGATCACACCACCTATATTATCACCAAATCTCACAACACCACCATCATATTTTTCCAAGCTTACAAACTTACTTTTGTCTCTTGTCATATGATGTGAAAATCCACTGTCAATTACCCATTCATATTTTTCTTCAACTCGAGTAGCCAGGGATTTCTCCCCATTTACACAACCAACAAATTTAGTAAATACAAGATTATTGTCCTTAATAGCAATAAATACCCATTCATCATCACTTCTATTTCCTTTATCAGATTCATCATCTGTCATGCCTTCAACAACATTATAGTAATACTTATGAAATCTAAGATTGTTATGTCTTAGTTTAGTAGCTCTTTCTAGACACCTTGATGCAAAATGACCTATATTATTGCAAGAAAAGCATTTAAGAGGTAATTTTCCTTCATACTTACCTTTTCCTCTCGGTACTCTTTTGACAATAAGTGCTTCTAGCTCTTCTAGCTCTCTTTCTTCTTCTTCAATATGTCTTATTTCATCCTCATACTTGAATGTCTTTCTAGATGAACTCTCACCCGGATCATATCTTTTTCTATCTCTTCCAGAAGTAGTAACCTTAAATGCAGATTCAACCTTAGGAAGGGCATCACCAAATTCGCTCAACTCAAAAGCAGTCAACTTACCAGCCAATGTATCTTTGGTTATGTTTGTTACAGTTCGGAGCTCTTCAATAGCACTAGCTTTGACTTTGTAAGAATTAGGAAGGGATCTAAGCACTTCAACAACAATCTTAGATTCATCTATCTTTCCACCAGCACATCTAATACCACACACAAGTTCATTCACTCTTTGCATGAAAGTATTAATGTTCTCATCATCACCCATTCTTAACCTTTCCTATTTCCCTTTCAAACTTTGCAACTTAGCAATCTTCACATTAGCATCACCTTCATACAAGGTTTCCAACTTTTTCCAGATCTCATAAGCAGTCTTTAGATCCATAACATTTTTCATCTTAGAATCAGTCAAAGTACTCAAAAAAGCTTCCTTAGCCTGGATATTATACTTAGCATCTCTGATCTCAACAAAAGTATAGGACCATTCTATGGAATAATATACATATTACTTGTAATGCTCCAATAGGGTTCACCAATGCATCTCAAATGGAACTCTATTTGATTTTTCCACAAAGAATAATTTGTTCCATCAAATCTCAGACTATCCTTCTTGTAACTTTCCATCATAGATCACCTTAAGCTATTAAAATTCTTCCAAGGAACTTGCTCTGATACCAATTGTTGGCAATAAAAGAGCAGACAACTGAGAGGGAGGGGGTGAATCAGTTGTCACAAAAATTCAAAAATTATTCAACTTATTAACCTTATTCTCTGATTTGATTATTAACCATGAAAACATAAATCATCAACACATCAAAAACACACATAACACCAAGATTTTTTACATGGAAACCCTATTAGGGGAAAAACAATGGTAGAGATCAGTCCACAAGATTATACCCTGTTAAAAGTATAATGAAAATGAAATATGGGGAATGCACATGCATTTAGGCACACTACCAAGAGCTCATTTCTCAATTACAAAGGAAGACACACTATTTTACAAAGAGATTCAGATTAAAGCCATCCAGATTTTGAATTGAGAAAATAGCATGTGCTAATGCCTAATTATAGTTCCAATTAAGCACATGAACACTTCTTCACTCTTCTTCACTCTTCTTCACACTTCTTCAAAATTCTTCACACTCTGCTCTGCCTTTGAATTATTTAGAACATTATTCATGCACACACATAGAATCACACCTTCTTCACCCTTATATTTGAATAAACAATCGCTCTTATATATCTGCAACATGAAATTTCATTGCTACAAGTCGGCCACAAAGAAATAATAAAATGAATATAAATTGTCATCCCAAAACATTAAATATTATCAATGCGAATCAACCAAGGTCAACCACAACTTAGTGAGGACCCAAATCAACATCTCCAGCATGAAGACACTTCATTTAATTTCTCCTCGAAGATCCACAATATGCTACAAACACTATGTTGGCCAAGAACAAGAAAAACATGAACACACAAGAGAAAATATCCAGCCACGATCACAACGATCAATGCGGACATGCAACAAAGAAAGAGCATGATCTAGAAACATCCACAAGAATCAAAAATCACAAGAGAAGCATTTGTAACAATTGAACTAACTAAAATGGCATCATCTTCAATCAAAAACACCAACTAAAGAAACATAAAAACTGTCTAAATGGAAATCTTTATAACTCGATCAAATCTTCATGCGGATCTCTGAAACTCAACGTGGATAAAATAGATACACTCAGCAACAAATGCTTTAGTCCACAACCTCTGATCAACAACGTACAAAAATAAAAACCATACTGAACTGTACTTCACCACTAACAACCTGGAACTCATTTATTACAATTTTCTCAATATCCTCGACATATACAACTTCAAGTATATTCATGCTAATAGTGTTGACATCAATGACAACCACATATCATCAACACAACCACAACATCCAACATAATAAAGATTTGAATATTAATAAGGGTTTTTATGTTTTAATGTACAACTGATTCACCCCCCTCTCAATTGTCTTGTGCATTTAACAAAGTAGAATTTGAAGGATATAAAGGTGGTTTATGATGAACCTATTCTTATATTATGTGATAATACTAGTGCAATTAATATTTCCAAGAATTCAGTGATGCATTCAAAAACCAAACACATTTCTATTTGGTATCCCATTCTATGGGAAAGCTTGTAGAGAAATAAGTCAGAATGGAGTATGTGCCTACTAAGGATCAAATTGCAGATATATTCACTAAGGCATGCTTTCAAAGGATAATTTTGAGCATCTCTAGTAGAAGTTAGAGTTATTGACCCTCTTTTTTCTAACCAAATGCATAATTGGTGCATCTTTCTAGGGGGGGTAATTCAACATATATCCTTATGCCTAGACTGATGGTGGCTTCCTCTCAGGGTGAGTTGGTAATGGTTGTTGTTGATAGGGGGGTCTTGTTAGGTGTATGTACATTAAAGGGAGATAATTTTGAAAAGGATATATAATGTTCTCCTTAGGAGGAGCTTAAAGAAAATTTGTAGTTGTTGAGAATGTATAGTTGTTTGAAGAAGTGTTGTTGGTCAAAGGGGGAGAATGTGTTTTTTTTAATGTGCAGGTGTGTGTAGCCCTTTGTCCTTGATTTCAAATGGGGGGAATGAGTAGGTGTGTGTTGCCATCAATGCCAAAGTGAGCGATTGTTGGCTCTAGTTTTCATTGATGTCAACACTTGAGGATATTGTTGTGATGTCAGCACTTGGTGATATTGTTGCATTGGTTATTTTGTTGGAATTAGTTTTCAACACTTGGGAGATTTATGCACATATTTGTGAGATTGTTGTTGATTATCATTGGTGTTTATATCATTGGTGTCTATAGTTGTATGTTGTTGATACTCTATTATGATAAGTTCATGGTTGGATGTCATACCTTGTTTGATGTCAAGTAAAGATGTATTGAGTATAGTTGATGATGTTATCATAATGATATGAGGATTATAAGTAAATCTGGTGATGGAGAGTTTTTTTGGATGGTCTCTAGTATGTTGTATGCTCTCTTATGTGTTCCTAAGGAAGTATGTGTTGCTAGAAGAAAGTCCTAGTCACTACAAGTTGGTGAAAGTTTTTGTTTCAAGAAATTGTTGTGAAGACTATTTGGGAGAGTGATCCACATTTCTTTGTTATTGAAGATATGTTCTTGTAGTTTTAGTTTCGATTTTTGTGTTATGTGTATGTTCCACTCCTATCTTTTCAAGTCACCCGTGTTTTTGAGGAGGTTTTTGCTATTTGCAGTATTTTGGTAATTTTTTTAGTTGTCTAGATTGGTCCGAAAAATGCTCTGCATTGATGCTTTTTCTCCTACAACTTGGTAGATGTGCTCTCAATGCTTGTGAATTGTCTTGGTTAATTTTTCATTCAATGAAGTGGTATGCAAGTTGGTTTATCAATGTTCTATCTCTTGATAATATCTTATGTGTTTTTGGAATGAAGTACTCTATTGTTGTTTGGTTTGTGGTGTTTGTTTGTGGCATGGCAGTGTGAAAGAAGTTTTGGAAGTGTTGGTGGATGCATGGAGCATCTATTTATGGTCCATGCCTCATTGGTTGATCTCTTTGGTAATGCATATTGTGTTGAGATGGTTTTCTGGGAAAATTATGGATATCTAGATGCTTATGCTTGTTATCTTGCTTGTTCCATGTTCTTGGGGGTCTACACTAGCATATGAAGTTGTGTTAAGATGCATTTGGGTCCTAACCTATCTTGTTGAGAACTACATTGAGTAAATTTAGTTGAAGCTATGTCTTTAGGCTGACTGGTAATGTGCTATACATTTCCTTGTTGTCGACTTGGGTTGATGTGCACCAGTGTGTGAGTTATTTTGGATCACTTTGAAAGATGTAAGAAGATTGATTTTGGTCCTCTCTATCTTTTGGATAGGGCTGCATTATATTTTGTGGCGACTTGTTGAAATCATTATTTGTATTCTTTTTGGCTAGCCTATTTGATGTTTTGAGACATTGCAGAGGATATAAATACAAGAACAATTCAATTGCAAGAAGTGAGTGAGGGTGTAGAGATGTGTGAAGATTATTTGAAGCAATGAGTTGTGAAAAGAAAAGGGCAATGAGCTTTAATGCCTTAGTCAACAGAGTGTATTATTGATAAATGTTGTAATTTCAATTTCTTCATGTATCCTGCTTTGAGATAGTGAATTTCATCAATTCCTTGTAATTTTTATATTGCACTAGGGTTGTGTGCCTTAGTAATGCAAGTCCCTTGTATCTTTCCCTAAGGCTGTGCACCTTATCCTACAAGTCAACTAGCAGTGAGCCTTAAATTGTAATTTTGTAAGCATTGAACTTTTCTATTGTGAGTTAACTCTCACCGTGGTTTTTCCTTCTTACTTTTTCCATTTAAATTTGGTGTTATCTTGTGCATGTGTGTTCATTGAATTATCTTTCATTGTTACTAATTAAATTAAGTATTGTTGATCTATGAATGTGTTGTTGATCATGGTGAGAGACTGAATTTGCATATTACTTAAGGGTTTATGATTTGAAAGGGTTTAAGTTTTTGAATATACTTATTCACCCCCCTCTCAATATCCTATTATGTTCAACAAAGAACATGGAAGGGAATTCATCATCCTTCAGGTACTACTCAACTACACTAGGGTTAGATATTAGAGAGAAGAGAGGGAATGACATTGCAAACACTCATATAGGGCTTAACATAGAATTTAGTATCATGTCATATAGATGAGGGTACTTGGTCTTACAAGTCTTACACTCCCTATGTGGCTTATCTTTCTCCATCATCCTTAGCCTATATGAGCACTCAAGGCATGAGAGGGATATCCACTATCTTGGTTAATTAATTACCCATGTTTCATTAATTATCACTTGATTAGATAACTCCCCATTTTTTATTAACCTACTTGCCACTTTGGGTTGGGGACATGTTTTGAACCATTCCCATAACTCTCTATAATACCTACACTATTTCCATAATTCACAAAGGAAACTTCCTTTAAAGCATTCAAATGCATCATATTTCATTCAAAATGTTTGAATTTTCTCAATTTTCCAATACACTAAAACCAAGAAATTTTCCTAGAACCCCATTAAAATTTCTTCAACTTTTTTCCAATTTTAAAAATATAAAGATACCCTTTTCTCTAAATATGTGCAACAACACACTTTTCACATCAATTTCACATGTCATGCATTTCCCAAAAAATTGGGCATTTATAACCTCATATTTTTTAAAATCTCAAAAAGTTTAACAAAACAATAAAATGGATATGATAATTTCTAATTTGAATTACGTTGGGAGGTGTCTACACTCCCCCAATCCTATTCCAACTTTTCAAATTGAAAAAAAAAAGTAATTGAAAATAAATTAGAGAAATACCTCAATTTTGTCATAAAACCAAATTCGAGAACACTTCAAACATAGCCAACGAATCCACTAATCCAACAACAATCATATCCCCCTTCTCATTCCTAACCTATTGCATCCAATTTCATCCAATTTTTTTCACAAAAGCATTTGTAATTCCATTTCCAAAATTTTGCAAGAAGAGGGCTTTGAGAGCCCATTTTCTCAAAAAAAATGAAGAATGAAATAAAAAGTTGTCTATTTTTCCTTTTTCATATTTTATATTTTCTTCGTTTCTAATTTCTCAAAAATTGTAATTGAACACAATTAAACATTCAACAAAAAATCATTTTTCAAACTTTTAATTAAGCGTTTAAATTGAATACAAATACACATTCCCACCCTAGAGTTTTTCCAAAATTAACTAAATTATATTTTCCCAATTTTTACGAAAATAACCCTTAGACATAAAAACAATCTTTTAACTCACCAAACATTTATTTACAATCAAAAAGGGAAATTTAAACTATAATTTAGATATTTTACCTTAATATGATTTCATGATTAAAATACAATCAGATCATGCAATATGCAACTAATTAAATATTTTTACGAAAAATAATGAAATTAGGAAATTGTTTAAATCAAGCATACATTGGCATTTCACAACACATAGGGATTTTGAAATAATTTCCAATTCAAATTTGGGTTCACATAAGGTAAAACATGACACATATCGTACTTGATTCAAGTATGACCGTGGAATAGATAGGGAGGCCCAATATGACATATCCAAATTAACTACCATTGGGAATAAATCAAACCTGTATTACCATGTGGAGAAATAATGATGTACATGTAACCATTTAACACACATCATGGGTAGCTTATCAATGTATATATAGCTAAAGAACAACATAATCACCCAACAAGGTTCAATATCATAAAACATAAAATAACATCTATACATCTATCATATCAATCACTTCTTGAACATCAATAACCACATCCACATTTAATCACAACATAAAAAATGAACATCACTTAATTGAAGCAAATTGATATAGCCAAGCATATAAATATACAAAATTCCAACAACCAGTATGTTGATGAACCTCATCTTGAACATGTGGTGATTCATACACACCATTCAAAGAAATGATACAATCACAACAAAAATTATGATAAAACGGTGAAGTTGAAACTCTAATCTCTCCGCTACAAGATACAAATGAGAGGGGCACTAAAAATCTTCTTGACACCATTATGATGACCTCAATGTAGAGTTGATCATCCAATAAGCCCACTTCAATAGCTTTTAACCTTCACTCGTGTGTATCAATTTGAGACAAATGATTTGATCAAGTAGGTGTTTACCTAGGTTAATACCAATAGTGAAATTGAATTCTTGAGAGATTAGTATTCCATGATTAATGAAGAATGGGTTTGTGCACCAAGTACTTTAATGCTTGGTGGCCAATAAAGAACACAAATTGTGTGGATCAAAGATATTATCAAATGCATGGAGAGCATAGACCATGGCTAGATATGTACACTATATTCATGTGTAATTATGCTCGATGGTATTTAAATTTATAATCATAAAGTAGATAGGGTGCACTATGTTTCCTTTACTAGCTTGCAAAACAACTACAATTATAGTGTCAAATGTATCCACATGGAGATGGAATGACATTCTGTGACCTATAAACTACAAGATTGATGCAGTTATTATTTTTCCTTTAGCATATTAGATGCTTCATGATGCGCACTAGTTCAAACAAAGGAATTCTCTTTACAAATCAAGTACTCAAAAGGCGTAGAAATACAAGAAGATTTTTTAAAAACTTGCAATAATATTCAATGTGACCCAAAGATGTATGTAGTACTCACTAATAATTTGGTATGACTAGCTAAATGATGGTTGTGACTATGAAGACTTGGCATTATACACCATTATATAAATTGATTTATTATAATATTGTAATTAAATTGTTATTTAGTAGTGGTGCATCTAGGAGATGTGTTTGGCCACACTAGGCAATTATTTGGCGCTACTCGTAAGTTGTATTATAACATAGGATTAATTATTTTGTGTGGGAGACATAGGATACTAATTTAATATTTGTGGAAAATATTTAATAATGTAAAAACCTAGTACCCAATATTAAATGCGGGGTCAATGGTTTTTTGTTCACATGGTTTTGTGGCACATGGTTTTATCTTACCACTTAGTTGTATTTATGTGATATTGCGCCTATAAAATCAAACACATGTTTAGTGGTTAAGGTTGGTTATGTGAGTGGGATGTCATATTATTAATTATTTCTAAGGAGTGCATATGTGAAGCATGACATGGGATGTGTGGATTCATGCTTGGACACATGGAGGATGCTTAGGAGATGCTTGATGTTTTAGAAGTATCCATTGTCTGAGAAAACCCTCAAGAGACAAAATAATAGCCTCAAAAAGCATCCATACTCCATCTATTATTCAACAATAAAATAATACATGCACTTACAATGAATATTTCTAAAACAATGTGTATCTTGTGTTATCTTGTGGCTTGTCTATTTGATCTTTGCATTATGGTTATTTTCTAAGCTTGTATGCATTATTTTCTCTCATGGGGTTATGTAAGAAAGGGATTAAATGAGTATTGATGTATTATTTCCTAATAGTGAATTTTACTAGATTTAACCTACATGTTATCTTTACAAAAGATATGTCTGAATGGATTACCAAATAGTACCATAAAGGTGCACTTTCTCAAAGAAATCCTCATACTTGATTAATGGAATAGGTCAAACAAGAATCAAAATGCATCCATGTAATCAGTCACCCGATTATAAACTCTTAAATTATCCAAATATAATTACAAAAAAAACATGAATAATTCTTTAAAAAATGCACTTACCAAATGTGAGAAATGATAGAGGAATTCTTAAGACAAAATGGTGTATTTTACGCATGAATCTTCCCCTTGGTTATGAATACCATTTTTCATTACCTTCCTCTACAATTTGACCCTGATTGTAGCATGATAACCCATCAGAATATGTATAACTCATAGCTAGCCAGATATTTCATAGTTCTCCCTTTGTGAATGGTGTTGGGTAAGGATTGATGATGCTTACTCCATTTATTACATGTTAATATAAACAAATTTAGATGTGGTTATCTTTTTTTTATCAAGATCACCATTGGGTTGACCCACTCAAACTCACCAATAGCAAAGATGACTCTAGACTAGCATTTTGTAAATTTCATATTTTACCCTTTTAAACAAATTTGGATTGAGCTAATAGGTCATTTATTTATTGGCCTTACATGAAGCTTCAAATGGATCTACATCTTCACAAATGATAAGTGCAAGCCTTTCATTTCATAGTACCTATAACACCCCACCACAAAACCCTAGAGGACAACACACTATAACACCTAAAAATGATTTTTTTTTTAAAGTACAATATTCTCAAGATTACAAATGAAACAATAGTTTGTTTTCGATGTAGCCTATCATGGTCTAAAGTTGGTACAAGTTAAAGGCTATAAGAAAGTATGGCTTGAGGGGGACTCTCTCAATATCATCAATAATTTGAAGAATTGTGCTACCCCTTCATGGACTATTGAATCTTTGATTAGGGACTCTATTGATATTATTAATTCTTTTGATGAATATTATATTTCTCATATTTTTAGAGAGGGCAACGGATTAGCTGATTTCTTCGCTAATCTTGGAGTTAGAGGTGTTAGGGAATGGGGTTTGAATGACCGCCTCCCTATAGAGGTAATAGCAAGTATTAATCATGATTTTCAAATTTATAATGGTTGAGGATTTATTATGGCTTGTGGCATGCATGACTATCTTCACGTGGTCGATGATTATGTGGAGGGATGGTAAGCTGGATTTGAAACAAGCTAATGGTATGGTGGCTGATATCCGTAGGGAATAGAACTCTAGGATCATAATTATATCCTTAATTCCGTTTTCACACAAATTCTAGGCATTCTTTGCATCATCTTCTCAAGGTGTCTTCTCATTACATTCAAAGATCTCAAGCTTATAGACTACAAATTTTGTAGACATGGGAGGTGATAGGAACCACGTGGAGCCCTTCTCTTGTGAAGTTGTCAAGAAGAAGCTGGAGGTTTGGCAGGTGTTAGAGAAAGGTGGGTTGACTCCATCCCTCAAGAGATTGCATGATAACAACCCAAAAACAATGACATTGTTTGCAAAAGCATGGAATAATAGGGTATTGAAGTTGGGAAAAATGGAGTTTGATGTAAATGAATATTTTATAGCAAATATCACTAGGTTGCCTACGGATGGTATGAAAATTTTCAGAGACAAGGAGTCGCAGAATGCCATGCAATTTTTTTTCAAGGGGGATGAAGCTAAAGACTTGAAGATGACAAAGAGTGGGGGTTACCAGAGGAGCTCTCTCAAGGTGTTGTGGGGAGATGTGGCCAAGGAACTCATGCATTATATTACCCTAGAAGGATGCTTCTTTATAGTAAATGCTTACCACTTCCTTATGCTTAATCATTTCCGTCAGAAGAAAATAATCTCCTTTCCCTATTATCTCTTGGTGTCAATGGATTTTGGTCTCAAGGACCATAAGAGAAACCCCAAAAATCTAGTTTTGTATGTGGGGCTAATCCTTTTAATTTTAGAGTATGCTAAATCTTTTGAGGTGGCTAAGCTAATTGCTACCCCTAAGGGTAAGGAATTAAAGATAGTGGAGGAGTATGAGACAATCTATAAAGAGGAGTCAGTTAGTAAAAAAGGGAAGAAGAGAAAACTTGTCTTGGAAAAGGATTCATAATCTAAGGAGGATGTGGACTATGTCCTAGACTCTCTTGCCTCTATAGAGGTGGCTCCACAACCCCCTGCTATGGGGAAGTCTAAGAAAGGGGTGTCAAGCCCTAATAAGGGTTATGAGACTTGCAGTGATGAGGTGGCTGCTAATTTTCTGAGTACTTGCTTGAAGGAGAAGAATGATTTGTATGGTGAGGCGTTGTTGTTGGCCCCTATAACAAAGCAGAAGGAGTTGGAGGTGGGAAGTAAGAAGAAATTAGTTTTAAGGTCTGTGAGACAAATTCTAGAGAGAAACTCTCCCCTCACGATCATAGGTGGATAGGATGTTGATGATTCTCTAGTTGTGAACCTAGATATGCAGAAGAAATGAAAGGTTGTGGTTGAAGGTGTACAGGATGTTGTGGATACCTCAGTTGTGGACCTGGATCAGCTAAAGAAAAGAAAGGTTGTGGCTGAGGAGATTGCATATTCCATTCGCAAAATCAAAATGTCAGTCACTACTGGGAAAGGTAAGGACGTCTCTGCTAGTCAAGACAAGGTAAGCTCCTCTTAGGAGGATGATGTTGTAGGTAAGGGGGTTTTCAATTTTGATAGGGAAGATATTTCTAATGTTTTGGGAACTACTAGAGAGGGTTCCATTTTTTTATTCAAATTGTTCAAATGGGTTTTCCATGAACTTAATATGACAAATGTCAAAGTATGAGGTGCGATGAGTAAAGTTGGAGAGTCTTTAGTTCAAAATGAGATTGATGAACTATTTAATTCCTTGGATATTGTGGCAGAGGAAACTCTTAAGATGAAACAAAATCTAGAAGGTAGAGTTCTCACCCTAGAGGATCAATTGGAGAGAATTTGTGCTAGCATGGTCAAGGGTGGGGAGGGGACTAAGTATTTGGTTAACTTTTAATTTGTTGGTATTACCTCTCCTTTTGTTAGCGCCAAGAATCACAAGGAGACTATTCATGTTGAAGAGATTGGTGTTGGTGGCAAGCTGATGGAGGAAGAGGTTACTGTTGATAAGGGTTGGGATAAGAATCATTTTTTGATTAATGAGGTGAATACGGATAGGCCTGGGGCTAGAACTAGAAAAAAGACCAATGATTAGGATGGGGCTCCTGGAAAAGAATTGTCTGATGTCCTAGATGATGGTCAAAAGGTTGTGGCAAGTGATGTTGAGGTTGCTAATATCCTAAAGAACATGTAGTGATGTTGTTTGGGGTCCTCCTTTTTGTTTGATGCTTTGCTATTGGTTCACCGCATATGGGCTGATATATACTTATTGTAGTTTTCTTTCATTTCAGCTACTGTCTTTTGTAAAGGGTTTCGGGCCCCTTCATAACCCATTTCTTACCTCTAATCAAAAACAATAGTTTGTTCTCTAATCTAAGTCCTCTAAATTCCATGACTATGCTACTCGATTCCCATTAACTAAACTAGCAAGAACTGAAAATCATTATTATTATATAAGAGGGATTCGTTGCACATAGGTCTCTCCTTTCTCAAGAGATCACTAGGGAACGAACTACCCTTATACACCTCAAGACAACAAAATGATAAAACATCGAAGATATAGTTATATTTCTAAAGAAAGAGTCAGAGATCCTAAGAGAGGAAAATCAGAAGTATTCTATCCCAGAAGAGGGAGCTCTCAGCCAAAAGACGTAAGCGCGGAACTAGGATGCCAATGCGGCACGTTGTCATCTAAAAGTCACATTGGCGTCCTAAGCGATAGAGAACTCAAGAACTCAACGGACAAAAATTGATTCCACTCTCAAACTCAGGAATGATAAAAACAAAATTGTTAACTTAATAGGAAGGTCAAATGTTGAAGGAAATATTGCAATTCTTGGAGAGAGCTTACCCCTTTCTCGAATACGCGAATCTTCACTCCAAATTCCTCTTTCATAACCTACACACAAGAGATCAAGGAGAATTTTTGTTGGGTGGCTGTATAGGGGCCTGCCTCAGTCAGACCCCGCTTTGGTGTTCCCACCTCCACGACAACCAGGTTGGAAAGGAAATCAAAGCATGTGGTGAAAGCAATACTCACTCGAGGAGTAGAACCTGCACCACAATAAGTGTGTGGTGAAAGCAAGACCCACTTGAGGAGTAAAACCCACACCACAATAAAGTAAACAAATTCTTATGGAAATAAAGTAAGGAAAAGAGAGAGAGAAAGTTACCCACAAGAAAAATCCCTCTCTCGTGCACGTGGGTGCACCGCTAAGTGCTTGCTTGGGAGATGCTACTGCTAGAGGGACCTCAGTCTGGCATGGCTTCGCCTATGAATGCGATACTTATCAAAGAAGAAGCCTCAAAGTTGTGGCTAATGCAAAACAATAACTTGAGTGATGTATTCCAATCTTCCAACCTCCAAATGAGAGGCAAAAAGAGGTTCTTAAGCTTGCAAGAGTGGCAAAGAGCCATTGCTTTTGGAATGTAACCTTTGGGATATGTGTCACAGGGGTTAGCCTTCTAGATTCCATGTTTTAGATTTGAGAAACGAATAGGACGCTTGCACACCGCATGGATGTCTATGTGCCGCATGTTCGTCCAAGGCCTATATTCTCAGGAAACACTTTTTTCAGGCTTCTATTACTCGGCCACTTATCCTTTTGAAGTTAGAATCACGACATTCCGACTAAGGGGGTTTTTCCATTAATGTTTTGGAGTGTCATAAATGCTAGGAAAGAATGTGGAAATATGGGATTTCCTCTAGGTGCAATTCTACAATATTACATTTTTCTCCCACTTTAGTGGGCTCAATTTTGAAAAAATCAGCCTCACTAAAGTAGAAAAGAAAATTTTCACCCAAATTTTCAAATTTTATGAATTTGCATGCCAACAAGGGGAGACCATAGCGGCTATCATAGTTGAACTAATCGGGACTAAGGACGCCCCCAACATCTGAGCGGTCGTGAATTTTTTGAATGTTTCATCCTACAAAACTCAATGTTTAGGTTAGCTTCAAAAAGTCAGAAGAAAGCTACCACGAAGAGAGGACTAATCAAGAAAAAAGTCGTCGATTCGGAAGAAAATATGATCAAGAGATGACCTTATGCCCCATCATGAGTTAGCCCTCGACTTAGTGGGGTGAAATCAGGAGAAACCGAGGAGCCATGAGTCCTAGGGAAAATGGGCCCTAGGGGGCCTATATATACCTAGGTGGGCACATAGAAGGGTCATTTTCACTATTCATTGCGAGCAAATTGTTGACATTTGAGAGAGAAAAGTCAGAAAAATTCCAAGCAGGAGAGAGTATGAGGAGCCTAGGTTGGAGCAACTATGTTAGGACATCGCCAAGGGTCACGAGGTGGACCAGGTAAGATAAACTCTCATTTTTGGTGATTTTTTGTGCATTTTTTTGCTTTTTTTTTTGCAGCAAGGTGCGCAAGCATCTTTTTCATGCTCCTACATCCCAATCTTGCACTGTAGTCCATGACAAGCATTGTCATCCCACTTCTATGCTATCATCTCAGATACACGTTGGCTTCTCTGAGGCGATAATGGTAGAGGGGGACGCATACATAGTGCGCAGATGTCTGCGCATCGCGCATGAGTCCTCATGATTTTTTTGTTGTAATTTTATTTATATTAAATGCTAGTGTGTTGATTCAAAAAAATTATTTTTTTGGCAGGAGTAATTTTATTTTTCGAGAGCATCCTGGAGGGTGAGCATTCCAGCTAGTCCATGAGCAGAGGGATCGCTTATCGACAAACAAGGTCACACTCTTGGAGCATGTCGGTCTTTGGCACATGTTCACTATGCTAGAGATGAGGTACCATCAACACACACTTATGGCCTTCATGGAGCGGTGGGACACCACTAATTCATCTTTATAACTACTAGTTGGGGAGATGACGATTACTCTCGAGGATGTCTATCGAATCCTCAGACTACCCATCCATAGATGACGGGTAGCCTTGGATGACACATGATTTGCACAAGAGCGGGCAGAGGGCATCTGCTACTGCACTAGGAGGACGGATGGTGGTGACAAAATGGGTCACATTCACACACACTGGTATGACCATGTGAGGACCACGGTGCCACTGATCCGTCGGGTTATGGTCATGACCGTTGCATTTTAGATCACGATTGATGGGCAAGGCTCACACTTGCATGGGGGCCTCCTTCATACTATCAGAGAGATGGTGGAGTATAGGATCATTTTTCCTGGGGGTGCAGTATGTTGGCGCACCTCTACAAGGAGTTGAGCCAGTATGTTCACTATGAGTACTACAAGTTGACAACGTGCACATTTTTGTAGGTGTGGGCCTTTGCCCACATTATGTGCACTCGGTCGGTCGGTTATCCCTAGCTATGACTGTATAGGATGCCCATGGTCCACTGGTATGATATGATGGGCCAATCGAGGTTCAGAGACTTGTAGTTTTGGCGGCTACAATTTGATACCCTCATGGAAGATAGGATCCGATGGATGCCCTATCAATTTTTCAGGTGGGTGGATGATAGCAGGTATTTGAGGAACTTGTAGAGAGATCATTTTTTGATTGGGCATAGGGACTATATTATTGTTCCCTACTACTAGAGTTGAGTCATGTGACAACATGGTTGACCACATACCATACCACCGGATGTGCCCACAGGAGTGCAGCGAGGGTCAGGGACCGCCCTTGTCTGAGTATCACAGATATAGTCCCATCTAACAATGATGAGCCTGATCATGATCTGCCACCTTTAGCGGTGAGGGATAATGTGGGCATAGCCACAAATCATTTGCAATGGTGGGAGAGGCACCGGCCAGCTCCTGTGTTCGGCAAGGGTGCTCCGAGAGGAGACCCTGATCCACAAGGGGACTTACCAGCCCTGCCATCGTAGGAAAGGAGGAGAGGTTGGTAGCAGGCCGAGGAGGAGGAGGTGCCCCAGGAGGAGGAGGTGCCACCAGTGAGGCCGAGGCGACAAAGGAGATCAAATCCCCCATCAGTGACTCCAGTCTCTTTGGTGCCACCATCTTCCACTACAACTCCATCACTTTCAGCACATGGAGCGGCCACTAAGACTGGCAGTGTAGGTTCAAGCACTGAGCATCACCTTGACCTGATGTGGCAACTGAGGGATCCAAGTATACACGATTTGTTATTCCATGTTTTGTACTTTTTATCTAATGATATGTGTATCTTTATCTATATATACCATGTGATACTGATATCTTTTCCTTTTATGTGTTTGCAGAGGATGCACAGGGATGGACTAGGCTCATAGCTCAGTGCATATCAAAGGTGGCCCCTACTGTACAGATTCAGGGATCGGTCCTAGAGGCATTTCAACCAGTGTCTGTAGGGTGTCATGCCCCCAACTTTGAGTTAGTTTCACATCTACGAACTACCTATGAGGAGTGGGGTGTAGAGGTTGTTCAACTGACAACAGAGCTGATGAGCGTGCAGGGACAACGTGATCAACTATCAGGGGTGCTACAGACAACACTTTCCTAGCGAGACACAATAGTGAGGAGGGTCGATGCCACTAAGTAGGCATGTGATGCCCTTCAAAGCCATCTCAATGACCTCGGTGGGTAGTTGTCAATTGTGAGCTCGACAAAGGTCCAGTGACTGAGGGACCAGCTAGGATAGGTGGAGTTGTCAATATCTTCCTTGCAGGGGGAGATCAGAGGGATGTGGGCAGCCTTATTCACATCACGCTCTCATCATTCATGCTTGATGACTACTGTCCAGTCCCTCCCTCTACTTCTAGAGCATCCACCAGAGCCAAAGGGGTCTAGGAGTCATGCTCCTCAGTGATCAGGGATCATCATCATTTTTTGTGTTCATCATTTTTATAGTGAGATACATACATGTTCATACATACTTGTAGATCCTTCTGAATAGACATATATTCAGTAGCCACTCATTTTTGTAGTAGTAGCCCGATAAATGTATATGAAATTGTATACATACATTGTGCATATATATATATACATATATGGATACATCAACTTTGGTTTCATGGTATTGTATATCTGGATGTTTATGTTTCTTTATTTCTCTCATATTCATGTTATGGATGTTATGTTTTCATGCGGATGTATGCTTGATATCAGATGCTAATATGATTTAATTAAGTGCACATGGTTGCATGCTAATTTAAATTCAATATTGATCTGATGAGTACACACACACACAAATGTGCATGGTCACTCATAACACAAAGTTATCATAATGTGTTAATGAATATTTCAACATATGCGATACTACTTACTCCTTTTTGTAGAGGGAGAGCACCACATAGGTGAAACATAGGACATTACATGTAATACTGGTGAAGATGCATAGCATTAACAGGCTCCTTCAAATGCATTCCATCCATAGATGATAACCCATAGGCACCTGAGCTATAAACAGAGATCACGATGTAAGGGCCTAACCAGTTAGGACTGAATTTCCCTTTCTGGTTGGGCGACACATTTACATTTCTCTAGTTCTCATAAAGAACCAAATCTCCTATTTTAAAGGTTCGAGGGTGTACACTTTGATTTTATTATCTAGATAAACACCGATGATAAGCTATAATATGTTCGAGGGCTCGCAAATGACACTCATCGAGCATCTCCAGTTGATGCAGGCAGTTGACCCAATAGGTCTCATTATCAATTAGCCCTTTCAGGGAGACTCGTAAAGATGAGATTTCCAATTCCAAAGGCATGATAGCTTTGGAACCATAAATGAGGTTATAGGGTGTTGTCCCTATAGCCGTGCAGACACTCGTGTGATAGGCCCATAGAGCATATGTCAATTGAATGTGCCAGTATTTACCATGTTTATTAACTATCTTTCAGAGAATAAGTTCAAGAGTTTTATTTGATGCTTCCACTTGACGGTTAGATTGAGGATAATAGGGTGTAGAGAACCTATGTTGGATATGAAACTTCTTAAGGAATTTCCTCACTTCCTTGTTCTTGAATGGTGTACCATTGTTAGAGACAAGTGTGGCAGGCAATTTGAATCGAGAAATGATGCTCATAAGGAAGTTACTGATAACTTCAGCATTCGTGGAGTGAAGCGGGACAACCTCGACCCACTTTGTGAAGTAATATGTGGTGGTAATGATGAAAGCATGTCCTTTGGAAGAGGGAGGTGATATTTTTCTGATAATATCCAACCCCCATTTAGCGAACGACCAAGGGGAAGTTTGGTTTTGTAACTCTTGGGTGGGGGCATGAATGAGTCGGTTGTGTTGTTGACATTGAGGGCATTTCTTAACAAAGTCAAAGGAATCTCATTCCATTGTTTTCCAATAGTATCCCATGTGTATCAATCTTTGTGTTAGGGATTTACCACCAAAATGTCCACCCCTAGAGCCCACGTGGGATTCCTTAAGAGCAAGGGTTATTTCTGTTTTGGCAAGACACCTAAGAAGCAAACCATTGTAGGCTTTCCCGTAAAGGATGTCTAATAAAATGACATAGCGAACTGAAATCTTCTTCATGTGAGTGCAGTCATTTTTTGTCGCAACATTGGGGAAACTCCCAGTTTTAAGATAGTTATAGACATCAAAAAACCATTCTCCAAAGTCCACATGGGAACAGATGGGGAATTCTAGTTCAAGTTCTTCAGGAACCACAGGGGTTTGTAGTATCTGGACCACAAAGTGGTACTCTTTTTTGTCTTCTTCGAAAGGTACCAAGGAAGCGACACTTGCCATGGCATCAACATGTCTATTTTCTCTCCTAGGGACATTGTCTATCATGAAGGAAGAAATTTGTCTAAGCAAGGACAAGGAAATGTCCCAATATTGAGACAACTTACTTTGCTTAGCTTGATAGGTTCCCATTATTTGATTCACGATAATTTCAAAGTCACCTAGGATACGAAGGTGTCTGATTTTTAGTGCTATCACAATGCATAAGCCAGCTATAAGGGCTTCGTACTTGGAAATGTTATTAGTACAAGGAAAGTTTAATTGAAAAGACAAGGGGACTGGTTTGCCTTCAGGGTATATTACAACCACTCCCGCTCTAAAACTAGTTTGACACCTCGACCTAGCAAAGTACATTTTCCATTTAGGATCCTTGTCGATCAAGAAAATGTTTTCATCAAGAAATAGGTCTAAGTCGGGAAAGGAGCGAGATGAGAGAGTGTCTACCAACTGATCTAAAATTGCTTGTCCTTTCATCGATTTTTGAGTAACAAGCTTCATGTTGAACTCAAAAAGAAACATAACCCATTTTGCTAACCTTCCTGCTAGGTCGGTGCTAGAGAATAAATGCCTTAAAAGATTTGTTTTTACTATGACGTGTGTTTTGGCATGGAGGAGGTAATGCCTCAGCTTCTATGTAGCGAAGATGAGAGCAAGGCATTTCCTTTCCATGGAGGAATAACGAGTTTCGTAATCAACTAGAACGTGGCTAATGTAGTAGACTGCTCTTTCTCTCCCAGAGTCATCATATTGAGCCAAAAGGGCTGCTAAAGTATATGGTGATGCAACTAGGTAGAGCAGAAAGGGTCTATCCTACATAGCCGACATTAATATGAGAGGGTTGGCTAAATAGGCTTTGATCGACTCAAATGCCTTTTGACATACCTTGTCCCATATTAAGCGAACATCCTTCTTTAACAAACGAGTGAAAGGAAGGGTGTCATTAGCCAATTGAGATATGAATCTACAAATTTCCTAAATATTTCCCTGTAAACTTTGCAACTCGATAATATTCCTAGGTGGAGGCATGTTAATGATAGCATCGATCTTCTTAGTGTCAACCTCGATCCCACAATGAGAGATTATGAACCCTAGAAGCTTGTCAACATCAATGCCAAAGACAAGCTTAAGGGGATTTAATCTCATTTTGTAGAGTCAAAGTATTTCAAAAATTAGATGAAGGTTATTAGGATGATCCTAGTGGGTTATGGATTTGACCAATATGTCATCGACATAATCATCTAGGATCTTGTGAATGAAGTCATGAAATATCAAGGTCATCGCCTATTGGTAAGTAGCTCCTACATTCTTCAATCCAAAGGGCATGACCACATGAAAAAAGGTACCCCATGGGGTAGTGAAGGTTGTCTTGTATTGATCATCTAGGTTAATATGGATTTGATTATAGCCCAAGAAGCCATCCATGAAGGAGAGCAGTGCATGGCCTGTAGTTGAGTCAACAATCATGTCTATATTAGGTAACATAAAATCATCTTTAAGGGAAGCCTTGTTAAGGTCTTGGAAATCAATGCAAATGCAAATGCAACTGTCAGGTTTACTAACAACAACTATGTTTGAAATCCAAGGGGAATAATCAATGGGATGGATAAAGCCTTCTTTTATCAATTTCTATATCTCAGTCTTAACCATTAATGCCACTATAGGATTGATTTTTTGGATCTTTTGCTTAACTAGCTTGGCATCAGGACATAGGACGATATTATGAACCACTATAGATTCATCAATACTAGGCACATCCTCATATGTCCAAGAAAATATGTCAGGATGGGAACGCAAGATATCAAAGTGTTTGTTTTCTTCTTCTGAAGAAAGACACTTTTCGATTTTGATCACCTTTTTAGGGGATACGGGGTCCATAGAGACCTCGACAGTATCCCCTTTTATGAGGGAACTTTGGTCTTCATGCTAAGGTGTTGGAACGTCATCACTGGTGTTAGATAGAGGGCTCTCCTCATCAATATTCAGGACAAATTCCTGAAATATGCTTTGCTATACAAGTGATACAGGAAACGTCTTTTATGATGGTAAGAGGGGAGTGAGGAGTATGAGCTCATAAATTCCTCTAATGCTTCATCAGAAGAGAAGATATCTAAAGGAATATTCTCAGCTTGCTCCTTTTCCTCTATTAACTCAAGGTGGACGAGGTTCAATAGTTCGATCGAAATCATATTAACACTCCACCAAGGCTTTAGCTTAGATTTTTCAACACAACAACCTAGCCCCAAGTTACGCCTCATGGCTTAAGATTGATGGGGACTTGAATTCCCTACTCCATACATCCCAAGCCTTTCTACCCATAGCCATATCGAGAAGCGAGCTCATATCCAAATCCATAGTGAGTTTTTAAAACTTTAGGGGGTGGCAGATCCACATAGAGTGCCTCATTCCACCAATGAACGTCAAACATCTCTACGAAGTTACTTTCGCCTCCTTTGTTGGTTTCACAAATGTTAGTTTCTTTTACAAGAGGTGGACCATTCTCCTCAACATGGGAAGGAGTGATTTCTTGAATAGGATTACACTTCTCCTCCACAGGAATATTGTCTACCTTTGTACTAGGGGCACGCAGAAAGTCTATGCATGAGGGGTCTACCTTGTACTCCACAATAAAGAATTTATAAAATTTCAAGGAACCCCAATCATCCCCTAAGAAGGAATTTTTTTTAGAAGATGATAGGGGAGAACTGAGATCCTCTTCTTTAGGTGTTTCTCTAGTTTTGACACTTTCTCTGGGAATGATTTCCACATAGGGTATCAATGAAGAACATGCCATAGCATCAATAGTTAAGGAAGGAATACAATTTTTGAGGGTAGACATGGTTGAAACATGACTGAAAGCAGCTAGCTCATAGAGGTGAACACCTTTTGGATCCGCTTTGACTGTGACTACCTGGTTGTTTGCAACAAATTTCAAAGAATGATGTAAAGTAGAGGTTACTGCACACATAGTGTGGATCCAAGGTCTCCCTAAAAGGAGATTATAAGGTAAAGGTCTAGGCATCACATAAACCAATGTGGGTAAGGTAATGGGGCCTAGTTGCAAAGATAATATTATCATACCTAGAGCTTAGCGGCCAACATTATCAAATCCATGGATGTACAAAGAGGAAGCTGCCAAGGAAGATAAATCAACTTTGATTTTAGGTAGTAGGTCCATACCACAAATGTTGAGTGTCGATCCAGTATCAATGAGGGTATGCCTAATACCGATGTTATTAACATTAACTATGATCATTAAAGGCTCTGCTTGTTTCTACACATCCAGAGGTGGGAGTTCTTGTGGGTGGAATGTAATATTTGGCAGATCTGAATGAATATGAGCCAACAACACATTATTATCTATAGGCCTAGCAAAGTTGGGCAAGAGAATATTTTGCAGGGCCTCCTGAAGCATCTCTTGACAAACCAGGGTGGTTTGAAGCAAGTCCCAAAGCGAGATATTAGCTGGAGTAACGCAAAGTTTCTCGACAAGATCATAATCGCTTGGTGCTTTGTTCGAAGGTTTAGGTGTTGTAGGAAGGCTCGGTTGGGAAGGCAGTAAAGTAGATTGTTGATCCAAGTTCTTTTTGTTACTCCTTGTGGGATATGTGTGCCCAATGACATTATCAGATGTGGAATCTGCAACTTTCACAAACCTTGAATACAGGTCCAGTGAATTACTATGACCTAGAATTTCACAGACAAAAGGGTTGGCTAGGGTTACATAGATGACGGGTTTCCTAGGGCTCAGGGGAGCCATTGAGACTACCACCACATTTACTGATCCCTCAACCTTTTGAGAAGAGACTTGTTCAGGAGATTTATGGGTAGGGGGAATGCCTCTAAGAAATCATCTAGGGCATCATCCAGCATATCAAAATCTTCCTCAAAAAATTCTTCATGGTAAGCATGCAACATCGCAAATAGACTTTCGATGTTCACATTGGGTTCACCAAAATGTGATATAAGAGGGATTCGCTGCACACGGGTCTCTCCTTTTTTGAGAGATCACCAGGGAATGAACTACCCTTATACACCTCAAGACAACAAAATGATAAAGCACCGAAGATATAGTTATATTTCTAAAGAAACAGTCAGAGATCCTGAGAGAGGCGAATTAGAAGTATTCTATCCCAGAAGAGGAAGCTCTCGGCCAGAAGGAGTAAGTGTGGAACTAGGATGCCAACACGATGCGTTGTTGTCTTAAAGTTGCACTGGCATCCCAAGCGACAGAGAACTCAAGAACTCAACGAACAGAAAGTGATTCCACCCTCATACTTAGGAGTGATAAAAACATAATTATTAACTTAATAGGAAAGTCAAATGTTAAAGGAAATACTACAATTCTTGGAGAGAGCTTACCCCTTTCTCGAATGCGCAAATATTTACCCCAAATTCCTCATTCGTAACCTACACACAAGAGATTAAGGAGAATGTTTGTTGGGTGGTTGTATAGGGGCATGCCTCAGGTAGACCCCGCTTTGGTGTTCCCACCTCCATGGACAGCCAGGTTGGAAAGGAAAGCAAAGTGTGTGGTGAAAGCAATACTCGCTGGAGGAGTAGAACCTATACCACAATAAGCATGTGGTGAAAGAAATACTCGCTCAAGGAGTAGAACCTGCACCATGATAAGCGTGTGATGAAAGCAAGACCTACTCGAGGAGTAGAACTCACACCATAATAAAGTAAAAAAATGCTTGTGGAAAGAAAGTAAGGAAAAGAGAGAGAGAGTTACCCACAGGAAAAAACCCTCTCCAGAGCACATGGGCACCCCGCTGAGTGCTTGCTTGGGAGTTGCTGCTACTGGAGGGACCTCAGTCCAACATGGCTTCGCCTATGAATGTGTTGCTTATCAAAGAAGAAGCCTCAAAGTTGTGGCTAAAGCAAAAAAATAACTTGAGTGATGTCTTCCAATCTTCCAACCTCCAAATGAGAGGAAAAAAGAGGTTCTTAAGCTTGCAATGGTGGAAAAGAACCGTTACTTTCAGAATGTAACCATTGGGATACATGTCACAGGGGTTAGCCTTCCAAATTCCACGTTTTAGATTAAAGAAACGAATTGGATGCTTGTGCGCCACACGGACATTTGCGTGTCGTGTGTTCTTCCAAGGCCTATATTCTCGGGAAAAGCTTTTGTCAGCCTTCTGCTGCTCGACCGCTTGTCCTCCTGAAGTCAAAATCGCGACATTCCAACTAAGGGGGTTTTCCATTAATTTTTTGGAGTGTCATAAATGTTAGGCAAGAATGTGGAAATATGGGATTTCCTCTAGGTGCAATTCTGCAATATTACAATTACATAAAAAAATTCCATCAACAATATGAAATTACATTTTATTCATCACAGTTAACTAAATAATCAATATGAAATAATCATTTCATGCCAGCAATCAAAAATCATTAAATTAGCAATAACATCAATTACATTTATCGTTACAAGAGAGAGAGTTTACAATTAACTACAATATTACATCATTGCATCATTGTTTCCTCAAATGAAAGAGGAGAGTACATCAAAATTACATTACATGCTATAACTGATTTATAGTACATTACAACTATATAAAAGATAATCCACATGAACTGGAACAAGTGTAGAAGTATTCATATCTAGGATTAGTCACCACAAACACAAAAAAAGTGAGGGAACCCAATGGAGTACAAGGCATATTCCACCCGACTATGTGGAACCCTAAGGTCCACCCCCCATGCTAGGAGATAGCAATAAGCTCCCACCACAAAACGGCCTAGAAGACAAGGATTGACATAAGGCTCACATGATTCCAATGTACAAGTACAACACAACATCACACGACAGTGACACCACTTCCAGAGGCACACAAACATCAAAGGTAGACAAGAGGCAATGGAATACTAGGTTGTCGTAGGGAGGAGTGTCATCACATAGTTTTCTATGGGTTACCTTGGTAGATCTTTCTAGGCCTCAACCTCCATCCTGGGTTACCCTAGTAGCCTCTACCAATCTTCGGTCCCCATAAAAACCTATGCAGAATCAACATACCTCTCATGAGGACAAGGCAGTTGATCTTGCCATTCCAGGCCTTCTCATCTCATCTCAAGCCTAAACGAGCACTTGAGCCATGAGTGAGACATTCACTTATCTTGATTAGTGTGATTACTACCCAACCCCCTAATTAATTTTAGGTTATCACTTAATTACGAAACTCCCATATGGGTTACCCTTGTGCCACTTTGTGCGCTGACCCCTATTGAGAGCCACTCCCCTACTAGCAACTAGGAGACCCAATGAAATCAATAGGGAAAATCCAACTTGCACAATCACAAAAAACTTATAAACATACACAACAAGGCCATAACTCATCCCGCACACAAATCCCAACCACAGTGGAGAAAACACCATGCAAGGAAAATGGCCCACGTAACTCATTCAATACATAAACAACCATCTCAAAGTGGAAAATCAAAGAATTCTATCAAGAAGAAGATTCCCCCTAGGCTCTGGAAGACTCCTAATATGCACCTCACAAGATGACTTAATCATTTGAACAAAAACCCACAAATCATTCCCATATCCACAATCATTCACTTTGCTTCACAAAAACAATTCAAAACAATAATAGAAATATGAAATCTAGAGTGGGTTTTCAAAGCATCCATTTCATATTACAAAATATCCATCTTAACCCAATTAATAATCTTTTGTTCCAAATAAACTAATATTCCATTTACACAATGCACTAATCCATCTATATCCAAATTTCACTCTATTTCTTTTAATTCTCTAACATGATTGTTTAATATCTAAGGCAGCAATATTCACTTATGGATCTCATCAATCATATACACACATGCACAATTACAAGATTATATGTATGTATGTATGTATGTATGTATGTATGTATATGTCAATTCACATATATCTTTTATTATCAAAGTAAAATTATGTTTTCAAATGTAGAGATTAAAATTCTATGAATATATATTTATACTTATATTGTTGTTTTCCAAAAAAAATCTGAATAAATTAAAATAGCCACATGCAGAAGTATTTATTAACAACAGCGACACACACACACACATATATATCTCACACACACATATATACATATATATATCATTACATTTATATTGTGTATATATATCATTACATTTATATATATATATATATGATATATATATATATATATACACATCACCCAATGAAATAAATAAGCACACATACATATAGTATGCATAGTAAGGAAAACAAAGGTCATCGTTTAACCATTATTCAATTACTATGTTCGAACTTGCATGTATATAAATCTTATCAAATAAATACAAACATTTGAGCATCGACATAACAATCATCAAAGAAGGCAATATCAAGAAGCAAGTTCGGCCAAAATTAGGCCCTACAAAATTTTGCGATGGAGCAACGACACCGAGTTTCTAGTGACTGAGGAAAAACTAAAGTTTGGTTACCCAACTAAAGATCGAATGCATGTACCTCATTTAGCGATCGAACTATCAGAAGGAGACAAGGATAACTATGCATGGTGTTTGGCTATTTTCAAAGCTTATCTACAGATTACCCTTATAAGAAGGCGACATTGGGAGACTTAAATCACATTATTCAAATTAATGCTAATACATTGAATGCTTGGAATACGGATAAGGTGCTAAATACTTAGAATTGAAGCCTCCTAAACAAATCGAACTCAACAAAAGAATATGAAATGAGTAAGAATGAATGGAGTTAAATGGAAGGCAAATGACATTGTCTTGTTCGCAGTGCAGGTACAACAACATGATTAATCGACACCTTAAATTTGCATCAAAGGTGTTTAGATATACCAAAGCTACAAGGGACACTATGAGAAGAGAAAGACGCTAGGCCTGGTGTGGACTAAATGGTAGATAATTTATTGAAATTTAGCTAGAAATAATAATATCCAGACGCAACAAGATTAAAACCCATAAATTGGCACACACAATTGTGAAGGGGATAAATCACACTCATAAACGTAGGAAACGTTTGCAAAGCTGAAAGATGGGGCTTGCCAGTACAAAGGAGCGTGGTATTTTTAGATTCAATACTTTACAAAGAAACTTGAAAGACTCATCAAAAGAAAGAAATGGTTACCAAGTAAACACATAATAGATTTATTTATAACTTTAAGAAACCAATCAAATGTTGATTTACAAAACACCCACAAAACAATTTGCAGAAAGAAGCCAATATCTTCCAGAAATTTCATTTAGTAATTACTCTAATTCAAGACTAAGCAAGGGTAAGAAACAACAAGCAATGGAACCTGGTTTGCACGAGTGGCTCAGCTGAGAAGTGATGCCGAGATTAATCTCCACAATTTGCAGCTTCAACTTCTTCGAAGATTCAACCAACACTGCTGAAACCCAATTTCAAAATTTCCCAAAGCCAGAAGAGAGCTTCCAAGAACAAGAACATTCACAAGAGAGATAATCAAGATTAGTTTTCTAGAAAAATTGCAAAAGCCCCCTTTCTTTTTGGCCAATTAAATAATTTATTTATCACTCCCCCCCATCCGTAGTTGCATTCACTTCTTAATTTCATTAATTTATTTAATTTCCCCTACATTCTTAACTGCCAACACTCAAATATATTTATTTATAACATAATCTTATATATCTATACTCAATAATTCAACTTTTACAATATTTAATTTATTAATATAATCTCTCATTTAATTTTGTTTGCACCAATATATTTATTTTAAGATTTCTATATTAAATCATAATTTAAATTTATTTAAACAAAATAAAACCTTAATAGTATTTTATTTTATCAATACTTCAATTACATAAGAAGTTTTATTTTAATTATCAAAAGGCTTTTAACTTAATAACTTTATATTAGTATGATAATCAATCAAAGCATAAATCAACCAATTTAATTCAAATGTACAAAATATCGAGCAATACCTGACCTCACAATGGCACAAAAGGCAAAATGATAACAACATTGATGGACCAACACGAACTGACCTTACAGAAAGGGTATGACAAACAAATACTCATCCTTATCAAGGATGATGGCTCAATGTAGGGGACCTGACACTATCTCCATTTCAACAATATCCGTTGGATTTAATGCATGCTCAAACCTAGTAGTTTAGGTGGAGTCAATGCCTAGTACCTGCAACCTACAGCAAACCACACAGTTGAGCATGCACATAGACAAATAGTCAAACACACCATGAAGGGAAAATCGTAGTGTCGCAGGGCACTCGCAAGCAAGAGATTCAACACTATTCCCCTTCACCATAATACATCAATGCATAATAATCAGATACTCAAATCATGATAAGAACAAACATCCAATAATCACATAATACTCATAGCAATAATAACCCACACAATCAATTAAACTGATCTACTAAGCATGTTATAAGCACAAACATCAGTGATAAAAGTGTCATCGAGTATCATCATAACTATGCATCAAAGTATCACGATATCCAAAAACAACCAAGTCACTTTCAAAAACAAAAGAAAACTAAGGGGCACTACATCCTCCCCCTAGAAGCAGGCTTATTCCTAGAAGCCTGCAAACAAATATGGGTACAACTCTCTCATTTTGGATGCATCCTCTCATGTAGCAGAAGGCTTGTCATTAGGATCCCATTGGACCCTCACCTGCTCAATGTCTCGATCCCTAAGGGTGAGTCTCCTATGTTGTATGACGACCATGGGATCCAAAGCCAGCTGCCAATCCTCTACCTGTAAGGTATTCTAATCAAGGACATGAGATATATCTAGATAATAAGGTCTAAGAACTGAAACGTGAAACACATCATGAATGCGTGAAAGACTAGGTGGCAAAGTAAGATGGTATGCAACAAGACCAATCCTCTATAAGATCTCAAAAGTCCCAACAAAGTGAAGTGCAAGCTTAGAGCCTTTTCCATAACAGATCATACTCTTTCATGGACGCACTTGCAGGAATACTCGGTCTCCAATTGAGAACTGGCGGTCAACCCTATGAGCATCTGCATATTTCTTTTGCCTGTCCTGGGCTGCCACCAAATGCTCCCTAATGTGAATCACTTGCTGCTCCATCTCCTACAACATCTTCGAACCAAGAAGAACTCTATCCTCAAGATGATCCCAACTCAACAGGGTCCAACAAGGATGACCTTATAACACTTGAAAAGGAGGCATGCCAATAGAACTGTGATAATTATTATTGTATACAAACTCCACCAAATATCTCGGTAGTCCTTCCAACATGATTGCTAATCCATAATGTACATCTGAAGCATATCCTCAAGGATATGATTAACTAAGTCCCCAATGCATGCTATAGGGACATCCAAAGAGCTGAAGTGAACACTGGATCTCTATCTGACATAATCCTGTGAGGAATACCGTGTAACCTAACAATATCCTCCATGACAACTCTGGCCACTAATGAAGCATTGTATGAGGATCGAACAAGAGATAAGTGTTCCGCCTTTGTCAACCTATCCACAATGACCATAATGGCATCATGTTGATGGGAAGAAATGAGAAAAGCAACAATAAAATCCAATGAGATAATATCCCATTTCCACTTTGGGACTAGATGAGGCTATCAAAGACCTACAGGATGGTTTTTTTCCTTCACTCTTTGACACTCTAGACATCTCAACACAAAATCAACAATATCCCTCCTCATTCTGGCCCAAAAGTATAGCTGACGAAGGTCTACGTGTATTTTCTTGACACCCATATGAGATGAATGCAGTGCCCAATGTGCCTTTGACATGATCGAAGTATGAAGATCTCCTAAAGAAGGAACATAAATGCGACCCAAATGTTGCAACAAGCCATCTAACTCAAGGGAGTATCTTGCAAATCTACCCTCTAAGGCTCTGCCTAACTCCACCTCAAACCTCACCTCCTGATACCAACTATCTGAAGGAAGTGCCTAAAGGATCTGACTCCTCAAGTCTACTCCAAGAGTAACTACCGAAAGCTCATGTCTCTGGTGATTAAGAGCATCTACCACCACATTCTCCTTTCCCTCAATAAATTTCACCTCAAAATCATACTCACATAGGAACTCCATCCACCGTCTTTGCCTCGCATTCAGATTAGGCTGCCTAAAAATATACTGCAAACTATGGTGATCATTGTGTAGCTCAAACTGATGCCCCAATAGAAAGTTCCTTCATCTCATCAAAGAATGAACCATAATGGCTAACTCCAAATCATGTGTAGGATAATTCAACTTGTGATTCTTTAGTTTGTGAGACTCATAGGAAATCAAGTGACCATCCTACATCAACACTGATCCTAAACCATCCAAGGATGCATCTGTACAAACGAAAAAAATCCCTAGTAGAATTAGGAACGACCAAGATAGGTGCACTAGTCAGTCTCTCCTTAAGAGTTTGAAAAGCTTCCTGGCATTGCTCTGACCAAATAAAATTCTTCCCTTTCCTCTGAAGAGAAGTGATGGGGTGGGCTATCCTCGAAAAACCTTGTACAAACCATCAATAGTAACCTGCCAAACCCATGAAACTGCGAACCTCTACAACATTAGTGGGTGCAGTCCAATCAATAATATCTTGGATCTTTGAAGGATCCATAGAAATTCCCTCACCAAAGATAACATGACCCAAATATTTCACCTTCGTTTGGAAGAACTCACATTTCACCAAATTTGTATACAACTGGTTCTCCCACAAACACCGTAACACCTACCTCAAGTGCTCCTCATTCTCCTCCATGGTCCTTGAATAGATCAAAATGTCATCTAAAAAACCAGGACAAATCGGTCAAGATAGGTGCGAAACACACCATTCATCAAACTCATGAACACAAATGGCACATTTGTCAACCCGAACGGCACAACAGTGAACTCATAGTGCCTATAACGAGTATGAAATGTAATCTTATGGATGTATGCCTTGAAGATGCGCAACTGATGATATCCCGACTTAAGATCAATCTTTGAAAATACTCTAGCACCCTTGATCTAATCAAATAGATTATCGATCCTCGACAATGTATACATGTTCCTCACCGTTACCTTATTCAACTACCGGCAATCAATGCACAATCGAAGGAACCCGTCCTTCACAAAAATCACCGATGCTCCCCAAGGAGAGACACTAGAATGAATAAACCCCTTCGCCAACAATTCCTCAAGATGCAACCAAAGCTCCTTAAGCTCCTAAGTGGTCATCCGATATGGAGCTTGAGAAATGGGATCTACTCCAGTTACAAGATCTATTTTAAAATCAACGTCACGCTTAGGTGGCATCCTTGGAATCTCACTAGAATATACATCTGCATACTATCTAAGGATAGGATGACTATCAAGAGACACGTATTGGCTCTCTCCTAACTCCAAATCATTAATTGTTATTGTGAACAACAGACAACCCTGCCACATACACCTCTTCAACTACATAGTAGAGATCATGTGCAAGGAAATAGGCCTCTGAACACCAACCACCTCTACCTCACTACCTAAATCATCTACACACTGCACTAACTTACGCCAATAATCTATCACTGCTCGGTGAGCATCTAACCAATCCATGCCCAATACAATATCATACGACCCAAGAGGAATAATGCGAAGGTCTACTATGATGCAAAGAGACCCAATCCTCAAACCACAACCATGAATAAGAGACTCAACTGCTACTTTAGCACCAAAGGCCAATTCAACCTACCACCTATCATCCTGCTTCATTGTCCCCAGTCCACATCGCGCTACTATGGAAGGATAAATAAAAGAATATGAAGCACTAGATTCAAAGAGAATAGAAACACTATGTCTCAACCACTATACCCTGATGCTCGGCTTGGTGGTTATCAACCGTTGTAAAGACTCTGTGTGATCTGCCTACATCTCCTACTATCGGCTCTGAAGCTGCTGGTCTCTAACTAAATTCATATGTGCCCTTCTGAGGACACTGTCTAGCAATGTGACCCTGCTGACCGCAAGAGAAGCACCTTGTACCTCTATCATAACCTTAGCACATCTACCATAACCTCTACCACCTGGAGGTGCACTAAACTATTGAACACTGCCCCTACTAACTACAGACTATGAACTCTAGCTGGCTAATCCAAGCGATAACACTTGTTTTGCCTCCATTTTTGGTCTCTCCCAGACTGAAACCTATCACCCTACTGAGACTGAGAGTTCTTATGTTTTGACTGAGAATGTTGATGTTGTTGTTGACCACCCTTAGTGGGTGCATGGTTCCTCCTAGAGGTGCCTTCTTTCTGAGTCTGGCCACCTTCAGAATTGAAACCTGTTGGAGATGCACTACCAATTTGTACACCTATCTCACCACCTAGTGACATAGCCAAATTCTCCTCAACTATCTGAGCCTTCTCTACAAATACCTCCATGGTTTTCGACTCAAACACATGAACACACCCACTAATATGGGCATTCAAGCCCCTAATAAAATGTTGTACTAACATACCCTCATCATCACCTATACCAGCATATTGCTTAAGCTCATATTGCTCAACTAACATTTCTATTTGCCTTAGTTCATGGAACTCATCCACACGACACTGTCACCAATGATCAGACAAGAACAAAGATTTTAATCTCTCTAAAAACATCTCCCATGAGACTGAATCTATATCCAAATGAAGCTTTTGCTCCTCCAAATTCCACCACGTGGAAGCAAAACTTTTTAGATGCATGATAGAGCACCTAGCCTTGGTGTTGCTACCATATGGATGCATAGAAAAATACCTGTTTAGATCAATTAACTAGGTCTCTGCCTCCAAACCACTACCAAACCCATCAAAAGTAGGAGGATGTGCTTGTAAAAGGTCCCTCATATGCCCAACTAATATAGCCTCTTGCTCAACTGTAATCTCTCTCCTCTTGGGAGACCTCTCTCTCTAACCACCAACTGTTCAACCTCATGTCTCAGACCAAGATGGGTAAGAACTTCCTCAAGCAAGTGACACAACTGTGCGCCCTCCAATCCCAACTGACTTGGATTCTGATCTCCACCTCATTGATAATTCTAGGAACCCTGTTGTTCCTCATGATCAAACTCGTGGGAACTCTAAGGAGGGGAGTCCTATAAATTAGCCCCACGACCACCACCATGACCTCTGCCACATCCCTGATCTTGACCCCAAACTCTAGGCATTATCCTACACAGACACCACCAAGGAAAAGTTTAGGGTGTTAGACGAGGTCAACAAAAGGGAAACATAAACTTCAGAATCTATTGAACTAAGACAACATAATGGGCTCTTGTATATACCTAGAGTACCCAATGTTAGAACCTGGCTCTGATACCATGAGTAATGTCTCGCCATGAAACCCTAGATGATAACACACTATAACACCTTTAAAAATGGAATAATTTTTTTTTGAAAGTACAATATTCTCAAGATTGCAAATGAAACAATAGTTTGTTTTCTAATCTAAGTCCTCTAAGGTCTGTGACTATTCTACTTGATTCCCATTAACTAAACTAGCAAGAACTTAAAATCATTACATTAAACAAATTCCATCAACAATATGAAATTACATTTTATTCATCACATTTAACTGAATAATCAATATGAAATAACCATTTCATGCCAGCAATCAAAAATCATTAAATTAACAATAGCATCAATTGCATTCATCATTACAAGAGAGAGATTTTACAATTAACTACAATATTACATCATTGTTTCCTCGAATCAAAGAGGAGAGCACATCAGAATTACATTAAGTGTTATAACTGATTTATAGTACATTACAAGTACATAAAATATAATCCACATGAATTGGAACAAGTGTAGAAGTCTTCATACCTAGGAGTAGTCACCACAAACACGAACAAAGTGAGGGAACCCAATGGAGTACAATGCACATTCCACCCGACCATGTGGAACCCTAAGGTCTACCCCCCATGCTAGGAGATAGCAATAAGGTCCCACCACAAAACAAACTAGAAGACAAGGATTGACACAAGGCTGACATGACTCCAATGTACAATTACAGTAAAACATCACACGACAATGACACCACTTCCAGAGGTACACAAACATCAAAGGGAGAAAAGAGGCAATGGAATACTAGGTTTCCATAGGGAGGAGTGTCATCACATAGTTTGCTATGGGTTACCCTGGTAGATCTTCCTAGGCCCCAACCCCCACCTAGGTTACCCTGGTAGCCTCTACCGATCTCTGGCTCCCATACAAACCTATGTGGAATCCATACCTCATGAGAACAAGGCAGTTGATCTTGCCATTCCATACCTTATCATCTTATCTCAAGACTAAACAAGCACTTGATCCATGAGTGAGGCATTCACTTATCTTGATTAGTGTGATTACTACTTGGCCCCCTAATTATTTTTAGGTTATCATTTAATCACAAAACTCCCACATGGGTTACCCCAACACCACTTTGTGTGATGTCCCCCATTGAGAACCACTCCCCTACTAGCAACTAGGAAACCCAATTAATCAATAGGGAAAATTCAACTTGCACAATCACAAAAACCTCATAAACATATGCAACAAGGCAAGGCATAACTCATCCCACACACAAGTCCCAACCACAGTGGAGAAAATACCTTGCAAGGAAAATGGCCCATGTAACTCATTCAATACATAAACAACCATCTCAAATTGGAAAATCAAAGAATTATATCAAGAAGAAGATTCCCCCTAGCCTCTAGAAGACTCCTAATATTCACCTCACAAGATGACTTAATCATTTGAACAAAAAACCACGAATCATTCCTAGATCCATAATCATTCACTTTGCTTCACAAAAACAATTCAAAACAATAATAGAAATATGAAATCTAGAGTGGGTTTTCAAAGCATCCATTTCATATTACAAAATATCCATCTTAACCCAATTAATAATATTTTATTCCAAATAAACTAATCTTCCATTTACACAATGCACTAATCCATCTATATCCAAATTTCACTCTATTTCTTTTACTTCTATAACATGATCATTTAATATCTAAGGCAACAATATTCGCTTATGGATCTCATCAATCATATACACATAGGTACAATTACAAGATTATATATATACATATTTATATATCAATTCACATATATCTTATATTATCAAAGTAAAATTATGTTTTCAAATGCAGAGATTAAATTATAACCAAATACAAAAGTCTATGTATAAATATAGTTATATATATATATATATATATATACATACATATATATATTTATACTTATATTGTTGTTGTCCAAAACATTTCAAAATAAATTAAAATAGCCACATGCATAAGTATTTATTCGCAACACAGAAACATATATATATATATATGTAAATATTTGTATGTATATATATGTGTGTCTCAACATATAAATTCATCACCCATCAAAGTAAATAAGCACACCTACATATAGTATGTGTAGTAAGGAAAACAAAGGCCTCCATTTAGCCATTCTTCAATTACTATGTTTGAACTTGCAACGTATATAAATCTTATCAAATAAATACAAACAAACATTTGAGCATCAACATAACAATCATCAAAGAAGGCGATATCAGGAAGCATAGTTTGTCCAAAATTAGGCACTACAGAAGTTTGGGATGGAGCAATGGCGTTGAGTTTCCAGCGACCGAGGAAAAACTAAATTTTGGTTACCCAACTAAAAATGCAATGCATGTACCTCATTCGGCCATCAAACTATCAAAAGGAGACAAGGATAACTATGCATGGTGTTCAGCTATTTTCAAAGCTTATCTATAGATTACCCTTATAAGAAGGTGGCATTTGGAGACTTAAATTGCACTACTCAAATTAATGCTAATACATCGAATGCTTGGAATATGGATAAGGTGCTAAATGCTCAGAATTGAAGCCTCTTAAACACATCGAACTTAGCAAAAGAATATGTAATGAGTGAGAATGAATGGAGTTAAATGGAAGGAAAATGGCATTGCTTGGTTCGTTGTCCAAGTATAACAACATGATTAATTGATTCCTTAAATTCGCATCAAAGGTGTTTAGATATACCAAAGCTACAGGGGACACTATGAGAAGAGAAAGACGCCAGGTGTGGTGCAGACTAAATGGTAGATAATTTATTGAAATTTAGCTAGAAATAATAATATCTAGATGTAGTAATATTAAAAGCCATAAACTGGTACAAGCAATTATAGGGGATAAATCGCACCGGTAAACGCAAGAAACATTTGTGAAGTTGAAAGATGGGGCTTCGTGGCACAAAGGAGCAAGGTATTTTCATATTCAAGAATTTACAAAGAAACTTGAAAGACTCACCAAAAGAAAGCAATGGTTACCAGGTAAACATGTAATATATTTATTTAAAACTTCAAGAAATCAATCAAATGCTGATTTACAAAATACCCACAAAACAATTTGCAGAAAGAAGCCAATATCTTCTAGAAATTTCATTTGGTAATTACTCTAATTCAAGATTAAGCAAGGGTAAGAAACATTAAGCAATGGAACCTGGTTTGCATGAGTGGCTCAGCTGAGAAGTGATGTCGAGATTAATCTCCACAATTTGCAGCTTCAGCTTCTTCGAAGATTCAACCAACACTGTTGAAACCCAATTTCAAAACTTCCCAAAGCCAAAAAAGAGCTTCCAAGAACAAGAACATTCACGGGAGAGAGAATCAAGATTAGTTTCCCAAAAAAATTACAAAATCCTCCTTTCTTTTTGGCCAATTAACTAATTTATTTATCACTCCCCACCATCCGTAGCTGCATTCACTTCTTAATTTCAATAATTTATTTAATTTCTCCTACCTTCTTAACTGCCACAATTCAAATATATTTATTAGTTCCTGCCGCCAGGCAGGAAAACTATTACATTCGCGTGGAATGTTTTCTCGGGCACCATCGGCCAATCACATTTCGGCATTTAACATATTACTTATTTTTTTGTATAGTTTGAATTTGGAGAGTTATTTTTTATATTGGAAAATTAGCATTTATCTATTTTTCTATTTGTTCAAGTAGCTTTATAAATCATTTTCGTTTTAAAAATTCGGGAAAATGCGAACGCATAGATTGATTAAATAAATTTAAGCAAAGGCATAGTTTATAAAACTGGTGGCTAGAGGTACGTAATCCATGGATGCAAATTAAATGCATAAAATGGCATCTAGCTGGAGGTGAAGGCGTTGGAATGACTTGGTGGCCACGCATGGCCAGGGTACTTTGGTCATTTAATATAGATTTAAGCCACTTGCTATGCATTAATTAATTATTTTTTAAAAAAAAATTTAAGAAACTTATATTAAATTTTTAACAAAGCATTTAAATTTTTTAATTAATTTTGTTGATAAATTTATACTTTAGTAAGATATTTATTATTATTATTATTAATTTAATATTATTTTAGTTCCTGCTAGCAGGAAAACTATTGCATTCGCCCAAAATGATTTTCCCGGCAGCATCGGCCAATCATATTTTGGTATTTTAACATATTGCTTTTTATTTGTATAGTTTGAATTTTGAAAGCTATTTTTTATATTGGAAAATTAGCATTTATCTATTTTTCTCTTCGTCGGTGTAGGTTTATAAATCATTTTTGTTTAAAAAAATCAGGAAAATGCGAAGGCATAGATTGATTAAATAAATTTAAGCAAAGACATAGTTTATAAAACTGGGGGTAGAGGTACGTAATCCATGAATGCAAATTAAATGCATTAAATGGCATCTGGCTAGAGGTGAAGGCGCTGGAATGGCTTGGTGGCCACGCATGGCCAGGGTACTTTGGTCATTTAATATAGATTTGAGCCACTTGCTATGCATGGCTATTACTTTGTGCATGTTGTTTTTTTATTCTGCTTACAATGCAGGAGATGTTGTAGTTGCAGAGTAGCTTCGGCTCTACTACTGCTCTAGACAACTCCCTCCAATGCAACAAGCTTCCTGCACTAGGTGCCTGCCACTACTGTGTTTACTTTTATTTTATGGAGGGTAGGGTAAGGTTTACAAATGTAGGGTTTTTAATATATTTTTATGACAACCATCATTGTTTTCGCTAACTGTTTTGTGTTTGTTTTTCTTTTTGCAGTCACCTCTGCCCGTCATTTTTACTTTTATTTCCTTGCGGGGGTTTGAAGATTTTCTCTATGCCTATGTATGAAGCATTTTACTTTTTTTTTGTTCAAAAACAAAATGTGGTCTGATTTTTGAAGGGCGAAACCCCCTGTTAAAGAATACATGGATTTAAATTCTCATGGCCATGCTATATTAACTGTGAATCCAATCTAATAAACTACTGGATTAATATTGAACTTAAAAGATATATAATTTAAAATGAGAGGAGCGGAGAAATAGCCGTTAAAGTTTCTCACTATTTATTTCAAGCCCTTGTCTATCCTACTCTGCCTCGTTAGATTTTTTACATATCCTAAACAAGAAACAGCGTATGCAATTTATTAAGCCACGCGATGAGTTGTGCACGCGTTGCCAGGTACATTATCACTCTCAAGGGCTCAACAACCATTGTCAATGAGTTCTTTGGTAACTTACCTCTAACAAGCCTTTAAATTACTCCATCATGGCTTCCACAAATCCAATTTGCTACTTTTTTAAATATATTATGTATGGTAATTAATTTCCTAGATTAATGCCTCTCAATCTTGTTGATGCATTCATTTTTGTTCCCTGAATGGACAACATGCAGCCAATAGGTATGCATTCCTTCATGCACTTCTGTTTTGGCTTTTACCTTTTAAAACATCTTGTGAAGGACAGTTATGGAAACCCATTTATGATTTTTGACTTTTCTAGGTTTTTACAGTATTCTGTACAACTGAGGCATTTATCCCAAAGAGCAATTCAGCAAGGTCAGGAAATATGGCATTCCCATGCTACTGATACAGGACGAAGAAGTCAAGGCTTACACTACCTCCATAACTTCTCAACTAGCAGGTGGGCAACATTGGGGTTAAGGGTTTAGGATTACTCCTTAATCTTTCTCTATTGTTTTGAAATTTGATGTTCGTCTAGTTTGGGAATGCTTGGGTTTAGGTTGTTTTCCATTGAGATTTGAAAAAGTACATGGTTTGGGTTTGAGATGTGTTGTTATTCTTCAAAAAATTTACGGAATTTGTTGAGAATTTCTCATATTTTGATTTGACGTTTTCGGGACAATCTTGGGGATGAGGGGTTTTGGGTTTCTCTCTGTTTGGGTAATAAACTTTCTATATGCCGCTTTATGCATGATAATTGTTATTCTTGAAATGGGGTTTGGATGATAGGTTTGATGTGGTAGGGTTCACTTTTTCCATGGATTGCCCTTTGGCTTTCAGCTATTATATATTGGGTTTAGGGTTTATTCTTTTCTTGTGAACCATCAAATATAAGGGATTTAGAATTTCTTTTGTTTTCTGTTTTCTCTTCTTGGAATGCATGTGGGTGTCGTTTGCTAGGTCTCTACTCAAAATTATAGGTTTCTCATTATTTGTGGATTTTCAGCTATCTTGGAATTTTGCATGCTACTGCTTGTGGGAAATCTTCACGAGTTTTGGTTGCTTATTCTTAGAATTGTCTTGATCAGAGTGGCTGGGGTGTGGAAAGCTGCAGAGAATTGTTTTGGTGATAATGAGCAAAGCCTCATCAGAGGTGCTTGAAAGATGGAATTTCAATATTGAGACTGATAAGGAAGTTGTCCAGAAAGGGTGTGATACCATATTCTGTCATTGTGCTCTTCTGGTCATTTTGTAACCTTCATAGAAGCATTTCTTTTTGTTGACTATGTTTTGCTATTAGAATTCTATAATGAAAAAAAAGCAATATGAATTTTTTATCTGTTTGCAGTGTCTCTAGACAGAAGAGTGACAAAGAAATAATGAGGGAGATTCAGGCTATCATGCGGCAAATTACATCTAGCATCACCTACCTCCCATGTCTTGATGAGCCATGTAAGTACACGTCTCATCAATTTTGTCTTGACATTTTGAGCGGTTCTTAGGCTTTGAATAGCAATCATATCCACATCAGGTTGACCCAAAGGAAAGATAGTATATACTTCTCTACTTGAATTAAAAACAATAACAATATTTAAGTTAAATTAAATCAAATATTTGGTTCCTCACTTGTGGACATTCGTATTTGAATTAAAGATAGTATACTTTACAATTAAAGTAAATCAAATTTTTGGTTCTTCACTTGTGGACATTAATAGTTGAATTAAATTAAATCAGATCAAATCTAGATGGTACTCCAAACGAATATCTGCTAGGTGCTCTCATTTTAAAAGATTGTAGACAATTACTAATTTGTCTTCTAGCTCTATATTGAACTAATGCTATTTTCTTTGCTGCAGGCACATTTGATGTACTTGCCTACACAGATAGGGATTTGTCAGTACCAGTAACTTGGTTGGAAACTGATGCGAGAGTGATAAAAAATGCTCAAGTAGTGAAGTTGCATTCTTTTGACACTAAGGTAAGTGCATTTGTCTCTCAATTCACATGTTCTCTTTTCATAACTTGAGGTTTTCTAGCATCACCATATGGAGTGTCACCCCATACGGAGTGTCAAACTCTGTGCAAAGAGGAATGCATGGGAGGGTTTTAGTCCATTGCTTAGGGTTTTTGGAGGTCAAACCTAAATGCATGCTATGCAAGCAGCTTTTGTAGAAGATGCATGCTATACAATTCCGTTTTGTACTAATTGCTTGATTTCAGTTAAGTGATTTTCTTTCTTTCTTTCTGCAGATATGTAGAGTTGATACTTTGCTTTCATACAGAACAGATGATATGGATGAGCAATAGTTATGTACATACTTGATTATTGTTTCCTGGAGCTCTCTCAGCTCTATATGAAGTTTGCTGGAAGTGACAATAGAATTGAGTGCCCATGGTAAGAGTTGTAGACACATGTAAATACCATTGCATTAAGAATCGCAACATATATGTGTGCAATATGATTTTTATAAGAGAAAACTAACTACTTTGTAATGTGCAAATTTTGACTGCATTAGTGATTCAACTTAACACACCATATGTTCTCAAAGAGAGGCATATCCTGTTTTGTGAGATGCAAAGGCAGGATTTCTATGTTTTGATAATCATAAAATCCCAGGGATGTTATAACCCAATAGTGTGACTGCATGTTGTATGACTTACAGACATATATCTGTATTGTCTGTTCAAGAAGCTCAATGTATATGCTTGGAATATAATTCTGATTTGTGTTACAGATTGTAAAGAAACTTATAAGTTACAAATTTCGATAATTTTCATGATTGTTAAATTAATATGGTGTCTTTTCACTTTGTTTCTGTTTGCATTTCAATTTTACAAAAATGTGGTTAGCCATATCAAGGAAAGTTATAAATCCTAGTCCACTGAAAATTTTTATCAAAGAGCAAGCACTATTTGATGTAATTAAACAGCTTAATCACAAATTCTTTGATATATGAAGGCTTCGCTAGCATTGATCCAAATTATTATCATTCAGATATTTATTTTTGCCAAATGCTTCGAATTTAAAAAAAGCTAATGCAAGTAAAACGTTTCATAAACTTTTTGGTCTTTGCTTGGTACTCTGCTTCCAGGAACTTGATATGAATGGGCATAGCAATAAATTTTTGGGGTAGAAAAGTCTAATGAAAGGCAATTTCTATTTGTCTGTCAAACAGGTGAAATAATTTGGGAAATGGTGCTTATTGTGAAATCCATTGCTGTTTTGTTGTTGGAAGGCATAAAATGTCTTAACCGAGAACTGCATAAAAGGCATTTAGCAGATGTAAAGCCAAATTCGCATCTTTTTCCAGCAACCTCACTGCTCGTGCCCCAAAAGAAGCTTGGACAAGGTACACGCATTCCTTTGGAACATAAGATAGAGAAATTTTGTTTGATGATATGTACGGAATGGATTCTAACATCGAATCTCAAATGCTAGCAATGAGATGACCTATAAAATCAATAATATGAGTGGGCCACCGAATATTACGGTAATCAAATCTATACATGTAAATACACGTACTTGGGCCAAGCAGGAATGCTGTGAAGGTTACCTTACAAGTATACCTAGGTGATGAGCATGGTCAACCTCCGAATGGTATTGCAGCGGTAAAACATCACTGAATCCCAAACATCTTACAATATTATGCCCATATAGTCAGGATATTGCCTAGCACCTTCAAGTTTGGGAAAAGATTACAACCATTTTATGGTTCAAGAGTAGTGTTATGATATGGAAATTCCCGTCAGATCCAAGGATTCAAGGCCCATCAACCCTGTGGGACAAAGGATTAATTCCCACAAATGATCTAAAGAAATGAAAGAGTCTGAAAAGCTAGAGAGAGCTACACTGGTGAAGATCGGGTACCCAGCTTCCTTAAAGAGATTTCATCTCATGGAAGGAGATGTATGCCAGATTCGCACAAAAAGGATTTTTCGACACTTCCAAGCATTTACGGCTGGAAGACAGCGATTTAATCAATAGCATATGAAAAAAAGAAGAATTTATTGGAAAGGTCTATGAAACACCATGCCGAAAAAGTAAGGATTGCAGGATATGCATAAATTGGATTTTACAAGAAAGGTCTCGAAATATTTAAATTATTGAAACCCTCTGGAACACATCCTACAATGCGCTCATCTGAGGAGTTTTCTCAACAGTCTAAAGATATATATAATACTATTAAATTCAAGAGGAAAATGTTGAATCAGTAGTGAATAATGCAAGCCTTTGACAACCGAAACAATAGACGTTTTAGGTATTAGGGCCTTAAAATTTGTATATTCACATGTTTGAGGTTTGTCGTTAAATATTTCCACAAAATGATATCAGCTTACTAAGCTATGTGATTTGAAAATTGTACATACTTTGATATGATTTATGGTATGGCCCTAGCTGCATTTGAAATAAACAGGCAAAATGTTTTATATATATAAAAAAAAAACCATTAAAAGGGAGATACATACCCACAAGTGCATTTCATGAACAACATCATCCTCTATATAATGGCGTTGTTCAGAGTTAAATGACGAGTAAGCTTCAGCACAGAGGAGATTATTAAAAGAGTAGCATGGCCCCTAAAGCTAGCTGCTCAGATGTCAGGTTACATTCCTCTCTTTAACTTGGTACTCTGCCTCTATTTCATTGCTGAAATCCACTCAAACCTTCTTGTGTATAAAGAAAAACAGGAAATATGAAAACTCTCTCCTTTTTCCATTAAGCGCAGCTGGCTTTTGAGAGAAAATCATGCAAAAAGTTAATGCTTAGACAGACACGTGAACTGCTAGAAAGAATGTCTCTAAGAAACGTGGCAACTTGCAAGATGTTACCTCCCCTAGGCTACTTGCTGACTTCGCTAAATTAATTTTCTCACGAAGCCCGCCCACTTCACCGATAAACTTGACCACAATGCCCAAAATTTCATTTTATGCCATCCTCCAAAATTACGCTATTCGTTGTTGTTTTTCATTATTATTATTATTATTTAGTCAACTAAGTGAAATCAATTATTACGGTTTTTGCAATTAATTCTATTGCAACCATTTGCAACATGAATAACACTTGGTTGCATATTTTCCCTTGCAGGTTTTGTTTTAATGGCTCTATGGTTGGTTGCTTGTATTTCCTCTTTCTATCCATAATCTGAATGGCTGCTAGCTATACCTACTTTCCTTGATTTATTCCCTTTGCTCTCCCCGCATTACTACTTATCCTATTCTTATTGCCGTTCGATAAAATATTTTTCTGTTATATGTGCAACTCTGTTTCCATTAGCTTTGAGAGTTTTGCAGTGCGTAAATTTGTAAATATTTCCTGAATTAAACTACCTCAAATTATACCAAATAGATTTTGTTACTCAGAGCTTGAAATGTTTTGGTTTAAAATATTCACTGTTACAATTTCTTAGATGCATTTAACATATTATTTAAAAACTTGCAAGGCATAGATACCTTAAACATCAATCTTTAGAGCACGCTTAAGCTGGACTATTTCTTTTCATTATCTCCGATGTAATTTAAAAAGACAAAGAGGAAGCAGACCAACATCATTACAGTTTCCAACTTTTTGTCTTTGTTGTTTTCGCCTTTTCTAGCATGTTGTTTCAATTCATGTTGTCTAGCTATGTTTGGGAAGGATAACAATTTGATGTGATAAAAATTTAAGTAGAATCAACTACAATGTGAAAAACTCATCATATTCCAAATTTTGCTGAATAGGCATCCAAATGAATAGCTACAAGCAATCTCAGCATTTGAATGTGTTTGAATTTTTTGGATATTTATTGAAATGAACTTTGCAAATAAAAAACATGTTTTATATTTTGTTGATAAGGTTTGATTTCTCTGACCACCTTTATTCAGCTTAAATAAGCGATCACATTGGCGTTGGCAGAAGGTGAGCCACATATCCAACACTTAAAATTTATATGATATATATGTACAGGAGTTCTATAATCATCAAGTCATAATAGGGTCATATTTTTAAATAAATTTTGGTCTTCAATTTATGTAGAAGAATTCATTCATAATCATGGGGAAATTATTTGTGCTTCTATTATATTTTTGTTTGTTACTCTTCTTTTTCATGTGAATAATCTCTTTTTTTCCATTATTTTACTTTTTATTATTAACAAGTGGATATTCAAGAGATGTCTATAATAGATTTTAAGACAAAAATAGGACATTTGATATAAATTAAGTATTACTAATTATTTATATCGTGATATATGAAAATATATTTGATTCATGTTTTACAAGACGAAGTAAATACATTTTTTTATTTCAAACAATGATTTTTTGTGTAGTAATTTTGGTTAATTTCTATATGATTATACATTAGTCACTATTTATTTGTTTCTATTCCAACACTTCAAATTTATGCAATAAAAATCTATAGGAATTATAAGTAATGTCTCTAATTATGTTCTTAGTGGTTAAGGGTATAAGGGTATAAAGAGAGAACCTAAATTCTTGTGAACTCATTATTCATTTCTTATTGAAATAAGGATAAGTTTGCTTATATAAATTATCTCTTCACAAATATTTTAAGGGGATAAACAATCAAACTTATACCTACTAAACAACACATGTTTTTCTCATACAAATATAAATTTGCTAAACATATGCAAATTTATACTCCTAAGCTATAAGTCTTCCCAACAATGTTTCGCTCATAGCATAACTAATTGCATCCATATTTGCCTTTGAAGTTATATTTAAATTATGTAAAATAAGGATTGGTGTCATATTTTTCTTTTCTACAACTCAAATACACACTACTATCTATTTCCATATGGAAGTTCCTTCCTTTTCCCATTACTTGTAGGAAATGACAATTCAAACTAAAAGCTTTTGGCTTGATTTTTCCTTTAATGTCCTTTGCATCTATTAACTGCTTTGTTTTGGTTCTTTGATGGGTTGATCTAACATTTCTTTGAGCCACTTTAATTTGCTTGTGATTTAAGCTTTTCTATGCATTTCAAAACCTTAAAGTTTGAGTAATGTGATAAAAGTTATGATCTTGACAAGTGGGATGACTAAAATTAAATGACTCTAACAACTATATTTAATCTGCTTCTTTGAAAAACCATATTTCTTTGTTGCTTGCCTAAAAGCTTTTGCCTTGAATTTTTCTTTAATCTCCTTTGCATATAGTAACTCTGCTTCATCGCTAGAATTCATTGGCCACTAACTACATTTTTATCTACTTTCTCCTCTAAATCTAAATGCATTATGCTCTCCGGCAGGAACTTGACGCTTGTGTCACTTGTTTATAACATAATCTTATATATCTATACTCAATAATTCAACTTTTAGAATATTTAATTTGTTAATTATAATATCTCATTTAATTTTGTTTGCACCAATATATTTATTTTAAGATTTCTATATTAAATCATAATTTAAATTTATTTAAACAAAATAAAACCTTAATACTATTTTATTTTATAAATACTTCAATTATATAAAAAAAATTATTTAATTATCAAAAGGCTTTTAACTTAATAACTTTATTTTAATGCAATAATCAATCAAAGCACAAATCAACCAATTTAATTCAAATGTACAAAATATTGAGCAATAATTGATCTCACAATGGCACAAAAGGCACAAAAACAACAACATTGATGAACCAACACGAATTGACCTTACAGACAGGGTATGACAAACGGATACTCATCCTCATCAAGGATGATGGCTCAACATAGGGGAGCTAACACTATCTCTATTTCAACAATCTCCTTAGATTTAAGGCACACTCAAACCTGACAGTTTAGGTGGAGCCAATGTCTGGTACCTACAACCTACAGAAAACCACACAGTCGAGCATGTACATAGACAAACAGTCAAACACACTGTGAAGGGACAATCACAACATCTTAGGGAACTCACAAGCAAGAGATGCAACATTGTTCCCCTTCACCAAAATACACCAATGCACAATAATCAGATACCCAAATCATGATAAGAACATACATCAAATAATCACATAATACTCATAGCAATAATAACCCACACAATCAATTAAACGGATCTACTAAGCATGGTATAAGCATAAACATTAGTGATAAAAGTGTCATCAAGTATCATCATAATTGTTCATCAAAGTATCATGATATCCAAATACAACCAAGTCACTATCAAAAACAAAAGAAAACTGAGGGGCACTACAACACCCTAAGGGAAATATGTTGCTATACTCATAAAAAAGGAGAAATTACTTATACTAATGTCTCTTCTCCCTAATAGTCACCAATTGTTGCGATCTTTGGAACTATTTCCATATAGATTTTCATTTCAACTTCCTTACGAGACCCATTATAGTAGACACCATTTTTATCTTCTACACCCTTGACAATTCCCTCCCCTTTACCACTAAGGATTTCCAAGCTACACATGGAATTCTCTTCTAAATCTTCCTCTCTTTCTATTTCTATAGAATATGTTGATCCAATTGTGCTTCCTTGAGACACAATTGTGGGCTTGGACCTTATTCCTTTCCCATCAACTAATTTTTTGATTGCATTAACATATTTGGGTTGATTAATGAAGAAAGTTTCCATATTTACAAGCATCCAATCATGTATTGGAGTGTGATCAATGAAACTAAAGGTGAGCACAAAGTCAATATTCAATTTCTCTAAAAGACTTAATGTAGAACCTTCAATGTTTCCTAGAAAGATCCTCCAAAAATTAGGAAAAAAATCACCAAAATCTTAGAGATATGTGCTTCCCAAAATGAATTTGGTTGAAACCCTAATTATGTAATAAATCTCTTAGTATTGCTCTCATTTCTTTGAAATTTGTATTGTATAATTTTCAATGTCCCTAAACTACCCTCCAAAATATGAGATATGCACTTCCTAAAGTTATTTGATGAAAACCTCAATTCTATAATAAATCAATTAGTTATGCTCCAATTTCTCTAAAATTTAGACTATAGAAGCTTTAATATAATTGAAATTTGAAGAGCAGAAAATTGAAACTATAAACTGTCATAGATAACAAAACATTGTGTGATATTATACCTTTTTGGGTGATTTACATTGGTGCAATATGACTTTGTAAAGCCTATATTTTACCATTTAAAACTTACCTAACCCAACCTATGGGAATGTAACTTCCCAAAACTAACTTATTTAACTTAACACTAATATTTGTGTTATTATTTAATCTAGTCTAAATATTAATAAGATGTAATAATCCAACATTCCCCCTTTATTAAAGAAATATAAATAAAGGAAAAAGGACAACAAATATTGAACAAATAAACCCTTTTGGAAACTTTTTATGGAGCACCTCCGACAATTATCTTCTCTTACCCAAGAAACACCAAACTAAATCCATCAGTGGATATTTAGACTATCAAAATTGCAAAACCTATGTACAACATGAGAGAAAATAAAATGTCCCCATCCTCCATGCACAATGAGAGAAATCTCATTTTTGAAAGTCCACATCTCCTCTAAGTGTGTTAAAATTACTCCTCTAGTGTTGCATATGACATTAAAATTCTCCTTCAAGAGTCCAATTTCCTTCGAAAGCGACAATATCCCTCCTCCAATATTGTGGGAACCAATCACTGCTTTGTTGTACAAATTAAATTGAACAAAAATTGAACGCACTAACTGCACTCACAAATTCTTCCATGAAATAACACACCCCCCTTTCTCCATGAAGGGAAACATATATGATCTTGGAGCTTCTCATGCAATGTATCTTCTATGAATGAGAAGATAGCCTGATATGATAAAAGTCTTCCATCCTTTGATTCCTACGACCTCCAATGTCATATCCACTTTTAAACTCTAGCAATTATATGTTGCATGTAATTCTTTGAGAACATTGAAATCCCTACCAAGTGAAACAAAGATGGCCCTAATAATACAAGCAATTTTTTATGTGTGGCCATGATAAAAATAAATAAAACTGAAAAGGTGTTATATTTGACTAAAAATGCACCTTTTATAATAAATCTCTCTGATAATATCCTATTCTAAACATTCTCTTGCCAACTCTTTACATACCAAAAAATATCATGTGATTGGTATCATAAAAAAAAATGAATTCAAACCTCTATCAAATCCCCTACCACATAATTAAATTAAATTAACACTCGGTGTCTCTTCCAATACCTTAAACAAATTTATTTGGGTAATTAACCATAACACACACATCACCAATGACCTAACAATGCAAATCTCCAAACCACAAAATCACTAATCAAACCAACCACACACAATCTCCAAAATGTGACATTAATCAACATTAACACAATGGACCACTATACTCATGAAAAAAAAAAATCCTTTACCTCTTTTCCTTGGTGAAAATGCTTCAACTAATTTGGAATTCCTTAGTTTTTGGAAAGAGACTCCATTTAAACTCCTCAAAATGAAACCGCGGCTTATAGAACTATGAAATGACATGATTATTCTTCATCATCTTGAGTAGCACAGGGATCTTTAAGCATGATGACTAGTGATAGAATGCAACCTTGAACTTTACCAAAATATTTATATATTTTTAAATTTCTAGATAACTCTAGCAACAACACAGTTGTTTGTTTGTTTTCTTCCTCAATATCTCAATAACTATAGCAACAACACAACTATTTTCTAATTCTACTATGTGACAACTATAAGATTAGACTAGCACCATTTGGGAATTAAAAAATAGCCTTCAACTCAAAGTTTACAAGAAAAATTCAACGCGTGGCTTCGATATTAATGTATCTATAGAAACTTCAATGCGAAAATAAAAATTAGCAGTTAACATACCACAAATTCCTTCATCATGAAGTATTATTGATTTTAAATATGTTAATGGTTAATACAAATTGAAAAAGAGATAATTAAGTTATAGAGCCATAGTCCATAACTACTCATTCCAAATTGAAATTTGAAGAGAAAAAATTAAAACTATATCACTATCACAGATAATAAAATGTTGTATTGTATTATAAAATTTTGGATGATTTACTTTGGTGCAATATGGCCTTTTAAAAGCATTTATTTTTTCATATAAAACTAACCTAACCTACAACAATGTAACTTCCCAAAACTAACTTAAATATAACTTAATGCTAAAATGTGTATTATTTAATCTAACTCATATAATAATAAGATGTACAATACTCCAAAACATATGTCCTCGATAAATTAGTTGTTGATGTTGATTGCTTGGGGGTTTCTCGCAAGGAGAGGATTTCCTCTTTGGAAATGATTTTCAATAAGATTTTGGAGAATAGATTTGTTAGTATTGAGGAAAGAATTGGTAAGTTGTTAGTGTTGGAAAAACAAGGACAAACAACTGAGAGGGGGGGTGAATCAGTTGTCACAGAATACTTAGAATTTTAAAACTTATCTTACCTTAATTTCAGATCTGATGAATGAACAATAAACCATAAGCAATCAACACATCAGAAATACTGAGAACACCAAGATTTTTACGTGGAAACCCTGTTAGGCGAAAAACCATAGTGGATGTTAGTCCACAAGATTATACCTTGTTAAAAGTATAAGAGTAATAATGGGAATGAACTTGCATTCAAGCACATTGCCTAGAGCTCACTACTCAAATACAAGAGGGCTCACTACCGAAGGAAGAAAAATATGGATTAGATCCGCATGGTATAAATTGAGAAAATAGCTTCTCCAAAAGCTTGATTACAGTTTTGATTAAGCACAAAAACACTCCACACTTCACTCAAAATTCTTCACACTCTACTCAAACTTCTTCACACTTTTCTCTAAAATCAAATGATATTCACATACATACATAGGAGCACACCAAGCATACTTCAATTCAAACAAACAACCACTCTTAAATATCCGCAACATGAATTTCATCAACAACTTTGTCGACCAAAAGAAATATGAAAATATTAAACATATATGTAATGTCGGCCCAAATTTATAAATAAATTTTCAATGTGAATCAAACACCATCGGCCAATATTATGTTGTGACCCAAAACAACATCCTCGAGCACACCAAACATTCAAATTTTAATCTCCAAGGATCCACAACACGTTACAACCACCATGTTGGCCAAGAACATGAAAACCCGAAAACATATGAGAAAAAATATTCAACCACGAACACATCGACCAACGCGGACATGAAACAAAGATAGAGAATGATCTAGAAGCATCCACACGCAATAAGAACCAACATAGAGACATCCTCAATAATTGAAATTACTAGAATCATATCAGCTTCACTCAGAAAACCACAAAAAAACTATCAGAACACAACTGTTCATAACACCATCAAAACTTCACGCGAACCTCTGAAACTTCTGATGGATAAACTAGATACTTATTAATAAACCCTTTAGTCTACAACAATTGATCATCAACATATGAATAAAGACACCTTCATGTCCTTCATTGTTCCATTAGCAACCTGCAACTCTTTCCTTTAACAATTTTCTCAATATCCTCGACATATACAACCTTCAATACATCAAATGTTAATAGTGTTGACATCAATGACAACCACATATCAGCAACACAACCACAGCATCCAACAATCCCCCCCTTTGGAATTGATGGCAACACATGATGTGAAAAACACCATCAACACAACTCTTAATCAACACTTACTCCCCCTTATATTTTGACTCTTCTTCCTCAACTTCTACATGATCTTCTCCCCACAAGACTCTTCTCCCTAGATAATTCATAGTTTTTCACATGATTCTTCTCTCCCTTTGACATCAATGGAAAAAATAAACATTATCTTCCCCCATACAAGCTTTGAACCATATATTTGCACATCTGACTACTCTCCCTGAGTAGTAATCATGGAAATATCAATCCAGATCAGAATGTAGCTTTGAAGCATACAAATTGATGCAAGTAAATGCATCTCTATTTCTTATCAGGAGGGGTAATTACCCCTAGCATTCCTTTGAGATACTCAAAAGTATCCTTTGGAAATGGCTTGGTGAAAATTTCTGCAACCTATCCTTTGGTAGGCACATACTCCAATCTGACTTCTTTCTCATTCACTTTTTCCCTTAGGAAATGAAACTTGATTGATATATGATTGGTCTTAGAGTGTAGCACCAGATTCTTTGATATGTTTATTGCACTTGAGTTGTCACAGTATATGACAATAGGTTCATCATATACTACTCTGGTATCTTTCAACATCTATTTCATCCATATCACTTGAGTACAATTATTTGCAGCGGCAATATAATCTACCTCTACAGTAGATAGGGAGATGGAATTCTAATTTTTGCTCAACCAAGACACTAGCTTCTTCCCTAGGAAGAAAGCACCACCACTAGTACTTTTTTTTTCATCTACATCTCCTACCCAATCCGCATCAGTAAATGCACTCAATGTAAGATCATCATCTTTAGGATACCAAAGACCAAAATCAACTGTTCCTTTCAGATATCTAAAGATTCTCGTTACAACAGTCACATGAGATTCTTTTGGATCAGCTTGAAATATAGCAACCATACATACAACATTCATTATGTCTGGTCTAGTATGAGTTAAGTAGAGAAATCCACCAATAATTGACCTATATCTTGTTTGATTTGCCTTAGGAGAATCATCATTTTGTGTTAACTTGCATTTGGTTACCATGGGTGTACCAACAGGCTTTGAGTCTTCCATGCCAAAATTCTTCAGTAACTCTCACATATTTGGATTGAGATATGAGAATCTCATTGTCTATCTGAGTGACTTGCAATCCCAAAAAGAACATCTCACCAATCATACTCATTTCAAATTCACTTTTCATTTCATTAGAAAACTTCATACATAAATCATCATCTCCTCCAAAGATAATACCATCAACAAAGACTTCAATAATCAACTCTTTATCATGAGCCAACTTAAAATACAAATTGTTGTCAGTAGTACCTTTATCAAATCCAAGCTTCAATAAGTATTTATCCAGTCTAGCATACTAGGATTTGGGGGCTTGCTTGAGTCTATATAGCACTTTCTTCAATTGGAAAACCATGTCTTCCTTGTCAGAAAATTGAAATCCATCTAGTTTTTCAACATATACTTCTTCTTCTAACTTACCATTCAGAAAAGTTGACTTCACATCCATTTGATAGACTCCATAGTTCTTATATTCAACATAAGCAAGAAATAATCTTACAGCTTCAATTCTGGCAACAGGGGCAAAGGTTTCTTCAAAATCAATACCTTCCATTTGTTATACCCTTTACATACCAGTCTTGCTTTATTTTGGATCACTTCACCTTGTTCATTCAGCTTATTCTAAAAGACCCATTTAGTACCAATCACATTTTGTCTTTAGTTTTGGGAACAAGAATCCATGTATTATTCTTTTCAATATGTATTAGTTCTTCCTTCATAGCTTCCATCCAATATTCATCATTGCAAGCTTCATTGACATTTTTAGGCTCAGTTTTGGAAATCAGGCAATACTCTTTTGCAATCCTTCTTTTAGTCTGCACACCTTTATTTTTGTCTCCTATAATTTGATTTTCTAAATGATTCAATCTCACATACCTCAAATTTTTATGATTCACTCGCACTTTTGGTTCTTTGTTTTTTGTTCTGCACTTCCATTTGTCTCTCCTTGAATTTCTTGATTTACTAGAATAATATGAACTTGATTCTTTGTCTGAGCATTCTTCCCTTTGTCTGAAATATCTTATTGGTCATTTGAATCATATCCACAGTATCTAGATGATCTAGCGAAATCCTCATCAACCTTGACATTTTCACTTTCAACCATTTTTCTAAATCTTTTTTTATAGCATTGGTAAGTATTTCTCTTGGTAGAGTAACCTAGAAAGATTCTTTCATCTCTCCTTAAATCAAACTTTCCTATGTCCTCATCTCTCTTAATGTAGCACTTGCTTCCAAATATTCGATTTAAAGTGTACACAACAATGTTTACAACTTCTCTCCAATAGATGTGAGGCACATTTCCTTCAATCATCATTGTTCTAGCAGCATCCAAAATTGTTTTGTTCTTTCTCTCTACAACTCCATTCTATTGAGGGGTTTAGGGAGCAAATAATTGTCTTTTGATTCCATGCTCTTCACAAAAAATAATTGAACTCCCTGGAGGTGAACTCACCACCTCTATCTGACCTTAGGTATTTAATCTTCAGACCTTTCTCCTTCTCTACTATAGCCTTGAAACTTTTGAACTTCTCTAATGCTTCACATTTTTCTCTTAAGAAAGCAACCCATATCATTCTAGAGTAATCATCAATCAACAACATAAATAACTTTCTCCTTGTAGACTTCTGATTCTGGAGGGACCACATAGATTAGTATGCACTAGCTCTAGTACTCCATTAGAATGATGCTTTTTACTCTGAAAAGAGACTCTAGTCTATTTACCCTTCTGACATTCCTTGCATATTGTGTTAGTAGGTTTCACTAGCTTAGGTAGATCTCTACTACTTGAATGGAACTTACCTTGACAATGTTATCAAAATTCACATGAGACAACCTCCTATGCCATAACCAAATTTCATCTACTTGAGCAATTAAACAACTTACATTACCAACACTTAGGTAAAAAACATTACCTTTTGTCTTTGTACCTCAAGTAATCATATTTCCAGAACTTCCAAGTATCATGCATCTTCCATCCTTGAACTAAAGATCATAACCCTTGTACACCATCTATCCAACACTCAACAGGTTATGTTTTAATCCTTCAACATAAAGTAAATCATCAGTGTTATGTTACCACCAAGACAAATAGATCCTCTGCCATGGATCACACCAGCATTGTTATCTCCAAATATTACAACCCCACCATCATATTTCTCTAGACTTACAAATTTGCTTTTGTCACCAATCATATGATGTGAGAATCTGTTTTCAATAATCCGCTCATCCTTCTCTTCAATTTTGGCTGCAAGATTTTTCTCAACTTTAGCAGATTCAATAGCCACCAGACCATTTTCCTTGATAGCAGTGAAAAACCATTGATCTTCATTTCCATTTTCTTTATCAAATTCTTCATCAGTCACACCTTCAGCAAAATAACACTTCTTTTGAATTCTAGGTTTGTAGGGCTTAGACCTAGGAACTCTTTTAGGACACCTTGAAGCAAAATTACCTATTTTACTACAAGAGAAACATTTAATAGGTAGCTTTCATTTATACTTACCTTGTCCTTTGCCTTCTTTCTTCATAATCAATGCTTCCAACTCTTCAAGCTCTCTTCTTCTTCAGGCTATTTCATCTCTTCCTCATATTTGAATGTCTTTCTAGAACTTTCTCTTGGTTCATATCTTTTCATGTTTCTTCTAGATACAAATCCTTGAATGTAGATTTAGTCTTAGGGGTAGAATCACCAAATTCACTTAATTCAAAGGCAACAAGTTTACCAATCAGCATATCCCTTGTCACATTTGTTACTAATATGAATTCTTCAATAGCATGAGCTTTTGATTTGTAGGAGGGAGGCAATGATCTGAGCACTTTAGCTACAATTTCTTGTTCATCCAAGGTACCACCAACACATATAATACCCATCACAAGCTCATTTAATCTTTGCATAAAAGAAGAAATATTTTCATCTTCACCCATCTTCAAATTTTCATACTTGCGTTTCAAAATATGTAGCTTAGCAACCTTCACATGTACATCTCCTTCATAAAAAGTCTCCAGCTTCATCCACATCTCATGAGTTTTCTTCAGACCTATCACATTTGTCATTTTTGAATCTATTAGAGCACTCAGTAAAGCTTCCATAGCCCTTATATTATTCTCAACATCTTTAACCTCATCAGGAGTGGAAGGACCATTCTAAGGAATAGTATATTTTTTCTTTGTAATCTTCCAGAAGTGTTCACCTAAACACCTCAAATGACATTCCATTTTAGTTTTCCATAGTGAGTAGTTTGTTCCATCAAATCTAGGGTTTTCCTTCTTGTATGATTTCATCACAGATCACCTCAAGCTTTTAAACTTCTTCAAAGGAGCCTACTCTGATACCAATTGCTGGCAAAATAAGGACAGAAAACTAAGAGGGGGGATGAATCAGTTGTCATAGAATACTTAGAATTTTCAAACTTAACTTAATTCTAGATATGATGAATGAAAAATAAACCATAAGCAATCAACACATCAGAAACATAGAGAACAGCAAGATTTTTACGTGGAAACCCTGTTAGGGGAAAAATCACGGTGGATGTTAGTCCACAAGATTATACCCTGTTAAAAGTAGAAGAGTAATAGTGGGAATGCACTTGCATTCAAACACACTGCTTAGAGCTCACTGCTCAAATACAAGAGGGCTCACTGCCCAAGGAAGAAAAATACGGATTAGATCCACAGTGTATGAACTAATAAAATAGCTTCTCGAAAAGCTTGATTATAGTTCCAATTAAGCACAAAAACACTCCACACTTTGCTCAAACTTCTTCACACTCTGCTCAAACTTCTTCACACGTTGCTCTGCAATCAAATGATATTTGCACATACATATGTAGGAGCACACCGAACATACTTCAATTCAAACAAACAACTATGCTTACATATCTGCAACATGAATTTCATCAACAACTTAGTCGGCCAAAAGAAATATGAAAATATAAAACATATATGCAATGTTGGGACAAATTTACAAATAAATTTTCAATGTGAATCAAGCACCATCGGCCAATATTATGTTGTGGCCCAAAACAACATACTTGAGCACACCAAACATTCAAATTTTAATCTCCAAAGATCCACAACACGTTACAACCACCATGTCGGCCAAGAACATGAAAACCCGAACACATGAGAAATTTTTTTTGACCACGAACACACCAATCAACACGTACATGAAAAAAAGATAGAGAATTATCTAGAAGCATCCACATGCAACAAGAAACAACATAGAGACATCCATAGCAATTGAAATTACTGGAATCATATCAAATTCACTCAGAAAACCACAAGAAAACTATCAAAACACAACTATTCATAACACGATCAAAACTTCACACGAACCTTTGAAAATTTTGATGGATAAACTAGATACTCTCAATAATAAACCCTTTAGTCCACAACAATTAATCATCAATGTACGGATTAAGACACCTTCATGACCTTCATTGTTCCATTGGAAACTTGCAACTCTTTCCTTTAACAATTTTCTCAATATCCTTGACATATAAAACCTTCAATACATCAAATGTTAATAGTGTTGACATCAATGACAACCACATATCAGCAACACAACCACAACATCCAACAATAAGAGGATTTTGAAAACTATGGTTAACATCAACAAGAATTCTTTGAAGACAACTGCTAAGGATCCTTCCACTTTGAATGAGAAAGCCTTGAAATGGGCAGGTAAATCTTTGGAGTTGGGGGATTTGGAAAATGCAATTGATGATGTTAATTGCTCAAGCCAAGTGGAGAAAAATGTGGATTCTGATCCAGCATTGGAAAAGGATGTGCAGGACGGACTATGTCTCAAGACGAGGAGTAAAACTAAGAAGAGGGTTGATGTGTCTTTTGATGAGCTCAAAGATGTTGTGGAGATGCATGAGGAGGTCATAGAGGAGAATATGGCCTTGGTGAATGTCTTGGAAAAAATGTTTTAGCTGCCACTATCTCTTTTACTTGTTCAGCCTGGGTATTGATTTTTTTGCTACTGGTGTGCTGACAGGATGCTATTGTTTTATCTTGTGTCAGCTTTTTGGTTTTTTGGGCTAATGGTTTTAGTTGTTTAGTCTTTTTTGTCACTTGTCATCTTTGTAAAGGGTTTTAGGGCCCCTTAAAAACCTAATTTTCCTTATAAAAAACATATGTCCTTGATAAACCCTCCAATAATTAGGAAATAGTTCACCAAAATATGAGAGATATGTGCTTTCCAAGATGACCTCTAAATTGAAAAAAAATGTGGGCTTTATAGTGCCAAGATCATGCTTTGATACCACTTGCAATGAAATAACTTGTACAAGAGAGTAATATTGTTTCCAAATTTGAACATGATGATGTATGGTGTTGTCATTGATGGAAATCCATTGTAGAAGTGATAGTGCATTAGTATGTATATAGTCCGGAGAAAACTAGGTGTTTTGGATAAATTCTCAAAGTCCCAGACTAAAATAGTATGTAATTGAGGAATAGTTTTGTGGTCCAAATTGATCTGTGTTGCAATATCTTGTCATTCCATTTTTAGGCGATAATGGTATGTGTTGAAGGAGTTTATATTCAAAGTTTCAGGGTTCTATATATTTTGCAGTTGAAGATATTGATGAAAGAGTATCAGGCTATGTTGTGAAATAGTTATAGTTGTAGAGTTCATGTTGGAATGCTCCACATTCCACCATGGATGATCATTATTCTTTGTCTATTTTAGGAATTTCTTGAGTATGTCATATGTGTGTGCACACTGAGTTTCAAGTGGTTTGGTGATTTGTGTGTCAAGTTGTGAATGGAAAGTCAGTTCATTCAGTTGTTGCTTAACCAATTTTGTTGTGTGGTTCCGACCTAAGGGTTTTGGGGTCATGTGGTATTAAGTTGAGTATGAAATGGATTCATAAGAGTGATTATAGGTCATACAAACCTATTTTGGTGAACACATTTTGTTTTCTTCTGCAAGGTATGTATGATGGAGTTTTAAGCTGACAAGTTATGGTGTCACATGTTTCATATAATTAGATTGACCTGATTGATGGTATGATAATTTTTAGAATATATGTATATATATAGAAGGTTAATTCCATGTGTAGGATTATATGAGTGGTGTGTGGTGTGAAGTGAAGTATGAAATGTGATAATGGTGAAGAATGAAGTATGTAAAGTCAGTTTACTGAGCCTAATTGGAACTCTACCTTCAACATATTGCAAATACATTGTTAGTAATTCAAAATCTAGTAGTGAGCCACTCTTTTCTATATTTTGTTTTTCTAGAAGAAGTGATCTTCCTTGGGTAGTGATCCCTCCTATTTTTTTTCATAGTGAGTCCTCTTGATAGTGAGCCCTTCTGGCAGTGAGCCTCATGTAATGTATTGTAACTAGTTATGATATTTTGTGAGATAATCTTCACTATGGTTTTTCCCTTCCAAAGGTTTTCCACATAAATATGGTGTTCTTGTGTTGTTTTTTTGTGGTGCATGCTTCAATTTTTTATTTCAATTCCAAGTTTAATGATATGATTTGAATGCACATTTAAGCTATTGAGTTTCAGAGAATATTGATTCGCCCCCCCTCTCAGTATTCTAGGTGTTCAACAATTGGTATAAGAGCAAGGTTCCTTCAATTTCTTAAATTCTGAGGTAGATATTGGAGGTTGAACACATGGAAAATAGGAGGTATACTATCCCTCTAGAAGAAATTATTATGGAACGGTTTCTTGAAGAAGACTATGAAGTTGATATGGAAGGAGAACTCAAATCTGCTCTTGATGACCTAGATAAAGCATAATGTGAGAATAGAGATCTAAAAGAAAATATTAGGGAAGAAAATGAGTATCAAGAAGCTAAGGAATCAATTCAAGAAAGTTAAAGAGAAAATAAAGGAAAAAAATGAGCAACTTAAACAATCAAATGAGACAATCACTAATCTAAAAGTGCGGGTTGAAGAAGGAAAAAGAGTTGAAGACTATTTGAATGCCAAGTTGAAAGAAAAATCTACAGAAAACTCAAAACTTGAAGATGATATTGTGTCTCTGAGGAAAGATCTGGAGAAAGTAAAGAGTCAAGAGGACAAATTCAAGAAGATTTCCACCTTGCTTGATGATATGCTTGCTAGTCAAAAATATTCAAGGACAAAGAAGGATCGGGGTTTGAAAAAGGTAAAAGATCAAAGGAAAATCAGACTCCAAACAATGTTGAAAAGGAGAAAAATAAACAAAGGAAGACTGTAGATAAGAAGAGCAATATCAAACATGTTCAGAACCAAAAGAAATATTTCAAGAGACCTCCTATCAAACAACCAGTTGCACAATGGTATTCATCTTTTGATGGTCATTGGTATTTTTGCAATAGATTTGGACATAGAGCTATAGAGTGTAAAAATAGGATGAACCAAAATTCTCAATCATTTTTTGGTCAATGCTATGCGTGCAATAGATTTGGTCATAAGGCTAGTGAATATAGATAATAGATGATGAATGGTTATAATAATAGTATAATGTCTCAATAATTTCTTGGTTACTATTACACATGCAATGAATTTAGTCATAAGGCTTCTAAACGGAGATCTAAAATGGAAAGAAGTAATTTTTCTCTGCAACAAGGTTCCATATGATATAAATTTAATAATCCAGCACAAATAGCTAAGTTTTGCAAAGGAAAGGATATGAAATCTTGCACTCCACAAAATAAGATTGATTTGGTTGAGTTAAAGTAGGAGATGAACAAGATTTGGAAGAAAAAGGAAGAGAATGATGTGAAGAATGAGTATGTGCCAAATTTTGGTGTAGATGTTTCCTCCAAAAACTAGATAGAAAGTATTGGCTCAGGGGGAGTTTTAACAAAAAACTTTCTAAACCCCCTACCAAAGATGTGATGTTGATGTCTTCAATATACTAGTGCATGTATGAGTTGGTTTGGTTGATCCTTTGGTGAAATATCTGGTGATAAATATCTTAATGTAGAGACTTGTGGAATGTTTGGAAGTTCTTGTGATGATAAGAGAGGGATTGACAACTTTTGACCAAACTTTTTCTATTGCAATTAATGCATACTTTTGGTCATGAAAAAGTCTTTATATTTCATTTTGCACATTCTAAAAGGAATTTGTGTTTGAGCATTTAAAGAGGAGATCAATGCAAATGAGAGATGAAGTTATTATGAAGTGTTGAAGAAATCCTAAAGGTGAATTTCACAAGGTATTTAAAATTTCTTCCAAACCCTTGATCAAGAAAAATTCAAAATGTTAACTCCACAAGTTATTGATGTGCTTGAGAGGCTGAGACCTACGTTTAAGAAGCACTCTTACAACTCAATGGAAATGGATAAGGAAGGTGAATTCTCTAAGGTTCCATCAAATTTGATGCACACAAAGGATGTGTGAATTTACATTCATTCAAAGATGGATGAATATGATCATTTGAAGTTGGCAGAATTTAGGGAAAAGGTGTTAAATGGAGATGATTTTGAGCTAAAACTAGAGTATGCCAGTTTGACAGAGAAGAAGTTGGATGTGTGGGAATAATTTCCTAATTTATTCTATAATAATGAGTGGGTGAAGTATGTTCTAAGCAAAATTCATGATAATTTCATGTGGGTGGACATGCCACATATGATAACCAAAGAGGCAATTAGGGTTGTTACCAGTTTGAGCTCCATAAGACCTATTTCAACATTGAAGGTGATAAGGAATGAAGTGGTAATGAAGCTTACTGGAGCCAAGTTTGACAAGTGTGCCCTAACTTTGGATGGAATTGAAGATCCAACGATCAAATATGCTTCAATGATGATTGGTTACAAGATATTCTATACAAACAAAGAGAATTTTGTCTCTACCACTGCAATAGACACGACCTATCAAATGGTGAAAGAAGGAAAAGACCTTGATCTTTGTGAGCTCCTACGATTATAGTCATTTGAAAACATAAAGAAGACAAAGGAATAAAAATACCCTTTCCGAAATGGTACTCTTATCATTTTCTTAATGTTTTACTTTCTCAATGAGTTGCCCGGAGTGAAAAATGTTGTATGGCTAGATATTTTTCATGTAGTTGTTCAAATTAGAGTTCATATGAGAAGATTTCCTAGTAAAGAGTCTTTTGATTCAATGTTGTGGGGATTCTTTAAATCTTTTCAAACTTGGATACAAGAGAGAGGAAGGATTCCAAGTAAAGTTATGGACAAATATAAGAATGAACTAACATTTATGATTAGCAGATATTATTACTACATGGAAGTAGTGGAACCCAAAACTATTTGAATTTTGGAGTTGCCTTATGAGGTAGATGAGTCTAAATGTGTTGGTCTTGCAGAGATTGTATTGAGAAAACTCAGAGATCCAACAATTCAAAGGTATGGTACTTATGAAGAGAAATCAAGTGAAGTGAACCTAGAAAAGAAAAAGGGCATTGAAGAAAAGGTTGAAAAGTTGGAAGCTAAGTTAGAGGATTTTGGTACCCTTGAGGACCTAGCAGAGAAATACAAAGGTACATCTTCTCCTCCATAGAGATCAAGAAGGTCAAGAAAGACCCTTACCTCCACACCTACTGTTACAAAGCCCTCCAGAACAAAACCAACAAGTGGTTCCAAGAAGATAGAGACATCTAACCTTCCTAAGCAACAAAAGTCTCCAAAAAGAAGAAAGAAAGAAAAAGCAACAAGAGTTAGGTATTTAGAAGAAGAGGAAGAGGAAGAACATCAATTGGTCTAAAAAATAAAATCAAAAGTCTCTTAGGAAGAGACCGGTATAGAAAAAGGAAAGAAGAAAGAGGAGACCCCTCCGGTCCAAGAGCACAGTCCTATGAAGTTTGATGCACTATTTAGTGCTATAGCAAAGTTTGGAATCTTAAAGGACACAACTGAAATGTTTTCAGAAGCCAATAATGAGGATAATGTAACAATTGAAGAGGCCATTGTCAAATACATAGTGAATTTTAATGTTGACCTAGGTGAGATAGAGGATCAATTGTTAGATGATCTAAAAGGTGTATTAAGTGCAAGGAGACAAGAGGCAATTGTAGAAAATGCAAAGATGAAAACTTTTTCCTTAGAGAAAATTGGTTCCTCATTATCTCATGAGGAAAGGGCTAAGTTTTCTCAGTTGTGTACCCAAAAATTTAGGACAAAGCAAAGAGTAAACATTCTTATGAGAAAAGATAAGGATTCCATAGAGAAGCTAAGGAGAGAAGCATGGCAAACAGTTGAAAATATTCTTAAAGAATTGGGTACTTCTAATCGAGTGATGAAGATCAAATATAGCAAGACATATCCCTCCTAGAAAGCAATGAGCCAATCACAAAGCAACATGAGCATGAGCATATGCAAGAAGATATGTTAATAGATAACACCCAATAAAATGTGGAGATAATTACTAAGAAAAATAAAGAATATAAGCAAGGAGTCCCAGAGAATACTAAAGCTCAAAAGGAACAATCTATGTCTCCTCTGGATGTTCAAAATATTGTAGAAGAGTGTTTTGGTAGTGAAGAGAAAGAGAGGTGTGATACACAAGAAAAATAAAGCACTAAAATAGGTTGTGAATCCTTTGAATCCTTTGGAGATTCATTGAAAGATATTTTGGACATGCAATTACAATTCCAACCAGTGGTGTCTACACAATTGCTACAAATCCCCATGCAACAAGGTCAAGTGGACTTAGACAAGATTTCCCCTCTCCATAAGTTGCAGCTTGGTGATGTATTTCATTCCTCCATAAGAAAGGAGATACTTCAAACTCACCAAAAGAGCACAAAGTTGGTTGATGAAGCTATCAAGGTGTTGCAAAAAGGCCTTCTCATAGTATCCATTGATACTTCTTTGTCGAGTATTCAATAGTTTAAGTTGTTGTTAGACTCTTTTAATGAGTACTCTATAGGACTGGAAGAGTAGAATGAGAAGTAGCAAGAAAGTTGAAAGATAAGAAGCTAGCTAATGCCTCAGATAAGTGTGTTACTGCTCACACCAAGTTGCAGGGCAACTTGAAGAAAGTTCAAAAGTTTTTGGAGGAAGCCAAACAATTGTTTCAAATCTATTTGAAATGGAAATTGTCTACAAAGAGCATCAAAGATCAAATGGACTCAATTGAGTCTCAAATTGCTTAGGCATCAAGTGCTTATGATCCAGTGAATGATGGGGATGGAGCAACAAGAGTGGTAATTGAAAATCCACATGGTCAATTCTTTTTACTGTAGGATCAAAAAGAGAAAATCATAATGTAGTATAGTCAGCTTTGAGATATGGTAAATCTAAGGCTTACGTCTTTAACTCAAGTTTTGGAAAATGCGAAGAAGGTTGTGCAAAAGAAAATAGTGCCAATTCTCCAAAAGACGGAGAAGACCTCTATGTTTAGTTTGAAAACCAGAGCTACATGCTTTCCTTTGGCAAGAAGGTTTGGGATGTTTCCAAGAAAGATTGGTAGGCACACCTTGCAAAATTAAGGGCATCATATCAAGGTATATTGCCCTCATCCAATTAAGATGTACATTTTGTAATTATATAGTCAAATTTTGATCTTGATGTACATATGTAGAGTTAGTAGATGGTGTTACAATAAAATTTAGTCTTTTTTATTGATAACATAAATAAGTAGAGTTATTCTCATGTAAATATAGCAGAAAGGGGTAGTGAAGAAAAGAAGTGAAGCTCATTTACTACCCTTTTCCCTTGATGTCAAAGGGGGAGTGAATCAGAGAAGTGTGTTGCCATCAATGACAAAGGGGGAGATTGTTAACAACATGAGCATGATGATGTATGGTGTTTTCATTGATGGAAATCCATTGTAGATGTGATGGTACATTAGTATGTATAAAGTCCGGAGCAGACCAATTATTTTGGAGAAATTGTTTGTCTTGAACTGAAATAGTATGTAAAATAGGAATAATTTTGTGGTCTGCATTGCTCCACACTGCAACATCTTGTCATGTGGTTTTCTAGGTGATAATGATGTCTTGAAGTAGTTTATATCCAAATTTTCAGGGTTCTATGTCTTGCACAGTTGAAGATATTGATGATAGAGTATCGGGCTATGTTGTGACATAGTTATAGTTGTAGAGTTCATGTTGGAATTCTTTGCTTTTCACCGCAGATGGTCATTATACTTTGAAATTTTCAAGAAGTTCTTGAAGATTTCAGATGTGTGTGCACTCTGAGTTTCAACAGGTTATGGTGTCACATGTTTCATCTAATTAGGCCAACCTAATTGATGATATGATTATTTTCAAAATATATACATAAATATAGAATGTCAATTCCATGTGTAGGATGATATGAGTAATGTGTGGTGCGAAGTCAAGTGTGAAATATGATAGTGGTGAAGAATGAAGTGTATAGAATTAGATTACTGAGCCTAACTAGAACTGTACCTTCAACAAATTGCAGATGCATTGTTAGTATGTGTGTGAAATGTGGAAAGTTAGTATCAACACAAACCTTAATGAAATGAATTATATTAAAGATTCAAAGAAAAGAAGCTACTATAAATTGCAATTTAATGAATCTTTCAATAATGTCTCATTGTCCTCTATTCTTAATGATTCCTTTAACCCTTTGGCCCTCATATTTCTATCACAAAGGCTATTAGAATGACACTTAAGAAACGAGATTAGTATTCAACATGCAAGCCAACTAAGTTCCTACATGCAACTATATGATGGAAAGCATAATGGATATTATGATGAATGGATGATGATGTTTATGATGAATGGACAAAGGGTGGTGGATACTATGGTAGTGATCTTTATGACTCTATATATGATTCTACATATGCTCAAATTCTAACTATGAAAATGCTAATCTAAAATGCAACTATGATGCAAAGGATGACATAAAATGCAACTATGAAGCAAAGTGTTAGTCTAAGATCTAACTATGATGCAAAACATGATGTAAAAAGTAACTATAAGACTCCAAAGTGCTCCCAAGCTCAAATGATGTTCCTACATGATTACTTTAAATGTGGATGCAAAATACAATGCCAAAGGGTTGTATTTATAACCTTTTCTAAGCATATAGTGAGGTGGCAATAATCAACGATCCGGATTTGAACAAGAAGAATGGATGGTGGAGATGGAGAGAATCAAGATGTTGTCCCCTTGACCAAAGACAGCATGTCATATGGATGGAAGAATCTCTTGACCAATGGGAAACATGCCATTTGGATGGAAGACTCAAGTGTGAGAAGAAAAGACCATGTGCTTTTGAAATTGGTGGAAGTGTGTGAGGAATGAGCCATGTGCTTTTTAAAATGAGTTGAAGATAATTCTAATTAAAAATTAGAGTTATTTAATTTCATGTGACCTTGGTGAGGTGGCACAAAAAGTTGTAGACATGTGCTCAAATTCCTAATTGATATTAGTGAAGATTAATTAAATAAATCAATCTTATGGAAATTTGTTTATTCAATTAATTTATAAGAATATGTTTTAAATTTGGAGAATTTAGAAAATAAAAAATATAAATAAATTGAGAATTTATTTATATGTAGTCGAAATATTAATTAAATAGCTAGTATTTAATTAATTAAAGGTTATGACCGATTTTAGGTGTATACATTTTTCCCCTCTTTGAAGTAATTTGTTTACACATTGCTTCAAAGAAAAATTTGATATCAATGCTCATAAATGTTTTTGATGCCCCAAACATTGCTTTTTAGGTACTGACAGATATATGCCCCCTCGAGAGATAAATCGATGAAGTTTGGAATTTTGATGTTTTGTCGATAATTTGACGATTGTGTGATCAAGTTGCTTGATGTGAATATGATCCAATGTTAAATCAATGATACTTTGATATAAAACATGATTTATCTCTTGAAATTTGATTGTACACTCGCTCCTTGAAAAGTTTTGATTAGTTAAATCCCATTTTTGGTAATAAATCCCACCATAATTCCCTGCATTAACCTTTAAAAAGGTAAAAAGTGGGAAAAGTGAATTCATTTGCACATTGTGGTTTTCGAGAATTTGGAGAGTGGAGAGCTATAGGAAGATGGTGATTTTGTATCACAGGCATCGTTTCGAGTGTGTTCATCGCCATGGTCACCCTGCTGTAGCTAGACCTCCAATACGCATTATGAGAAACCTCCTTTAGTCATTTTCCCACTTTTTATTGATGTTTTGAACTTGGTAGATAGGTGTTGTAGGCCATTTAAAGTCATTTTTGCACTTTTGGGGGGTATTTTTGGTGTTTTGGAGTCAGTTTAAGGTGTTTTTGAGAGTTTTGGCACTTTTTGTCCATTCTGTGGCACCTTTTGTCCATTGAGTGGCACTTTTTGGGTCCCAAATGGCACTTTTTTCTTGTTTTGTGGCACTTCCTATAGCCTTGATTTCATGTTGAACCCTATTTCAACACCTTTTGGCCTCGAAATGGCACTTCATGTTGATTCAGTGGCACCTTTTACTGATTTTATGGCGCTTTTTGTTGATTTTGTGGCATCTTTTGTTGTCTTGGGGGTTTTGGCAGGGTTTTTCTTTGATGATTCCTAATGATTTGCCCTATTTTTTTTCCTGTCTGACGATGTGTGATTGATTATGGATGTTCATTGAGGCTTGTATAACATTCATGAATCATGTTAGTCATTGCATTGTGATGCTTTTGATTATTTCAGTCGAATTGTGTGATGTTCGTTGCTTGATTGATGTTTGATAAGATAGTTGATGATTTGATCTCATGATAGGTGAGATTCAAATGATAGGATAACTTGATGATGTTTTGACCTCATGATAGGTGAGGATCGATGATAGGACTGATGATGTTTCAACTTCATGATAGTTGAGGATCGATGATAGAACTGATGCTTGATTGACCTCATGATAGGTGAGGATCAATGGCAGGATTGATGATGTATCGACCTCATGATAGGTGAGGGTCGATAATAGGATTGATAACGTATCAACCTCATGATAGGTGAGGATTGATGATAGGATTCACTAATGTATTAACCTCATGATAGCTGAGGATCGATGATAGGATTCACTAATGTATCGACCTCATGATAGGCGAGGATCAATGATAGTATTCACTGATGTATCGACCTCATGATAGGTGAGGATCGATGATAGGATTCACTGATGTATCGACCTCATGATAGATGAGGATCGATGATAGATGTATTGATGATTGTCTTGATTGACTGAATTGATGATTGATTTGATAGATTGATTGATGATCTTGATTAAACTTAATTTGATTGACTAATGATCTTGATTGAACTTGATTTGATTAAATGGTGTTCTTGATTGAACATGATTTTATTGATGTAATGTTGATTTTTTTGTCATGATATCATTAGGAGGACCTTGATGTTCTCTAGTCTCAGGAGCGATTCTTGAAGACATGGGATATGATTCGTCAATTGTTGTAGGCTAATTTAGAGATTATCGCGCATTATGGGTTGACATCATTGTTAGATATACCCAAGTATAGGATTAACTTGGGTTTGTTGACTGCTTTGGAGGAGAGGTGGCATAGTGACCACAACACCTTTCATCTGGCTACTAGGGAGATGACAGTTACTCTTGAGGATGTGTATCGTATCCTACAAATTCTAGTGGTTGGTGAGATAGTTGTGTATGACAAAGGAGAGCAAGGAGAGATCGATGCCTTGCGTAGGATGTTCTAAGATGATCATGTTTCAAGCTATTGGGTCCCCTCACAGGAGATGATCAGGAGATATGATCCTCTACCATGTGTTATGTCTGGGTTCATTAGTAGATTTCTTTGTCCTGACCACAGGTCAAAGGGATTACCGGTGGGATTGGGTTGGGTATTGGAGCATATGATGTTGGAGGGGACCAAATATGCATGGGGTTCTTGTATGTTATCCCATTTGTATCATGATTTGCACCAGGTTGTTTATTGTGGGAGGACAAGCCTCTCTGTCAGAGTTACATTATTGTAAATATGGGTATGGGAGCATATAGCGATCACTCAACTAGTGGGAGATAGACAGTGACCGGCAGGTAGACCTTATGTGTTTAGCTACAATGGTCCATGTGTCCAACATAAGATTGGAAAATTAGATTATTGGAGATGTGTCTTAGATGATCTGGAGACCGTGACATGGCACCCTTACTTGGATTGTGAGGTGTGGCCAGAGGATCAAATGGAGATGCCATACATGTTGCTATCGCGATACTTGATAGGATGGACACATTCTATACTCAAGAGATATTTGTACCTATGGGTTTTTCGTCAATTTGGACAAGTTTAGGTGATGCCTCAGGGGGTTTCCCATTATGCATGGTGATGACATGATGTGACAGAGTGGGGGCCATTCTTATCTTATGATGTTGCTTGTACAGATTATTATACATTGGCACCATGTGTGTGGGATTATGCTCCACAAGTTGCAGATGTAGAGATGACAGAGGAGTATTCTAAGTATTTTTACACACATCCCTTTCCAAGAATATCTAGTCTTGATGATCCAATTCTGATAGTTGATGATGATGACAATGCACCACCTCAGGCACCGAGACGGAGGGGGAATGGAGAGGAGGAGGAGAGTGATATTGGGGATGAGGGTGGTGAGGGTAGCGGTGGGGGTGATGATGATGGTGGTGGCGATGGTGGTGGTAGCTTAGGTGCAGGGCTATTGGGTGCAGTTGGTAGTCACATTCTAGATTTTGCAGTTCCTAGACATAGGAGTACTACCGTACCTCAGTTAGTGATTCCCAGGATTCAAATTGGAGACCCATCTCATCAGCAGCAAGCACATATAGAGGAATTATAGGCACAAATTTAGACTCTTCAGGGTGAGTTAGTGCAGGCTTAGGCATAGATTCAAAAATTGATGACTGAGAGAGATGCAGATAGGTAGCAGGTATAGGCATAGGTTCAGACTCTTCAGGGTTAGTTAGTGCAGGCTCAGGCACAGGTTCAAAAATTAACAACTGAGAGAGATGTAGATAGGTAGCATGTACAATAGGTGTAGGCACAAGTTTTCATACTTACTATAGAGAGGGATGTCTTGAGATGATAGGAAAAGTAGGTTCAAGCCATTACTAAGAAATTACAAGTTGCAGCAGTTGTCGGTACATCTGATTATTTCAGAGAGTTTCGACACATTGCTTAGGAGGCTCAGTTTTATAGGGGTAAATTTCATGAGCTTGTTCCTCCTGAGCAATGAGAAAGCTTTGTATAGTCTCAATTTGGTAGGACTCAGTCTCAGACTGTTAGCATAGGAGAGATCCTAGTTCAGGTCTATCAAGTGGAGGAGGTACCAGTTCTGTGATGCCAACACCATCTGGGCGGAGCTCGATATAGCTCCGATTAGGATAGCATATTTTGATGTACTACATGATGTATACACCATTGTGACATTGATGATGTACTTCTTGTGTTCAGCCTTGACGATACAATGCCATTTTTTATATTGATGTATCTCGTCATATTTTTGGATATCCTCGTACACTTTGACATTATGATTTTTGAGGTTATATGATATGCAGCAATGACTATGATCTATGTGTTGATATGATGATAGATGTCTATGATGCATTTAATTTCCATGTTACAATGATGATTATGATATGCATTTAATTTCCATGTTCATGATGATGATCCTAATGTTATGATATGTTATAGATGCAAATGATGATGCAACTAATGTGTTATGTATCTATGATGATTTATGAATGATGCCTATATGATGCATGTGATGGATTTTATTATGCCAATAATATGTGATGAATTTTGATGTTTTTTTACTTTACTAATGCAAATAAATGATGTAATGAATGAATGAATGTGTATATGAAATGATTGTGTGATGGTACTTATTTCTATGAGAATGTATGCAATGATGATATGATAATGCAATGATGGATTATTCTATATGGTTTATAGATTTATGCAAATGATGTTTTATACTATGTGAAATGGATTTGATTATGCAATAATGATATGTAATGAAGTGTGATGTTCATATTGATTATGGTATGGATGTGATGCAAATGATGTGTGATATTTTGTAATGATGAATTATGATTATGTGAGGTAAATGATTATGTAGATGATTGTGTTCTAGGGTCTTAAGCTTAAATGAGTGAATCTATCCACCTTCCAAGAGTTTTGCGAAGGTTGTTGTTAGTTGATTCTTTGTTAAATTAAGCTTCACAAAACCTGACATATTTCCCAATTCTTTTGGAAATATGAAGAGACTCACTCATTTAAGCTTAGTGAACCACTTCCCTAATGACACTATATGAAATGATTTTGATTATGTAAATGAGATGTGATGGACACCGTTTTGTGTTTTTGATGCAAATATTATGATGTGATGCATGAATGCATGAATGTTTTTTTTTTTTCCGATGCAAGTGATATGCAACTAAATGAGAATTTTTTCTAATTGATGATAATGCAAGTGATGTGTAACTATATGAAAATGACATGTTTTTGGAAATGTCAAGTGTACTTAATCCCTTAATGCAAGAGATAACATCATTGTTGCAGCTTTGGAAATACCATAAATACAAATGCAAACTAACATGGATGCACTCTATTTTAATCATGCAGATCTCGTATGCAAAAATTTTCATTCATAACAGCCAATTTGTTGTGCTTTTTATCATCATTGGGCCTTTAAAATGTTGAAATTGAATACAAGCATCAATGGTATATTTAGACCATGATGACCTAAGTACTACTTCCATGATGTTTGATAGTGCAAGTTAACACAAGCATCTAAGTATAATTAAACCGAGAAGACCTGAGTATTGCTTGCATAAACAGACAAGAGTTAACTGGTTTCCTATGCAAATTTAGAATGTCATTAGTGATACTTTGTAGAGCACGTCCCGCGAAAATTAACACAGTAATAATGATCAACTCACAGACAGTAGACAAAGAAAAATCATACTCTCCAGGCTCCTCTAGTTTGATACATCATTGAGGTTCTCCAAGGATATGATAACAAAAATCCAAGTACAACAATTGAACATTTGTGTTTAACGTGATAAACCCATGATTCAGAAATAACATCATCCATTTGAAGTTCTCTTTTGATTTGATTTGGCTATTTTGATTTGGGTGTTCGATGCGTTTCTGTTGGTGTGATTGATGTTCAATGTTGAGTCACACTATGATCAATGTTTTTGGTTGTTTTTGCCCCACTGTTGTTTGTCTATTGGTTCAAGCTCAAAGTTTATTTCCCCTAGTGAGTTCAAGATTTTTCCCTTAGTCTAGGGTGAGACACAATTGCAATGCCAGGATATGTATATGGAGCTTTAAAAGGATAGGAAAATGGATGGCGAAATCGAATGGAGAAAGCGAATGGTCAACATGCTCAAATAGATGGAAAAGCTAACCTATCACAAATAGCGCCTATTGTCAGGTTTTCACTACTTGTTTTTATTGCACTCTTTCAGATTTTTATGATTTTTTTTATCTTTTTGATTTTTAACTTTTTTTGTATTTCTCTTTTTTTGATTTTTTTGTATTTTTGTTCTTTTTGGATTTTTGATCTTTTTTCTTTTTTTTGTTGTTGCCAAGACACCTGTTTGTCAGGTTTTCATCAAGGCAATCACTTTTTTAGGACATTTTATGATGTTTTTGGTATTTTTCAGGACCTTTTCCAATGCATTGGATGATTCAAGTGTAGAACTTCTTGAGATGTAGGCTATTCAGGGGTTCATCGAACAAATCCCCTTCTAGTGTGGACAACTGATATGCTCCTGATCCAAAGGCTGGCATAATGACAAAGGGGCCTAGCTAGTTTGGTTCAAATCTCCCCTTTTCTTGATCTTGTTGATTGCAAGGATTCTCTTTCAAGACTAAATCACCAACTTGAAATGTTCTAGGCTTGACTCTGCGGTTGTAGCTTTAGGATATGCCTTAAGGTGATCCACTGCATGTTGGCGATGCTCATCCAAGAGTTATAATTCCTATAACCTGGATACTTTGTGATCCTCATCTAAAATGATCCCTTTAGTGACACTCGAAGTGATGGTCATTCAACCTCAATAGGTAGAATCGCTTTCGATCCGTAGACTAGAGCATAGGATGTAGCTCTTGTCGGGGTACAGATATTGATTTTGTAAGCCCATAGAGCAAGGTTCAATTTCACATGCCAGTCACATCCAACATCGTTGATGGTTTTCTTTAAAAAATTTAGGATACTCTTTTTTGAGGCCTCTGCTTGGCCATTTCCTTGAGCATAATATGGTATAGAAAACCGATGCTGGATGTGAAATTTCTCACAAATTTCTTCAATGTCCTGATTTTTGAAAGGTTTGTCGTTGTTAGTAATGATGGACTGGGGGATGCCATATCTATAGATGATATAGTTTAGGATGAAGGACGAGATTTTTTCTCCTGTGATGGTGGTTAGAGGGACAACTTCAATCCATTTCGTGAAATACTCAGTGGTCGTTATAATGAAATTATGTCCATTTGACGAAGATGGATGAATCTTGCCTACGAGGTCCAATCCCCACTGACAAAAGGGCCATGTTGATGCAAAAGGATGAAGTTCCTGTGTTGGTGTGTGGATAAGATTTCCATGAATCTGACACTTTTGGAATTTCTTGATGAACTGAAAAGAATCCCTCTCCATAGTCGGCCAGTAATATCCCAAACGAAGGAGTTTCTTAGCTAAGGTTAAACCACTCGAATGAGTTCCACAAACACCTTCATGTACTTCCTATAAAGTCATCTCAGATTTTTCACTTTCTAGACATCGAAAGAGAGTTTCGTCAAGACCTTGTCAATAAAGGACATCTGTGATAAGGTTGTGTCAAGCGGTTTGACAAATGAAGTCTCATTTTTTATTGCGGGATAGGTCAGGAGGGAGGGGGTTATCTTTTAGGTACGTATAAATTTTCCCGTAGAGGGAAGTGTTAGCCTCAACTAGATGGTAGATAACTTGGGACTTAGGATTGTCATAGGATGGGTTGAACCGTTGTTCCACCATGAACTCATAATGGGCTCATTTCTCCAGAATCTGCAATAGAGAATCAATGGTTGCCATGGAATCAATTGCTTTATTGTCGCTTCAAGGAATCTGTTCAAATCTTATTTCCACAAAGTACTTTTTGAAGTCATCAACCATTATTTTGTAATACATTGGATTTTCATCCTTTGTTTGATAGTCATCATTTACCTGATTAATGACTAGTTGTGAATCCCCATAGACATGTAACTATGTGATCTTCCACTCAACTGCTACTTTGATTCCAATGATCAAGGCTTTGTATTTAGTTGTGTTGTTGGTGCAAGGGAACATCAATCTGTAAGACTTGGGAATGGTATGTCCTTGTGGTGAGATAAACAAGATTTTGGCTCTTGATCCGTGTTGTGTATAAGAACCATCAAAGTACAAGACCCATTGTTGTGCAGATATTGTTAGGACATCAGTATCTAGAAATTCAATGTTCATGGGATGATTGTCTTGTAATGGTGCTTCAACTAACTAGTCTGCAATTGCTTGTCCTTTGATTACCTTCCTATCAACATATTGGATGTCAAGTTCACTCAGCATCATGAACCACATAGCTAGTCTTTCATTCATATTAGCTTTGCTAAGAAGGTATTTCAGTGGATCTATCTTGGCTATTAACTTGATGGTATGGGTGAGCATGTAATGTTGTAATTGTTGGGTATGGAACACTACTGCTAGACAAGCCTTTTCAATGAAGGTGTAATTGATCTCATAGCCATTTAAGGTTCTACTGATATAATATATCACCCTTTCTTTTCCTATTGAATCATCTTGTGCTAACAAGGCTCCCAATGATATCTTAGTTGTTGCTATGTACAATAAAAGTGGCTTTCCTTCTGCTGCTGGTATCAAGATAGGTGGACTCATCAGATATTGTTTCAATTGATTGAAGGATCCTTCAGATTTCTCATTCCATTAGAAAGATACATTCTTGTGGAGCAAGTGATTGAAAGAGTGGGTCTTGTATGCTAGTTGTGCAATAAACCTCCTGATAGATTGGAATCTTCCTTGCAAGGATCTGAACTGGCTGATGTTTTTAGGGGGAGGCATCTCTATGATGGATTTGACCTTTGCAGGGTCTACCTGAATGCCTTCAGCCGACACAATGCACCCCAAAAGTTTAGCTAATGTTACACCGAATACACATTTCTTGGGATTTAGTCTCACATTGAACTTCTCTAGTCTGGTTAATATTTTATCTAAAATTTCTAGGTGTCCTTCTCTGGTGTAGGATTTTGCAAATAGATCATCTACATAGTCTTCCATAAAAGTGTGCATCATATCATGAAATATGGTCATTGCTCTCTGATATGTGGCTCCAACATTTTTCAACCAGAATGACATGATATTCTAACAAAAAGTGCCCCAAGGACATGTGAAGGTAGTTTAATCTTGATCTTCAGGAGCAATTTTGATTTGATTATACCCTAAAAAGCCATCCATGAGCGAGAGAATTTCATGTCCAGCAGTGAAGTCCACAATGTTGTCAATATTAGGTAGGGGAAAGTCATCTTTTGGGAAAGCTTTATTGAGATCTCTGAAATCTATGCAAATTTTGATGCTTTTGTCTAGTTTGGAAATAGGTACGATATTAGAAATCCACTATGCATAGTCAATAGATCTGATAAATCCTACATCCAATAACTTCTTCAGTTCTGCTTTGACCAATATGGCAATGTAGGGATGTATTTTCCTTAAAAAAAAATTGACTAATTTTACTCTTGTTGGTAGAGATAGGTGATGCATGATGAATTTTGGATCAATCCCTGGCATGCTGGCATAAGACCAAGCAAAGTTGGTTTTCCTTTCTGTGAAGAATTTGATGAAGTTCATTTTTTCTTGATCTGTCAAGGATTTTGCTAAATGGATAGTCTTCATTGTTTCTTCATTGCCAATATTGATAGATTGGGTGGGTTCGACCAATACTTTTGATCATCCCTTAAAGTTTTTAGGGAGTGTGTCAAATATTCCATCCTTCAGTGCCTCAGAAATATTTTCACTGTTGGATACACTCTTTCTTTTTACTTTTTCTAGATCTAATACTACCATTGAATGGTTTTCACCATCAAATCTATTCCCTGTATTATTCATTTTGTAGCTAGAAAATTTGACACTCTGCTGGTTGGAAGCTTTGTTATGTTCAATGGTGGAATCTATCTCAATATTGGCAGAACAAAGGAAGATGACAATGGCTTCGTCATTTGAAAAGAGGGGGATATCAGATGGCTCAGTTTGATCCCAATCTATTAGTTCAAGATGTAGCAGGGGCAAGTAGTCATTAGATTGGATAAAGTCAGATGCAATAAGATTCAAGATGGTAATGTCTTCATATTGTCCAATAGCGAAATCAATGTCTATAAGGTAACTCTCCTCTGAATTATATGTTTCACTCCAAGTTTGATCGTCTTCACTGGAATCATCAATGTTTAGTGATCCTATTTCAAGCAATCTATATCCTAAACTTTGACCCTCCTCACGTATGGGTGTATAATTTTGGACTACATCAATTCCCTTATCATGACAAGACTCTTCAAATAACAAATCCCACTCATACTCATTTGAATCAGTTTCATGAGTGTCACTAGCTTGTAGTTGTAGGATTCTTTCAACAACTTGTTTTCTTGTTTCTTCTCTAGATTCTCCTATATGCTTGTGATGATTCTTCATCTTTGTATAGCTAGTTTAAAACCTCCTTGTCATTTGACTCATCCACTAATGTGCCTACTCTTACAAAGGTTCCATCAAATAGTGTGGTGGGTTGTGATGATTGTTTTCTTTATGTTCATGGCTGTCCATATGACTTTGGAGAAGATGAAAGTTGTGATAAACATAAGGATTGTTGAAATGAGTATTCCCCTATGCCTTTGTCTTTCAATTGGGTCTTGGAAAAAAATTTTGATAAGGATTCGAGTTGACCTTCCTGATTTTTTGGAGTAGGATTTGATGTACTTTCTTTACTTAAGGGATTGGCATCATCGATATCCTTATCTTTTAACTGGTCCTTTTTATCAACCCACTTTCACAAGGCATTTAATTGTTTCCCATCATTTGATAAACCCTGAGTTGGAGCTTCCCTGTTGTGTGGTACAAAAGTATCTTGAGTAGTCTTGAGGGTGTTACAATATTGTGGGTTGTTTGAATCAGCTGCAATAGTGATTTCCCGCCCATTGAATGGGACCTTCAAACACTAGTGATATGTGGATGGCATTGCTTTCATGTCATGAATCCAAGGTCTTCCCAAGAGTATGTTGTAGGTTAACTCTTTGTCTAACACCTAGAATACTATATCTCTGACAACTGGTCCCACTTGAATAGGTAGCACTATCAATCCTTTTGAAGATCTCTCCTCATCATCATATGCTTTTATTGTGATTTTCATTGTAGGATCAATCACATTTTCTGAATAGCGCACAAACAAGTTTCAAAGTACAAATATTCAGCCCAGTTCCTCCATCTATTAGGACACGTTTAACGTGGTGCTTATGGATTAGGACCTCAATGTGTAGGGTGACATTGTGGGGATGATTGATATATACATAATCATGTTCAGAAAAGGATAAGCAATGTGGACCAGTCAAATGTCCCACCATAGTCTGGAATTGGCAAACCTCTAGATTGTTTGGTACGGTGGTGGCAACTAGAGCTTATTCCAATATTTCCTTGTGAGCATGTGAAATCTTGAGAAGTTCTAATATGGATATTTGTACGAGTAACTTGTGCAACTGATCCATTATGTTATATTGGGTTGTAGGGATAGCAATTGATTTGGATGTGGAAGGGGTAGCTCCTTTCAATGTTACCTTGGCTTGTGCTCGTGTGATAGCATTGACGAGTGTGTTGTCTTGTGGCTCTCTGATTTTGATAACATTGATTTGATGTGAGGCAGTGTCAACATTATGGTTATGATTTTCAATTGAAATGACATTTTGTTCATGTCCCATGGTGTCATCGTTTGTTGGGTTATCATTGACAATAGGATCTAATTTGTCATGGGTTGGATCATCAACCACCTCAATATGAAGAATGGTGGTGTCATAGACATATTTTATGCTCTTGCCCTTGCTATTTGATGATGAGGACTCTCCTTTCTCATAGTTTGGTAGAGGGTTCTTGAACGCCCCATGGTCATTGTTTGTCTGGAGTCCTACAAATATCATTTTATTGTCAATTAAGTCTTGTATCAAGTGCTTCAATTGCATGCAGTCATTGGTTTTATGCCCTTTGTTTCGATGAAACTCACAGAAATGGGCCTCATTCCACCATGGGGGTTTAACTTGTGGTTCCCAATTTCTTGCTTCTGGTAGAGTTATGACTTTATCTTCAAGAAGTTCTTTTAATGTTGATTCTGGTGATTTTCCAAAAGGTGTGAACCTCCTTTGATTTGAGGATGCTTAATACAATGGTGTTCTAGATCTAGCATTACCTTGATTGTTGCTTTGGTTGACATTTTGGTTGTCGTCCTAGTTTTTTCCTTAGTTGTTGCTTTGGTTGTTGCTTTGATTGTTGGGGGGATTGTTATTCTAATTAGTTTTGGCGGTGGTTGCAGTTAGGTTGAATACAATTTTTGCATTTTGAATTTCAACTACACCATCATTGTTTCCAACGTTCTTATTTCGTTGCCAAAACTTGAGTTTTTCACCATTATTGTAATTGTTGGAGGAGTTTGATGAGTTGTTTTCATTGTATATCTTGATGACTCCTCTCTTGAATAAAGCATCTTCAATTTTAATCCCATTCTCAATCAATTTTTTGAAGTTTAGGGGACATTGCAATTCCAATCTATAACTCATCTCGTCATTGAGGTTGTCAATAAAGATTGATATCTTTTCCTTTTCAGGTACATGAAAATAATATCATGCAAATAACCTTCTCCATTTTTGCAAGAATAAAAGGAACGATTCACCCTTTCGTTTCAAGTTACAAATATTTTTCATAGTGATGTCATGTTGGATGTTGTAAGAAAATTGGGTAATGAACTTATTGACTAATTCCTCAAAGGTGTTAATTGGTGAGGTGAGTTTGGAGAACCATTCAAGACAATTTCCACCTAAGCTTGTTGGGAATAATCTCATCAAATGTGTTTCCTCATATGCAAATTCAAGACTCATGGTCCTAAATTCCCTCACATGGTCTATTGGATCGATTTTTCAATTGTATTTGTCATACTTTGGGAACTTGCAATGCTTGGGAAAGGGGATCATGTGAATACTTTGATCAAATGGATAAGAACAAATGTCTTGGATCAAGTATCGTTTTGAAGTCCCTCTTTGCATATCAAGGATTTGTTGTTGAAGGTTCTTCATTTGGTGAGTGAGAGAAACCACTTGTTCATGATCATTTTTAGGCTTTTTGAGTGGTGCTTTCAATTGATTCACATCAAAGTTGTCTAGCAAATTGTCACCTTGTTTGGCTACCATAAGGAGGTATTTTTCCCCATTTCTTTCAAAAATATTTTCCAAAAATTTGTGGAAATTGGGGTCTTGTTCAGCATGTTGGATTTCTTCCCCTTCAATGTTGTTGAGTCCATAGAAAGGATTCTCTTCAACCTCTGCCATGGTGTTTTGTGTTTCACTTTTTTGAATTCCGGTGTTTTGAGTATCAATGATTGGAGTTTCAATGGTTGGAGTTTCAATGTTTGGCATTTCAATGGTTGGAGTTTCAATGTTTGGCTCTTTGATTTTTTATTTTTGAGTCCCTTTTCCTTGAGCTTTTGTTTTTCTAACCTTGTTTGAATGGGCATACAAGTGTTATTGTTTTGACTAAACTTTGATCTAGGTTTTGGAAACATGCCAAGGATTACAACTAAGTCAAATAGAATGATAAATTCTAATGAGGCTAAGTTTGATTTGACTATATAGCTTTGTTTCGTGATGAGAGGATGATAAATCCTGATGATTAAACTAGGCTTAATAATCAAGGGTGTGACAAATTTGATGGTTTTGGTACTTTGAGATGTTAGATCTTGGTCTAGGTTTGAGAATTCCACTTGTAGAGGTCAATTTTAACAAGTTTAGACTTCTAAGGTATCTAAGGAATGATTTTGGACTTGAGAAAATTCTAAAATTTTGGTTCAAACTTGTGAAACAAGATACTCAAACCTTTAGAAAATTCTTGGATTTTGACAATAGTAAAACGAGTACAAGTTGGGTTTGAAGCTCTTTTGTAAAAATTGAAGACCAATCTCTCTCTAAATTCATAGTGTTGAGAGATGTTTTGATGTTCTCTTAGACAAGAAATTTGGACTTGGGTTTCCAGATTTTAATCTTTGGTGAAATCATTTGATGAAACACATGTTCAAACTCTATTTTACATAAGGAATGGTTGAACACTACTGAGGATTTCCGGGGTGAGACTAACTGTCAAATAGGAGATGAAACTAGGTCACTATTTTTTGGTCTGCAAAAAGCGCCACAAAAAGTGCAAGAAGTACCAAAGAAAGTGCAAAAAGTGCCACAGAAAGTGCAAGAAGCGCCACAGAAAGTGCAAGAAGCGCCACAGAAAGTGCAAGTAGCACCAAAATAGGTGCAAGAATCACCACAGAAAGTGTAAGAAGTGCCAAAAAGTTTTACAAGGCTCAATAAGCAGGTTTTGACTCTCATAACTTGGACAATATGCGTGAATACAGGTGCAAGAAGCGCCAAAAGGAAATCAATATGCGCTAGAAATTCTACAAGATGCGCCAAACTGGGAGAATAACACTGTTTCTTGGAAGTTTGTTTAATTTTTTAGATTTTTCAATTGGAGACTTGGTTGTTTCAATGAATGTAATTCTTAATCATGGTTTTCACTTTCAACATGTGATGTTTTGTTTGAAATTTGTTTTGAAAACACTGATAAAGACACATCAAGCAATGTACACTCCTAAGGCTGTGAAAGACTGTATTCTTTTAGATTCCACGCGGGTTTTACCTCAACCACACTTATTCTTAGTGGATGACTAGATGCTTGACCCCACTGGCTCCCCTCCACGGCACTCATTTTGATGGGGCAGCCAAGCCTCAATACCCATGAATCTCCCATGGCATACTTCTCATCTCTAATAAAAACTACGAGAATGTGGATGCCTTCACAATGACTGTTGCTACACTAAAGAATAGATAAAGGTTTTTGGTCAAACTATAATAAGGGTTCTAGTACAGACATTCCGTTTGTGGGGGATAATCCATGCGGTGAGAGACCATTGTTTCCCTTCTTGTCAAAACTATCCTCGTGATACTTTCCTGTGTTCAAGTACCCACATTTATATCTTGGTTGGAATTTGCTTGGCTTTAGCGTGTTACCGGTTGGGTCGTTCCCTTGGGTGATTACTTTTTCCCATAAGGCAGGCCCTCTAAGATAAACAAAAGAAAGCAAGTATACCTGTAGTTCAAACAATCTTTATTTCACATGAATAAAGAGAAAACACACACTATATACTCCACTCACACTCGCACACAAAAAGTGAATGGTTCTTGGGTTTTGCTCACCTAGTTAAGGGGAGAGCATATGCCTACCATCCATTAAGCACAAAAAACATGGTGTTCATTAACCTTTTAATTAAGCTATGTTCCTAACTTAACCAAAAGGAAACAAATAAATCACTTCCAACCCCTGCAATATGTCAGTAGTTTATGTTTGAGTCTTTGACAACAAATCTGGGAAACCTATAAAACAAACATAGAGTATTGGCTGTAAGGAAAGTCAAGGTGCGGAAACAACTCTCCTAACGCCAAAACCTCAGAGAAGAATGCAAATATACTTTTAATTTTTTTTAATTACAGTTCAATTAAGATGCACTATGAAGTAGATAGCAGAAACAAAGTATTTGACAATCACACATGAACACCAGATATACGTGGGAAAACCCTTACGGGAGAAAAACCCACCACACCAAGAGAAATCACTTTGTATTACAGTAATGGAGATTACATACAAATTTCAGACTTATCTTTCTAGTTTTTGTTTACAGCAGCATTCACCATGAACAATCTTGTACAAGAACCTTCAAGTTACAGTCTTTACAAATTAGAATACATTTACTGATCATACAACCACCTAGCAATCAGTCAATTCAACCGATCGATCACAATCTGCAATCACAGAGTATAACCATATCGTTCTCTATCTGTCGAGCTTCCTCATAGAACCATCACAATGAACAATCTTCCAATTGTTCAGATTCGACTTCTCCTATTGGTCCATGAGACTCCACATAGGACGGTCAAACGGTCAACAGAGCCCACATTGTATCGGCATGTCAGTGAGACACAAGAAGGGTCTCCCCGATGCACTAAAAGCTTCATATCGATGTCGCCAAGAGTTCCACTGAGCTTTCATGTGTTACACTGAATCACCAAAAAGTCGGCGAGACCTATCGCTTTCTCCAGGAGATCATAGCGAGGTCCAAAAGTCTCATAGATGTGAGTTTACCATTCAGCAAGAGTATCGTTCTTTTCCAGGACCTCACGCCGAGTCATCAAGGGTTATACTGAAGTCACATGTTATACTGATCGTCAAACAATAGTCAGCAAGACTTATCAATATCGCCAAGAGGTTTCTCCGAGATCACAAATGTCACCCCGAAGTCATCAACAGTCGCCAAGATATATCACCTTTGCCGAGAGTTCTTATCGAACACATATATGTTACACTGATGACCACCGATCGCCAAGAGCTATACCGAAGACTTCTCATCATTGGTGAGACATTCCATTCTTATTGAGACTTCTCCCCGAAGCCCTTAGAGTTACCCCGAATGAATACGGTCGGTGTGACTTCTCATATCGGTAAGACTTCTTATCGATAGTATTCCTTTCGGCGAGAGTTTCCTCGATGACTTTAAACCAAACGCTGTCGGTGAGACTTTAACACATCACCCAAAATTCTTCCCGAACTAAGCCTTTCGACCAAGGGTCTCAACGATAAGCGATAGAATGGCCTGTCGACCAAAGATCTCCACGGACGCTAAGAGGTCACACCGAACTCAACCTGTCACACCGAAGAAACCCATGTGAAACCGTTCGGCGAGACTTCTCCAAGGTCACAGCGACTTGCACAAAACATGGTGTTCCAAACTGCTCGTCGGCCAGACATAGAAGATGTCACACCAACTTGGCTCCAATGGAGGTTTCAGCCTATGATGATTGAGGCATATTTTTCCAACAATCTCCCACTTGACAAAGATCACACAGGCACCTCCAGAGCACAACATAACTTATTGAAAATCATGGGCACTAAGGCCCATTGAACTGGCACACCACCTGAACTTGTCTGTACTCACTGGCTTCGTCAATGCATCTGCAACATTCTCCAGAGTATCAACTTTTTCCAAACTGACATTTCCATCCTCCACCATATCTTGTACAAAGTGGTACTGTACATCTATATGTTTCGTCCTGGCATGGAAAGTGGGATTCTTTGCCAGACAAATTGCACTCTGACTGTCACAAAAAATAGTTATTTTCCCTGCATCAAAACTAATGTTAGAACACAAATGTTTTAACCAAACTGCTTCTTTACAAGCATGAGTAGCTACCATGTATTTAGCCTCTACAGTGGACAAAGCGACTACAGCCTTTTGCTTACTCATCCAACTCACTGCACCACCATTCATCATGAAAATGTATCCACTGGTGGACCTCCTGCTGTCAATGTCCCCTGCCCAATCAGAATCCACATAACCTCAAATACTGAGAGTCCTCTGTGATTCAACCAAGTTCTCATGGTAACATAAATCATATTCTGAAGTCCCCTTCAAATATTTAAACACTCTCTTCACATCATCCCAATGTGTTCTTCCAGGATTAGCCATAAACCAACTAAGAACTCCCACTACTTGGGAAATGTTTGGCCTTGTACAGACCATTGCATACATGAGACTGCCAACCGCACTAGCATAGGGTACACTGGTCATGTCCTCCATCTCAGTAGGAGATTTTGGATAGTCTTCAATAGATAGCTTCGTTCCCTACAAAACTGGAACAACTAGCTACTTGTAATCATTCATACAAAATATCTCTAGAACAGTCCTGATATACTTACTCTGACTGAGCCAAAGTTTTCTATCCTTCCTGTCCCTATTTATCTCCATTCCCAGAATATACCTAGTTGCACCAAGATCTTTCATTTCGAACTTAGCAAACAACTGAGACTTAAGATCAAAAATCATCAACTTACTATTGCCTATGAACAACATATCATCAACATAGAGAGCAATAATAAGCACTCGATCACTTTCAGCTTTATAATAGACACAATGATCAGATTTTGATCTTACAAATCCCAAAGACAATACAAAAGTATCAAACTTTTGGTGCCACATTTTAGGTGACTGCTTTAACCCATACAGAGATTTATTTAAATTGCAAACTAGTTTTTCTTTACCTTTCTCTACAAAGTGCTCAGGCTGGGACATGTAAATCTCTTCTTCAAGATCACCATGAAGAAATGTTGTCTTCACATCCATCTATTTGACCTCTAATTCATACGCAGCTACAAGTGACAAAAGAAATCTAATAGATGTCAACTTTGCTACAGGAGAAAAAATCTCCCCATAATCAATTCCCTCGACCTGGGAATAACCCTTTGCAACCAATCTCGCCTTGTACTTTTCTACACTGCCATCCAGACCAATCTTCTTCTTAAATACCCATTTGCAGCCCACATCTTTTCTGCCTTCATGCAAGGGCACCAGACTCTAGGTATCATTCTTTTCTAATAATGCCATCTCTTCTTCCATGGCTTCTAACCAAGAGTCTGAGTCAGACATTCTAAATGCCTCTTTTACAGTCCTAGGCTCATCAGTGCTAGAAATCAAAGCATAGGCACAAGTAGAATCAATCAAAGAGAACCCATACCTATCGAGTTATTTTCTTTCTCGGGTTGACCTCCTCAATGGCTGAGGCTGAGGTTATTCTTCTTCTTCCAAACTTTCAGAACTACTTGATCTCTCCTCAGTTTCAAGTACATTTTGAATTTTCAATTCCTCTTTCTCTGGTGTAGGAGGAATTACAACTACATCCTTATTGTTTTTTGACTGTCTCTAACTGCAGATCTAAGGTGGAAGGTTTCAGCTCACGAAAGATTACACTTCTGCTATATACAACCTTCTCCGTATCAGGATTCCAAAGCTTGTATCCCTTTATGCCTGCACTATAGCCAATAAAAATACATTTGACAGCCTTGTTCTCCAATTTAGATCTTTTCACATCCGACACATATGCATATGCCTCACAGCCAAAGACTCGAATATGTCCAAGAGAGGGATTCTTATCAGACCATGCTTCCAAAGGTGTTTTCTCAACAAGAGCAGAGTTTGGAGAATGATTTATTAGGTAACATGTAGTAGATACAGCCTCAGCCCAAAAAATTTCCTCCAAGCCAACACTACTGAGCATACTTCGTGATCTCTCCATCACTGTCCTATTGAACCTTTCTGCAACTCCATTCTATTGTGAAGTATAAGGTGTAGTCTTATGTATTTTAATCCCATGGTCTTTACAGTATCTTTCAAATTCATCAGAACAAAATTCACCGCCATTATCAATCCTTAGGCATTTTATTTTTCTACCAGTCTAATTTTCAACAAGATTTTTAAATTCCTTAAACCGACTGAACACTTCTGATTTACTTTTCAGAAACTATGCAAATGCTCTTCTTGAATAATCATCAATGAACGACACGTAGTATCTTGACTTAGACAAAGAAGGAACATTCACTGGACCAAATACATCAGAATGAATATAATCTAGCAAACCAAAAGATTTATGAGGACTAGAATAAAAAGAAACACGGTGCTGCTTTCCATATATACAATGCTCACATAATTCAAATTCAAGATTACAATCTTCAAGCCCCTCAACCGGGTTTTTGTTCTTCAAGGTTTTTAAACCTTTTTCTCCTATGATGCGAGAGCATAGTCTTCTCTGCTAGAAGTTTTACTTCCATAGAGTTTACACAATTA
>VDFB02373365.1:76228120-76387796 GCA_007258455.2 Sequoia sempervirens
TAATTAAATAAATATTATTTTATTTAATTATTCTTCAAATATCAAATCTTGAATTAAATGAATTATTATTTCATAAATTTTATTTTAACGCATTCCTCTATATTTAGATAAATCGTGTGAGTTATCTAAGTATTCACTTTTACTCGACTCAACATCTATGTCAAATCGCTCAGTTAACTCTTGCTTTAATGTCTAAGTGGCGTTCTCGAGTAATCTCTTCGTCAAATCATTTAATCGTCCAGTTCTAACTCATTTGCGTGTACATGCAGATTAATTAAATATTCTTATTTAATTAATTAAACTTTGTGCGTGCATTCGAACAAGAGTTGATTTAATCAATATTTATCTTTGTCATGCAAAGATATTTCTTCTATTTTCGAATACCAAACTGGAAGATTAAATCATTATTTAATCTTTAATTCTATTTCTAGTTTGTATCACTCATGTCACTACTGACAGTTATCAAAATGCATGTCTAATCTTTCGATCTCAACCGTCCGTCGATCTTTCAATCTTGGCCTGTCGTTCGAATAATCAATTTTCTATAAATTGATCTATCATTCTTCATTCCAGTCTCTCTCGTGAAATCTTATGACTTTTGAGAGCACTCAATCTTAAATCTTCGATATTTTGCTAATCTTTATCATAGGCTATACTTGCACGAACTCTTGAAAATCTGAGGGCAATTATACTACACAAGCAAAATGGAGAAGGGAAATCGAGATGAATCATGGAAATACGTTTGAAATTGGTGAGATTGTTTCAGTTTTAATTATGTTTTTGACTTCCTTTGTTCTTTGTTGCTTAGCATTAGATTTGCATTTACATGTGTATTGCATGTTTGCTCTAATCTTGTCTTGTGCACTTTCTTGGCGTTACAAAAATCATATCCCTTCAACCTCTGGAAGACTTAATCACTAACACAGTAGTTTCCCCATGGCAACAACATCAAGATCTCAAAAGATTGTAGACCATCCGCAATTTACAAATCAACAAGTGAAGTCATCACAACAAAATCTCACTCAAGCAAATACCAACATAAACAACTCACAAAACCAAAATCTTCCCAAGGACCAATTGGCTCAAACAGAATTCCTCCCATAAACAGTAACTCATAACCATTGTAATACCCAAAATTCACCACAATAGCCAACGATAAAGTCAACCAACAAAACAAGTGGTCACAACAACATGAAAATTTACTTTTTTTTTAAGCAACTCACAATATCAAATAAATATATAGATATAATTCATTTATTTATTCCTTCTAAAAGAAGTACACATTTAAATTCTAATATAAATTAGTGAAACAATCTTTTCTCATTTATTTCTACCCTTTAGAGATTTCCTTATAAAGGATAATAAAACAAAAGTTTATCTTAAATAATGGAATATTATTAACTAGCCCACATTTTTTTATTTTTTTATTTTAAACTTTTATCTATTTAAAATCACATCTTATAAAAAGTCAAAGGAGTGCAGTTTTATTCCCAAGTCAATAAAAGAGGACATGCCCTTAACAGCAACAGAGTATATCTATTTTATTAAAATCTACAAGAGGACCATTTCACTTATGAGGGAAGAGAAAGCATGATTATATAAATATTCCAAGACCAGACCTTTTAATATTGAATGGGCTAAAGAAATGGTTTTGAGAGGTGCGAGCCATATCCTTCATTGTAAACAGGTACAATGTTCTTGTGGTGAATATTGGTGATGCTAAATGAAACAATCTGAAAAGTAGGCTTGCACTACAATACCTTCAAGCAAAGGCAATTGGTAGGCGTAAAGCCAAGTTCAATGCTTATGTTTTCAAGAAACTCTTTTAATCATTCTTCATAGATCATAGAGGAAAAAAGAATAGTAATCCCTGTAGATGTAGATGATCTTCCTTCACACACAGGGAATTAATCCTAGCCACTTATCTTTTCATTAGCTTGATCGGTATACATGAGGTCAATGATTTGGTTTTCATAGATTCAATCTTACACTAAATTGATTAACCTGAATCCATGATATGGAAGAAGTACTCAAAATAAATTCACGAAAGCAAGGTAAATTCATTCAATGTAATGCAAAATAGTGACATCATGGAGGGAGAGAGAGTGTTGCAAGTAGTTCAGTGGCAACGCATTAGTTGATATCAACACTATTGTGGGTATCCATGTCTGATCTACAGCTCCAATTAAATTTGCATAATATTTCGGATTTGTTAAGTGATTCTTTAAGGTTCCAAAAGTATAAAAAACAAAAAAACAAAACAACCAGTTTGTATTGCTCTACCTATTGCATTTTTCCAAATTCATTTCCCTATATAGGCCGATGAGAAAAGAAAGGTATATACAGTTTATTTATTGAATTACGCTGAATTGTTTGGAGATTGAGAAGATTAGTGCACTTGTAGGGAATACTATATGTTAGGCATAAGAGTAATCTGATCGCCCTACTTGCATAACTAAATCAAACATATTAAGGTCAATATAATGATGCCATGAAGCATGGCGTACATTGGGTTGAAGGAATCACACAAATTTAAACCCTCTAAATGTTTTGTCTTCCATTCAAAAATGATAATACATGCAATTCGTAAAACTCGGTCTAAGATAAGGCATGATGAAATATTAAGACACTACCTGATATGAGGATTGAAGTGCAAATAAATTTTTTGTTTGGCACCCATTGTGCAGCATAATGAGTTACACCTTATAGGCACACCGAACCTCACCCAAGGCACCTGATTGATATGCAGGGGCTTACTCGTTGTCATGGAATAGTCTCGGTTCTCCACAAAATCTCAAAGCAGATGGCCTCCCTAAGCTGCGCGCCAGGTGACTCTTTGATTAGCACCAATTTAAGAAGACATAAACATCAATGTTTTAAGAATGTTCAATGAAGACTCGGGTGGTAAAACAAACAGGGGCAGTGACATTTTGCAAGGACGTCTTCTTTGGAACCAGGGATTAAAAGAACATCAACTATGTGGTACACAAGATTGAATCCTACAGTCGATCTACTGCAATGAAAGAGTTAGAAAAGGCAGAGAGAGCTACGTTGGTGACTCAGGAGCAACTTCATCTTTCAAAAAACAAAGCCATTTAGGCTAGCAGGCTTGCAGATCAGGCCAACATATGGTGAAAGAGGAAGAAAGATGACTGGAACTCTGGAGGCCCACCGTAATGGATTTTGGTTCAACTAATTCATAGTTAATTGCTCTAATTAAATCGTTGTGCCTAGTAATTAATGTAAATTGACCAGAATGGGCCTGGTATCGAAAGACCTCTATTTTAATTATGAAGTGAGTCTGAATTAATGGTATTGCAAGGTAAGCATGCTCCATAGTCCAAGCACGGTCAGGGATTCAGGATGGTCTCGTGCGGTATCCCTCCCTGTAGACTATACACAATTAAGTGCCCAAAGCGCGAGGCATGATAGACTTTGAAATGAACCTTTGTTTTCCTTAACTAATATATGTTGTGGCATGATAAACAGATAGGGGAAAAACTCACAGAGATTCCAAAAACACACTTTTCCAATTCAAGAATTGTATTCAAGAACAATCGCAGTTCAATGTTTCAATCGATCAGCTAGGCAAGCTATCTTATTTGGGTTTAAGATAGGACCTAAAATGTTTGACTTATAAACAATTGTAGTTCAAATAGCTATATTGAAGAAATACATCTTTTGAAAATAGGGTGTTCAGCTGGGGAAAGATAGATCCACATTTAATGTGAAATACAACACTGCAAGATTCACAGAGCTAAATACAGAAAGAGCTTCAAATTCCTCAACCAGGTTTTTGTGAATTACCCAAATTAAAGAAATAATCCAATAGTTATTATGTTTTCAACGACATGATCATTCAGACAAGTATTTCAAAATAGAGAAGGAATTAAGACATTAGTGGAACTTGATTTCTTTCGCTTGCCCAAGAAGAGATTTGATGTTGGGCTCTCACTTCCAACTTGCTACTGTAATATCAGCTTTCGATCTTCCCAAAAAACCACCACATTTCCCAAAAAACCCCCCACTCTTAATTTCCCTTTTTCGGAAAAGAAAACCTCTCCTTAAAAGATAGAATTCCCCTCTTTAATAGCATGCAAAACAATTCAGGCAAATGGGCTTTTCCTCCATTAACAGTTACAAAAGCACCCAATGCATGCTCTTCTCCCAGATAATTTCCCATTTCCTGAGGAGAGCAGTTACAAAAATTGTTACATGCGATAACTTTATTTTTTTATTTTTTTTAATATTAACTTTTACAATATACTTTTACATTTATATTTACTTATATATCAAATATATATATACCTTTTGCTATAATGGTTTATTTTAATGCTTCAAATCATCAAAATATTTTAATCAAACAAATTTGAATTAATTCATCAACATATCAATCAAGACCTGACTTCACAAGTGAGCGAAAGGCAGCACAAAAACAACCCAGATGGAGGGGCACTACATTACCCAGTAGCGCCAGATCTTAGGAGATGGCTCACTCTCTTTACTTTGCACCTTCTACCTAGCTTAATCTCCATTGGAGGATGGTAACCACAAACCTCAGCTTGTCTACCAACACACAACTCTCAAAACTCTTCCTCTCTGCAGCTTAGATGGATCAAGCACCTGCAACCAACCACAACTCAACAACAACTCAACCAATCATCAAAATCAGCTAGCTCATATACCAATTGATGCAAGAGCTCATCTACCAAAAACATTAATCATCTAGGGTACTCAAGACCCAAACTCAACTGAGAAGATCAAATTAAGCAAACACCATTGTTTCACTTAAATTTTCATCAAAAACTCTTCAAATTCACTTCATACCACAAAGCATCAGATCACCAAACTTGTCTCTTAACCATCATTTGTGAAGATCAAAGGTTTCCATTTCATACATCATAGAGTGATGAAGTAACATTATTTTCAAGTAAGGATATATGAGTGCATACATCACATGATATATCCATAATATAAATACTTAAGAGTTATCCATAAATGCTCCAAAGTAACTTTCACATAACATTATCCAAGTAAAAACACCATTAAGAGTGTTCCAAATCATCTATTTCAATGATACAATATACAAATAATTTATTCAAATGATACAATAAACAAATCATCTATTGCAATGATACAATAATCAAATCATCTTTTTCAATGATACAAATTTACAAAAATGTTATATCCATGAAATAAAGTTACAAAGTACAAATGGGCTATGATAGCCATAAGAAAATAGAGCAAGGAATATATCCATGACAAGTAAAGCTCTGATCCCCATCTGCCTTGACTCCGCTGGTCTTCTTACGCTGAGGCCAAGAGTGCAGTTAAGGTGCCTTTTCCACCCAACCACGAAGCACATGACTTCCCTGGGTTTCTTTCTATCTCGAAGAAATCCTCGACCTTGCTCGAGGAGCCTAGCAACCTGGAACAACACAATAGGAGGGCACTCTCAATGCAAGCCTGATGCCTATATGCATTCTTATACTAAGGATGGCACATTTCTTGCAAACAAGAGGTGGCAAAGACCTACATAACATTTGTTTCTAGGCTTTTATTTCCATCTATTTCAATGGTACTTTGCTTGGCCAAGCATAAATACAAAATAAATGATAGTTTTAGAAAAGGTAAAACTATCGTCTCTATGGATCCACCTTCTGTATCATGTCCTGGAAGTCTACTCATAATGCATACCATTATATAAATCACATGAATGCATAAACTCAAACATTTTCTATACAACATTTTGCAATAACATATAGCATTCCAAAATTTACATATTTCATTATTCAGAAAATAAATTCCTATGTATAATCTCATAAAATGCTTATATCTCCACACAAAACTGTAGTTATACAAAATTTACCATTCTACACATAGAAACATCATACTATTCACAGTTTTATCACAATTTAGTTTTCATAATAATTCATAGCTTTGCATACATTCTGAAGGTAAAATATTTTCTGTAGAGAAACACTCACATTTGAAGGGTAGTAAATTACTATTCTGTAAAATATACACATAGGGGTAATTCAGGAACTTTGGAAATGTTTTGTCCTGCCAATCACATATTTAACAATCAAATAACAGTAAAACTAAAATTCTATTCCTTGTGCTTTTAAAATTAAAAATAACAATCTAATGTGGTAATGAATTAACTGATAGTAAAATAAACAGGGTAATATGCCTTTTCCAGTTTGGAAATAAAACTGCCTCATTCACATGTTCCAATATATAAATAATTTTATAAGTTTTTGATTTGCCCAAATATATGTTTATATTTATCAAATTATACCTTCAAGGGTATCTTTTACCACACTAGTGATTAATTTTCCTGATTCTTGAGATATATACTAAAATCAAGATTTAATAAGGGGGTAAATATAATAGGATTTGAATATTTACTCTCCAGTTACGAATAAAAATCCAATGGTAATAATGCTAAACAAGAAGAATGTTATGTTGCGGAATTTGAATAGTAGAAAGTTAAAATAAAATGTTAAGATTATGTATATTTTTATTTAATTCTCCAACTTATTAATTTTCTATATGCAAGGTAATAGTTTTCTGAAAATAACCGAATTAATTTTAAAGAAGAGGTCCAAATTGGAGAATATAAGATATAGTTCATGCATTTACAATTAATAATATCAGTAGTGTGTGTGTGTATATATCTTTATTCTATATAAATATTTACAAAATAATATTTCTTTCTCCAGTGAATGGAGGTTTTGAATTTTTTTTTTTAAATAATAATAATAAACTAGCATTCTTTACTCAATCGACCTTCCATGAGGAAGGCGCTACCTATGGGAGGCAACGCCTCCCTCACAAGCTACGGCCTGTGGGGGGGTACGCTGCCCCCCACCTGCAGCCCCTCCCTATGGAAGAGAAGTAGGGGTGGGGAGGGAAGGCGTAAGCCTCCCCCTCATCCCTGCTAAATACTGAATCTTGCCATTTGCCACGGCTCAAACAAAAAAATTACATTTGCTAAAAAAACACAATCTTCGAGGATATAAATTTATAAATATATATATATATATAAATGAAAATATATTTATGCATTTATATATATATATATATATATATACCTACTATTTAGACATTATGAGTCAAGATTAAATTATACAATTTGCAAAGAAGAACTGGCAGGAAGTATATAACACAGGAAGTTGAAAATTTAAGAATTATTTTCACATAAATAAGGGGTTTTAGGTATATTATGTGGTTTTCACTCAGGAGAGTAAATAATGCAGGAAATTGATAATTATAATTATCTTTCAAATATATTTGGGTTTAGGAGTATTATATGTTTTATTTTATTTAGGAGTTTTGTACATGAAAATATTTCAAGAAAACAAAGGTTTTTGCACTTAAGTTTTTTTACTAGTATCAATATTTGCATAATATAAACAATTATTTTCCATGCTTGAAAAATTGAAAGGTAATGGAGAGACTGTAAAAACCTGGTTACTTTTCCTTCTGTTGAGGATTCTCCTTCCTCCTCTTCTTCTCTTTTCTTCCAATTTGTCTTCCCGAGCTTCTTCTTCTACCTATTTCTTTTTCCCTGTGGTTCTTTCTTCCTTCCCTAATTCTATTCAAAAATATCAAAAACATTGAATGGTAGCTATTGTTTTCTTTTTCTTTGCAGAGCAAGTTTTCAAGAAAATTACCAAGAACCGTTATCCCTTCTTGGGTTTTCCTCCTTATAAAGTTTTTTTTTCTCGTTTTAACAAGAAAAACCTAATCTTGAAAAGAAATTAAAAAATTAAAGAAATAAAAATAATTTCTGCTCATATTATTTCCTTGATGATGAATAAAAAGGAGTTTCTCTCTCTCTCTCTCTCTATATATATATATATATATATATATTTATATTGTTGAACTATCTACTCCTCTTTGTGAATAATTACCAAATTCTAATTTTTAACTTACAAAAAGGAAATATTTATCTATGCACTAAATAGATATCATTTAATTGTGAGTTAAACAATTATCTAAAAGAAGATATCACTCAGTTTAAACTAGAATAATCACTCAAATTGTTACCATATATAATCACTTAAAGTAAAAAATAATAATTGAAATATAATTAAAATTAATTCCTCTAATTTATTATACTTTTTGTTTCACTTTGTAAAATTAAATACACACTCAGAACAAACACATTGTTATGCATCCATTTGAACTACATGCATTTGAATGATGCTCGTATTATTATTATTAATATCTCGATTCCACCGGAAGCGGCTTTCCATGGCGCGCTGGAACCGCTTTACGACGGGCTCGGCGCTTCGGTTTTTCGGCCGGATTGCATTTCCGGGCGGGGTATTACGTCCGAGGAAACAAACCGCTGCGCTGGTCGATGGCTTCGGCGCATTCGAAACAGGCGAACTACAAAACGCTCATTAAAACAGCTGGGCGCTCTTTCATCACCTGATCGCTTCCATAAACCGCTGCCGCTCAGCCTGCTGATCCATTCAAAACTAAAACCAAGCCAGCATCAGAGACCAGAGCGTGACGCTCGTGAACCAAAACTCGGCACCGACCAACACCCAGCAAAACAAAACCACTTTAGAGAAGCACCGTTTCTTCGACTAAACGGCGCTACCATGCCATTTCCGGCATCGGCGCAAGGGTATCGCAACCACCAAATCTTTGCGTCGAACTCATCTTCCACACGGCAACGCCGTATTTCATCTGGCTCAGTCAGGCACCAGAACAACGTCGAACAAAACTGATATCAACGCGAACCCATTTTAACCGTGCCGCTTTCAAGCTGGCTCAGCCATTGAGACATAAATGACTGGCTTCCATTGGGATTCAGGATCGCCAGGCCAGGCAGCTGGCATGAGCCGGGGGTGACGGCTGAACAGCTAAGTTACTTTTTTGGGCGCATTGAATCTCAACAGGTTTTATAGCATTCAAACCCCAAAAACCTAGTAGCATGGCAATATGGCTAAATCAGGTATACCCGTTGTTCCTCATTGTTTCACTTTGGACAATATACATTTTTAGGAACCTTTTATAACATACAATTAGAGGCCTCAACATCAAATACACTTGTTTGAAGAAAAACAACATAAAGCATAACTGTCCCGTTTCAACATAGGCTTAATTAGGCCAAAATTACAAAGGAGGTCACCTTAAATCACCACCAAAATGCCAATTGTCTTCAAACAGTCCTTTATCAAGTCTCAAAACACAAGATTCAACAACTCTTAGAAGTAGAAGGGGACAAATAAGCATTGTTCTATAAAACCTTTAATTTTAGGCTTTTGTAACACAAAAGAGGGAGGGTGTATTGAAAACAAATGTTGCAAACCTCAAACCCATCTACAAACTATTCAAACATGTTAAAATATAACTGCAAAAAATAAAAAACTTCTCACACCCTTCTTGCATGCCTTTACATCATTTAGCATCTTGGAGCCATTCATTTTTTATAAGGAAATCACTATTTTTTTGGACATCATTCAAATTGTAATCTCGCCTTCCCCTACACATTACAACATAAACAAAGCTTTAAACATCCTATCTTAATCTACTCCACTTATCCACAAGGCCTAATTTGGTGGAGTAGAGATCATTTGCCTATTTGACTCTCAAAACCTTTATGTTGGTTGCAGACTAGTTTCAAGAAATGCAACTCAAACAAGGAATATGCTCAATAGATTTCCCTCAAAATGGATGTAAATGAAAGCTAACTCTCTGATACACCAAAAACAATAAGATTTAGAACCCTGAACTTCTGTACAGACTGTACAAGTTGATGAACAATAGAAAGAACTCTAAAATCTATTAAAACAGGGTACTTTTATTGAATGAAATTCTTCAAGATTACAAAGATGATCTTTTGCTTGCCTTCTCAAAGATTTTTAAAGATGTTTCCCAACTAATAACTACCTTTTCAACTTCCTTCATTGACCTATCCCTTTAATTTCTCTACAAAGACTCTTCATCTTCTGATTTTTGCTTTTTTGCATCTTTTACAAGTTTTACAACTTTTAGCAATATTTTTGCCAATTTGCTTAATAGAACTCCTAAAAACCTCTTTAAGGACTTAAATACATTTAGTATGACCACTTCATGACCTTTACAATGTTTTTACAATTGAAGATTCGAACTCTTACAAATTTTCCTTTTGAAGACATTCATTGAATAGGGTGCTCCTACACCAAGGGGCCAATCTAATTTATGTCACAAATCCAATATAGGTGGCTCAAGAATGATATTTTTCAACATCTTTTAGATATATGTATTTAAGATATTTATGCTAGTTATTACTTTAATTGTTTTTGTTTGGTTAGTAGTGTATTGTTGTTTGAAAAGATAGCTATGGTTGCATATTTCTGTAATTTTATAACAAAAGATGCAACAAGGATAAGGTTCTGAGTTATGTTCTCTCTTTGCTCTCCACACACAACAAGATGATTGTTTTGATCCTTTTCTTAAATTGCTATATTTCTGCCATGACTGGTCATGCTTGAATTTTTATTTACTTAAATGGATTCTCTTTGACTAGTATTTTATTGTTGTTGAAAAAGATGGCTATCCTTTTGTATTTCTGTAATTTTATAATAGATACAATAGGGCCATGGTATTATTTTATTTTGATTGGCTCAATATCAAATTCTGAATTCTATTATTTCTTTGCTTCCCAGGCACCTCAACAAGATAATTGCTTTGATTGTGGGCTTTTCCTGCTCCATTATGTTGAAATGTTTATAAGAGATGCTCCAACAAAGTTTAACCTTTTGGAATCGAAGAGAAAAGCTTCCAATTTTGTAAGCTTCATCCTTGTGTCTTGTTGTTTGTTGAATCCTTATGGTGGAAGTTGTGCATTTAGTATTGAAATACTTTTGTATGTTTAGACTTTGTTTGCAAAAAAATACTATGCAAGCAATTTCCATTGTTGGATAATTGTAATTTTAAGGAATATAATTTTATATTTATTTCCTCTCCATCTATTAAGCAATTGATTAATGTAATGTTACTACTTTAAAATGAAATATTACAGTTTCTATTTAGAGTGAACTATTACAGTTTCTATTTAAAGAGATGAAATTAGGGTGAATTTGAGCACATTTTCATGCCACAAATTTTGTTCTGATTATTTTCTCTATTACTTTTCTCTTGAGGGAGCTTCTTTCCTGTAACATTAAGTGCAACTGATTGTTGTTAGACTCATCGAAGGTGGGTTCTTTTGGTCAACATTGATCACAATTAGTGATGACCTATAAATATCCAGAATTTATTAACCTTTATTAGTTAAACAATGAAAAAACATGTTTAGTTGGATGGTATCAAACTCATACCACCAGTTAACCTTTACTTTCTATTTTAATGTGACCTACCAGGGAACCCCCTGGGATATGGAGAGAAAGTATCCATATAAACCAAGGCTGAAGTTATTGAAAACACTTGATCCACGATACAAACAATTGCAAGGACAATAAATTTGTGAACAATAATTTCAGCAATAAACAAGTTTGAAAATTACCATTAGAAATCTAAGTGCAAAGGCACTTATTTACAAGAATTGCATGAAAACAAATGGAATAATTTATCAACTAATTTTATCCTAGGAATAACTTTACATGAACATAAGCTTTATTGTAGAATAATCTTAGCTATTAAAAATGTTGGTGTTTCAATTTGCACCTCTGGAATGCGGATTCGAAACAAAAAGCTATGTAACAAGTAAGTTGTTAGAGATCCAAAATATATATTTTCAAAATTTTGTTTCGTGGATACAACATATATCAATATATTATAGTCTAGGTATTATCAAGTGTTATGAAATTTATAACAGTTGAATTACAACCCCACAATAGTTTAGAAATTAAAATTAACCATAATTCAAATTTAAAGAGGCCATCTTCATCACAATGTTCCATTTCTTACATAATTGAGCATCCATGTACATCTTCTCATCAAGGATTCCCAACTCTATGCATGATATCCTTTTCTTGCAAGAATTTTGACGTATCTTAAGTAACTTCATCATACAAGCCATTTATGTTCCAATGGCATTGATAAATAATGTATGCAAGTCTCTTAACTAGAACGATTCTAATTATTCTGGAAATGAGTGTCATATGACATGATTTTGAAGTGGAAATTTGTGATAGTTGTTGTGTTAAACAATCTCTTGATGGCTGCAAAAGTGACAAGGTAGTCAATTAGACTTGGTTGTCATGTGCTATGGAAGGTATCTGCCCCCCACCCAAAATGTAAGAAACCAATTTTAGTGCGAGATGTATATACTTTTAGAAAGGTTTATGTATGGTTGAATCTCCCCTATTAATGCACACACAAGGCATACAACTAATAAATAGGACCGGGCCCAATAAAGTCTAAGCAGCTAAAGGAAATCCATAAGGAGGGGATTCCTTATTATCAAAATTTCCCTAAGTATCTTTGAGGAAAAAAATCATCAATTGGCTCACAACCAGTCTCCTGAGTAAATTTTGATTAATGAACAGTCAGGAGATAGTGTCCTCGAGCCCACCACAAACATACATGAACTTGTCAACTCAACAAAGAACCTTTGGAATCACTTTTTTACTCCTTAGGAAAATGCATTAATCAATACCATATGCTCAACATGATGTAAATGAAATGGAAACATGAAAACAAAGCATAAATTTGTGAGAAAAGACATAAGGATTGATACACAAAGATTAATTTGGAGAAACCCCAAAGGTTAAAAACTCCAGCAAGAGTGACCATTGTGCATTTGATCCCACTATTTCAGTCAGAATACAAGCATTAAGTTGGAAATGTAGTTAATTGGATCCACACAACTTAGAAGATACTTTTTCACAACTGCTTATAATTCTTGCAATGTAGAAACCATGAAGTCTACACAATAAGCTCAAGTTTGTTCCCATGATTTTTTTGCAGGTCTATTAAAATTTAAGCACAAGTATATTATCCATTGATAATATTTCCCAAAATTGTTAGCCAGATTTCTATATGAAAATGTACTTAGTGATTACATTCACTAAGGTTTAGTCTTTTATTTCAAAATATTAGCAATATAGGGAAAGTATTCCTCTAGATTTGCTTTTTATCTTTAAATGGAAGTATTCTTTATCTATGTTATAATTTTTTTGTAGCCACTTAAACAATTTTTAACATAAAATGTCCTCAGGAAATATTATCAAACATCACGTAGAAATGCCAAGGGTTTATGAACCTAGGGCTTAGCTGTGAACCATTGTCTTCAAGTTAAAATGAAGAATTTTCATTTACTTGTTTGCATTCTGACAAAGCTCTAGTAAAAATATGTGAAAATAAATTCTACATGGTTTTTTTTTCACTTCGTCTCTATTTTTAATTGTTTGATAAGAGGATATGACTACTTAATTTAGGCAGCATTGTTCTTTACCTCTTCTACTTGTAGCTTTATTTGGACACTCATTTTTATGGATAATTACAACTTTATATGGTTGACATTGGATTTATGCTCACAGTATACTAGATTGGAAGGGTAAGGGGGCCTATAAATTTTGTGGGTTTTCAACCAAGTAGCATAGCTGGAGGGCATTGATTATATTGCTAAGTACGTTTTCATGTATTTGCATGAAAGAAAAGGTATACAATGGGAGACTATTTTGGTATTGTTGTTAGTGTGTCATCCAACTTCAACTAAAGATATAGTTTATTTGGTACTCGAACATTATTAAGTGAACTCGTTTGAGCGGTAGGGATTTAAAATATCTTAACATGCAATAATGTCTTGGTTCGGAAAATGCTATCATGCTTGCCACTTGAGCTACAACCATGTTGGAATTGTTGACTGGTTTGGAAGTGCCATCAAGCTTGCCACTTGAGCTACAATCTTGTTGGCATTGTTGATAGTTGCCATAGGATTTTCATAAGCAATGAGATATTTAATGATCTTAACTATATTTAAGATTAGAATTGTAAGGAGGGCCTTTGCTTTTGTGTTGTTGTAATTCCCAAATCCATGATCTCAGGCATATAAGAGATTTTTTAATTAACTTTATTTGTAACATATTTGCATGCTACTTATAAGAAAAAATACCAGTTACATTGTCATTCAAGATTAATGATAGTGGAAAGGTTGAATGTGTATTCATTTTTCTATTTTATTTTTTGACATTTGTTATACTAGCCCCAATTGTTGATAGTTACATTTCACATGTTTTTAATTATGTTGAGTTTGATTTCCAAAGTTACCATGCAGGATTTGGAAATGGTTAATGTTGTGGCTGCCAAGGTTGAAGGAGATGCAGATTCACCAATATTTGTATTGGAAGATGAGGTGAAGATTTTTCTTTTTAATTTTTTTTCCAATTGAAGTAGAATTACCCTAATTTTTGCATGGTATACATGGATTTGGAAAGCTTAGGGTGCTTTGGTAGAATTGAAAGAAAGCTTCTTGATTTTATCTTGATCTTTTGTGACTTTAGTTTTCTATTTGCTAGCCTGTGGTTGTTTCTTGTTTTAAAGGTCAAATATTTTTTGTTTTTGATGTCTAACTGATCTATTAATTAAGAATTATTACATCCCAATTGAATTATCATATTACATTCTCTGAAGAAGGAAGATCTAAAAGTTATCTATAGATTGATTTGGACAATAATGAATCCCCATGTAATGGGGAGGTATTGAGGGTTCCAAAAGATCTAGCCATAGAGGAGAAACACTTAGAGGAAGAGTGAGCAAAAAGAGGATGAAGATGAAAAAAAAACAACAAATGGAACTCAACGAATTGGTGATTTGGCTTTTAGAAGATTGGAGGCACTTCTTAACTAGACTCGGCTTTATTCAGAGTTTTTTCTTGAGCAAATGGAAGATGCCAAATTTTTAAGTCTAGGAGATTGTATCTAATGTTTTAAATGCAAGTCAATTCTACTTAGATTATTTTTTAATAACTATTTGCAGCTTTAATTTATCTAGTAGAAGAAGCAAAAACATTATTTATTTTACAGATACAAGGAAAGCTTCCATGGAGATCTATCAATTATTCATCTGGGTAAGTGGCAATGTTCAAAGTGTACATGATGATCAAATTTTTGGCCATATTAGATCATATTTAGGAAAAAGTGAACATTTTGTTTGTTGTTAGGAGAGGTTCATGAGAAAGTATCTTTTTCCTCCTAGGGTTTCCAAACATTTTCCCATTAGAAGAATGTTCAATTGAATAAAATGTAGATCTACCGGTTTGTTTCTGTATATATTTCCATATATATGGAAACGCTTAGATATCATTACTAGTTTTGATCACGGTTCTCAGTTGGTGATTGGGTCTATCCTCATCTTCAGCCCTACAAACATTCCACCCTCAAATTCAGAAAGAACTAAAATTTGGCATAGAAAATCTATGATCATTGAAACATATGAAATTCTCAACATATCAATGGGTAGGAGTTATCTTTTCAAATCTAATTGAACTAAGTGAACAATGTATATTTTCCCATTTGTTTGTGTACAGATGTGCACGTGCATGCCCCTATTTAGCTGTCATGGACGGTTTCTATTACAGTTATCAACTGGCTGATTGAATATATGGCCAACTTTAGGCCTACAAGCAATCCACCCTCAAAACAGAAAACTAATTAACTTCAATTGAACAAAATGTAGATTTCCCAATTTAGTTTATGTATATATGTTCATATTTAGGATTAGGATCAATTTTTGTGATACCTCTTAGCTTTGATATAAAGATTATGCATAGTTCTTCTCAGTTTATTCAATTTGGTGCTATTATTTTTATCCTGTGATTCAGGCTTCAAACTAACCCCCCTCATTAGTATTTGTCTTCCAAAACTATCTAGAAGAGGGTAATCAAAATCAGTACTGGAATATTTGAAAGTTGAAGGTCCTTTCCCTGAAACTGAAGCTTTGTTCTTGACAAACCAGAGCTAAGATGAGCCAAGAACTAGTGGAAGGGAAGTTGAATGAAAACCGAGAGCAACTAAAAGCCTTCCTAAGAAAAGCTCCCTTTCCACTATAACTGTCGGTTTTAGTGTCTCCTTGTTCATTTTTTCTGGAATCTCCTCATTTTCAATTTCTTGATAGAGAGCTTCGAAAAGATGTGCAAGATGTTCTTCAATCTCAACAATCAATGTTGAGATAAAATGGAACCATTGCTCTTGTAAATAAGGTGCTAAATCATTTATCCTTGAAGGAGATTTATGTGCATAAAGAAAATTTAGGAGGTCTTCTAGAATATCCCTAGACCCCTCATCTATGGTATCTTTTATTTGACTAACCTTAGTTCCAAAATAATCGTTAAGGTGACCAAACCAGTCTTCATCATTTGTCATATAAATCTAAAACTCAACCCAGGTAAATTGACACTTTTTAGGTCCCCTCTCTTGAAAAGCCAACCCTCACTAGTAGTTAATTTGTGCAAATGGGTTTCAACATCTTTGTAACTTTCCAAAGATGTAACTATGGCTTCAAGGAATTTACCAATCTTAACTCTCTCACATAGATCTGCAAATACATCAGCTATTATTTGTTTCATCCTACTAACAAACAAGATTTCAAAAAGTTCATCCCACAGACTCTTTGAGTGCTTCAAAACAATCTCACACACGCATTGCCATGGAAACTCAACATTTGAACCAAAAACCATTTTTAGCCACTCCAAGCTCCCTTCAAATGCATCCAGACTATCCAATGTTTCTCTGATCAATGTCTCATTCTCTACAAGTTCCTTGCCACTTTTCACAAGATCAAGCAAATACTTTCCCCCAAGCCTATCTACAGAGATAATATCATCTGCACATGTCTTAAGCCACGCTAAGCAAGACTCTGATATAAATTTGCTCAAAAAAATAGTCATGGTACCTTGTAGCTTCTCTCTATGAGATTTCCACAACTGCACCTCATTGTCTGGGTTTGGAATCGCACCAAACAATTGTGATCTAGGTGGCACTGCCAACATAGTCTTATAAAAAAAAGGAAAATCATTTAGAACCTCCAAGAAGAGTTCCCCAGCCTGACATAACATTACCTGTATGACTCTTATCACATTACAAAAAATGGAACTAATTTCCCCCACCTTATCGGTCTATCAGACAGACATGTCTTCTGGTTCCAATGATGCATTGATGGTTTTGTTTTTTCATCGGTGTGAGGATCTTCTATCGGCGGGACGAGGTATCCTATTCCCACAATGGTTTGATGGGGATGTCATCAGTGGAGTTTGTTCCTGTCACTAGGACTTGGGTGGTGGTTCCAACTACGAGTCGATGTTGTTGGTGCTCATGATCTAAGTCAACACCAACAAAACCAAGGTTTTGATATTCTTGTGTTAAAAGGATAAGTAGTAGATAAGCTTCATATTTAGTTGAACCCACTTGAGATAGTATTTGAAAACAAATTTGTGGGGCTTGATTTCACTAAAAAATGGAAAATGAAGATGCTCATAGCTCAATTAAGGACCAAATCACACCAACTAAGATGTGAGATGGGTGTTGAAAACCAATCTAACTGATCTTTTTGTGGCTCTATGTGTAGCCTTGTTAAACTTGCTAGATAATTCGACCAAGAATGATTCAATAGGATTTGGTTTGTTTGTGAGGAGTTCTAGAAACAAAATAATCTTCCACTATAATCAGATTATGCATAAGCTTTATCTAGTACAATGTGCTCCCACCTGTTATGTGGTTGGCTAAATACTTTTCCAAAGCATTGGTTCCTTGCCCCCATTGGATTTTTAATTCTTTGCTACCTTGGTTGAGTTCTTGAGTTGCGTTAATGGAAAATTGGTTCATCAAATTTATGTGAAGGACAAAGAACTTTTCCTCTGCCTTCACCTTTCTATTATATTCTTTCATTGACTTGTTATAGGAGGTTATATTTCATTTAAGTGATTTGATCTTGTTTGTTTAATGATTGGATAATTGTCCCATAATCTTGGTAGACCGACATGGTGGGTTCAGTATCCATATATTGATCTTCCAAAAAGGTCTCTATTGTTAGCATGGGTATCTCCAAGATGGACCCTTTTCCAAAGGGATGCTAAGGTGTATGATCCTTATTGGGATAGAGGTGCAATAAGTCTGTGTTAGGGTCCCTATTTGGAAATGGAAATTGTGGCTACTTGTAACAATCTAGTGTATTGTAGCATATTAGTAGATCGAGCTACCAATCTCCTCAACCATCTATTGAAGGTGTCAATCTTGAGAGGAGCAAATTGTGGCCATTGATGGAAAGTAGGAGGCTAGGTGGATACAATATGTCCACGTGGCATGAACTAGTGGATTTCAACGATGTTTTCACTTTGGTAAATAAAACCACTCAACACTTTAGCCATCCACCAATCGCTCGTAATCACTAATCTTTGGGCTAAGTTGATATGCACTTCCAATATTGATTGATGTTTAAGTAAAGCCTATAGATATCAAGCAATTTTATCAAATGGTTTTGGTGAAACCATATGGTGTGATCTAATGAACTTTGGTTGATGTAGGTACTTTGATAAATCATACCATTCAACACTTTAGTAGTCTACTAATTTGCTGAAGCTGTTGATCTTCAAGGTGAATCAAAGGGTATATAGTCAAGTGCAAAAACATAAGTTTACACGACATGTCTTGGTTGGCTTTTGAAGTCAAATATGTTCAAGTAATTTTTGGTTGAAGAGAAGATCTCCCTTGACCATTAATATTGATGTAAAATTGATCTAGGCCATTAATTAAGTGGGGTTAGAGTGCATTATAAGGGATGATCAATTAGATTTTGCAAAACCATGTGGTGTCATCTGGTAGATTTTGGTAGATTGGTCCACCTTCCACCTTGGTAGTTCAACTATCCATTGATATCATTGATCATCAAAGCCAAAGCATCTCAATTGTTAATCTTGTCTTGTGTTTAGGAAATTAAGGTAGTGGATCCAAGTAATGAATAGGAAACATTTGAAGGACACTTGGCATAGTAAGATTAACTCTTATTGATCAAGTAGTTTTCTTGTAAGGGTATAGTTTCAGAGGCAAACCACGATTTGGATGCCAAGTTTCTACTTGGGAAGATGGCAGCTAAGAGTTGATTTTTTCCCATAGTGTTCATGGAAACTAAGGAGATTGACTCCCTAAGTTATGGGTTGTATTCTAGCCATTTAATTGGCATTAGAAATCAACAAATTTAGGTCTCTCTAGGCATTATGCATTTGCATTTGAGGAATATTTTTCCCTATTCTACAAAAAATCTAATCCAAAGGAATGTCCTATAATGCATGAGGTGTGAAAATCATGATAATTGAGCCCTCCAAGTATTGAATTTCTCCTTTGAGATGCAGTGTGGCAATCAAAACATGCTTGAAGGTTCTTAACAACTCTAATAGTTGTACTAGGGGCCATGTTTAACAAACCAAATGCAATTGCTAACTTTTCACTATGGTGGCAGATAAATAATTCTTTATACCTATTGCCTTCATTTTCCAAGCCAATTTCTCCTACTTTGCATAGCTATGCCATGTTTGTGGATATGATTTGTCTCCTACACAAAAAACATGTACCAGTTTACGATCTTCAATCCAACTACATCTGGGTATCTTTTTAATTACTCTATCTTTCATCAATCTCTTTACTATTTGAACCTCGTACAGATGTTTTAGAGAAGAACATAGGTTGCAGCATTTTTAGGATCCAACTAAAAAAGCAGTGTTGCTAGAAATACTCAACCTATATTCATATATGATCCACATGTACCACATATTTAACTAGCATCTAAGTAATAATGTTTAGGGTGTCCTCAATATAGCCAGCATAGGTATAGAGGTCAACCATGTACACCTAATGATCAACTATATATGTAAATTGTAATGCAATAAAGATTATCAGATGATCGATTGAAATAATGCTTCACTCCTGCCAATAATCAATTTTCTCCCTGATATGCTTCGTCAGGCCATCGACAGAACGAGGTCTCCTGTTCATGCGATGGTCTGATGGGGATGTCATCGGTGGAGTTCATGGCTATCGTCTGGACTTGGGTGGTGGTTCCAATGATGGGTTGATGTTCGTGTGTGCTCAGTATTAGGATCTTGGCCATACTTTTCATTTTAAAAACATGCTCTAAAACCCTTGTCGAAACCTTATTTTTAGGTTGCAGCTCGCCACTTTGTGGACTCCATTATGTGGATTGTGTGTTTAAGTTCAGCTCTAGCACTCAAAAATCCTAGTGCACTAAGCATCCAGGTTGATACTTTGGTCAATGACCTTATTTCAAGAAATGTTGGGCACAATTTGTAGTATCTTATACTTGAGAGGAGTCTTAATAACCGGTAGGAAAATAGTCTCCCTTTCTATGATTTTTCTTCTATAACAAAAAATTGATGATCTTATGCAAAAACCCTTCAATTGGACTCATGGATCCTCTCGTTATAAATTTAATGTGGTGAAATATTCTCAACTAGCCTTCTTTCCAACTTACAATGTTGTTAACTCTCTATTAAAAAGGAATTGATCTACTAAAATTGGATGGAACAAAATATATAAAAGATATAGTCAGAGATACCATCATTTTTAGTACATTTGTGTCTTTCCAATTATTCAAAGAAATCAATGACATTGAAAATTGCTCAAGGAATCCAATTGATGTAGTTGTAGTTGCAAATGAAAATGAGTGTGATCTAAATGAAGAGAAAAAGAGTAAATTTAGAAATGTTAAAGAGGAGAAAGGATATGATTGTGTGTAAAGTTGTTTAGAGGTTATTAGAGAAAATTCAGACCCAAGGTTAGAAAACATTAAGGGTTTCACAAGAAAAAAATCCCTCAAAGTGACACGGATGAAGATACTAGTGTTTGAACCTTATGTTTTAGTCAAGGGTTTGCATGCACATAATAGGTGGATAGGTAGCATGGAGCAATAAATAGAGGCAATCTAATTTTAGAGACATGTAGACTTCTAAAGGCTATGCTCACCATACTTTGACTCCCTAATCATTCAACTATTTTGTACGAATACTATGATCAATTGGAAAATTCCTTTAAAAGAAACTCATAAAATGAGATTTTAAGGTAAAAATGACATTATTTAGAGCTTACTTATGTTGAATATGTTTGAAACTGTAAAGATTTATCTAAATCAGTCTTGATGCCATGTAGGAGTTGTATATATGGTGAACTCTATTGGGAAAGACCATAATGAGGAGTAATTGAAAATTGATAATTGTAATGCAAGGATGCACATAGAGGAGGAGGGAAAAAAAGAGCACAAAATGATGAGTGATAGAGCAATGACTACTATCAATAAATATGCTACAACCTATTGCACCTTCTTGAATTCACCCATTTACATACCCATGACATTTCTGAAACTAAAATATTTTACTACAAAATGTGAATTCTCTCCATGAAACTAAGATAAGAATAGTTTGCAACAAGTGAATAATCATATTACATGCCATGGCAATCGAATTGGGCTAGAATCTATGAAATATGAAATGCATAATGGAAGGCTAATATGAAGTTACAATCATGAAAGAGGACGGTTATTTTAACATCTATAGGCCAATCTTCATGAGGAATGACACAATTTCACCCCATGTTCTTAACCCTAGGGTTTATATAAGAACGATAGTGGTGATGTGGATCTAGTTTTGAAAGGTTTGTGTCATATAAATGACAAGATGACTAGTGCAAGTGAGCAAGGAAAGTGAGATGGAAGGGAATTCAAGAGAAAGGATAGTGATCATACCTAAATTCTAATTAGAAGATAGTTTCAAATCTACAATGCTATGAAAGAAAATAGCAAGATGTTAACAATCTGTAAGCTTGTTTTGCCAAGATAACAAGTAAGAGCTTGCTACAATAAAATAGTCTCAATCATCAAAAGGTAGTGCCACCATAAGATAGTGAACTTTCAGCCTAAGCTTTGATTAAACATCAAATTTTTTCTCTATTTCAAAGTGAGGATGATGGTATTGAGTACGAAAAAAGATCCATAGAAGCATAATACATAGTCAAAAGAGAAGTGACAATCCATGAGAAAGCAAGCCCATAAAGTATTTAATAAAAAAATCCTTGAAAAAGAAAATGAGTAAGACAATTATGAGAAGGATATGACGTGCCCATGATAGAAGAGTTTATAGAGGACATTAATGATAGTATAACAATCATAAGGGCAACTAAGAGGCAATGAACACAAGAGGAAAATGATTTATGACACAAATGCATGAATGGTTGTAGGTATGGTGATCATAGTGAGACTTAAAGTATGACTTGAGATCATAGTAATGACAGTCATGAAGACCAAAAGACAATCACTTGTTGCTGATTGTTCAAATCACCTTGGCCAAGCAAGGATTTTAGATTGTTGTGGTCTATTATTACCACCATGAATAATAGAATATGTTATTTTTGAAGTTTTCACCTTTTTGCTTGCAAAAGTTATAGCATGACTCATTTGCATTAGCACAACTCCAATCCTTCACTTGAAGCATTAGACTTTACCATAATAGATCATCTACATAGTCTTCCATAAAAGTGTGCATCATATCATGAAATATGGTCATTGCTCTCTGATATGTGGCTCCAACATTTTTCAACCAGAATGACATGATATTCTAACAAAAAGTGCCCCAAGGACATGTGAAGGTAGTTTAATCTTGATCTTCAGGAGCAATTTTGATTTGATTATACCCTAAAAAGCCATCCATGAGCGAGAGAATTTCATGTCCAGCAGTGAAGTCCACAATGTTGTCAATATTAGGTAGGGGAAAGTCATCTTTTGGGAAAGCTTTATTGAGATCTCTGAAATCTATGCAAATTTTGATGCTTTTGTCTAGTTTGGAAATAGGTACGATATTAGAAATCCACTATGCATAGTCAATAGATCTGATAAATCCTACATCCAATAACTTCTTCAGTTCTGCTTTGACCAATATGGCAATGTAGGGATGTATTTTCCTTAAAAAAAAATTGACTAATTTTACTCTTGTTGGTAGAGATAGGTGATGCATGATGAATTTTGGATCAATCCCTGGCATGCTGGCATAAGACCAAGCAAAGTTGGTTTTCCTTTCTGTGAAGAATTTGATGAAGTTCATTTTTTCTTGATCTGTCAAGGATTTTGCTAAATGGATAGTCTTCATTGTTTCTTCATTGCCAATATTGATAGATTGGGTGGGTTCGACCAATACTTTTGATCATCCCTTAAAGTTTTTAGGGAGTGTGTCAAATATTCCATCCTTCAGTGCCTCAGAAATATTTTCACTGTTGGATACACTCTTTCTTTTTACTTTTTCTAGATCTAATACTACCATTGAATGGTTTTCACCATCAAATCTATTCCCTGTATTATTCATTTTGTAGCTAGAAAATTTGACACTCTGCTGGTTGGAAGCTTTGTTATGTTCAATGGTGGAATCTATCTCAATATTGGCAGAACAAAGGAAGATGACAATGGCTTCGTCATTTGAAAAGAGGGGGATATCAGATGGCTCAGTTTGATCCCAATCTATTAGTTCAAGATGTAGCAGGGGCAAGTAGTCATTAGATTGGATAAAGTCAGATGCAATAAGATTCAAGATGGTAATGTCTTCATATTGTCCAATAGCGAAATCAATGTCTATAAGGTAACTCTCCTCTGAATTATATGTTTCACTCCAAGTTTGATCGTCTTCACTGGAATCATCAATGTTTAGTGATCCTATTTCAAGCAATCTATATCCTAAACTTTGACCCTCCTCACGTATGGGTGTATAATTTTGGACTACATCAATTCCCTTATCATGACAAGACTCTTCAAATAACAAATCCCACTCATACTCATTTGAATCAGTTTCATGAGTGTCACTAGCTTGTAGTTGTAGGATTCTTTCAACAACTTGTTTTCTTGTTTCTTCTCTAGATTCTCCTATATGCTTGTGATGATTCTTCATCTTTGTATAGCTAGTTTAAAACCTCCTTGTCATTTGACTCATCCACTAATGTGCCTACTCTTACAAAGGTTCCATCAAATAGTGTGGTGGGTTGTGATGATTGTTTTCTTTATGTTCATGGCTGTCCATATGACTTTGGAGAAGATGAAAGTTGTGATAAACATAAGGATTGTTGAAATGAGTATTCCCCTATGCCTTTGTCTTTCAATTGGGTCTTGGAAAAAAATTTTGATAAGGATTCGAGTTGACCTTCCTGATTTTTTGGAGTAGGATTTGATGTACTTTCTTTACTTAAGGGATTGGCATCATCGATATCCTTATCTTTTAACTGGTCCTTTTTATCAACCCACTTTCACAAGGCATTTAATTGTTTCCCATCATTTGATAAACCCTGAGTTGGAGCTTCCCTGTTGTGTGGTACAAAAGTATCTTGAGTAGTCTTGAGGGTGTTACAATATTGTGGGTTGTTTGAATCAGCTGCAATAGTGATTTCCCGCCCATTGAATGGGACCTTCAAACACTAGTGATATGTGGATGGCATTGCTTTCATGTCATGAATCCAAGGTCTTCCCAAGAGTATGTTGTAGGTTAACTCTTTGTCTAACACCTAGAATACTATATCTCTGACAACTGGTCCCACTTGAATAGGTAGCACTATCAATCCTTTTGAAGATCTCTCCTCATCATCATATGCTTTTATTGTGATTTTCATTGTAGGATCAATCACATTTTCTGAATAGCGCACAAACAAGTTTCAAAGTACAAATATTCAGCCCAGTTCCTCCATCTATTAGGACACGTTTAACGTGGTGCTTATGGATTAGGACCTCAATGTGTAGGGTGACATTGTGGGGATGATTGATATATACATAATCATGTTCAGAAAAGGATAAGCAATGTGGACCAGTCAAATGTCCCACCATAGTCTGGAATTGGCAAACCTCTAGATTGTTTGGTACGGTGGTGGCAACTAGAGCTTATTCCAATATTTCCTTGTGAGCATGTGAAATCTTGAGAAGTTCTAATATGGATATTTGTACGAGTAACTTGTGCAACTGATCCATTATGTTATATTGGGTTGTAGGGATAGCAATTGATTTGGATGTGGAAGGGGTAGCTCCTTTCAATGTTACCTTGGCTTGTGCTCGTGTGATAGCATTGACGAGTGTGTTGTCTTGTGGCTCTCTGATTTTGATAACATTGATTTGATGTGAGGCAGTGTCAACATTATGGTTATGATTTTCAATTGAAATGACATTTTGTTCATGTCCCATGGTGTCATCGTTTGTTGGGTTATCATTGACAATAGGATCTAATTTGTCATGGGTTGGATCATCAACCACCTCAATATGAAGAATGGTGGTGTCATAGACATATTTTATGCTCTTGCCCTTGCTATTTGATGATGAGGACTCTCCTTTCTCATAGTTTGGTAGAGGGTTCTTGAACGCCCCATGGTCATTGTTTGTCTGGAGTCCTACAAATATCATTTTATTGTCAATTAAGTCTTGTATCAAGTGCTTCAATTGCATGCAGTCATTGGTTTTATGCCCTTTGTTTCGATGAAACTCACAGAAATGGGCCTCATTCCACCATGGGGGTTTAACTTGTGGTTCCCAATTTCTTGCTTCTGGTAGAGTTATGACTTTATCTTCAAGAAGTTCTTTTAATGTTGATTCTGGTGATTTTCCAAAAGGTGTGAACCTCCTTTGATTTGAGGATGCTTAATACAATGGTGTTCTAGATCTAGCATTACCTTGATTGTTGCTTTGGTTGACATTTTGGTTGTCGTCCTAGTTTTTTCCTTAGTTGTTGCTTTGGTTGTTGCTTTGATTGTTGGGGGGATTGTTATTCTAATTAGTTTTGGCGGTGGTTGCAGTTAGGTTGAATACAATTTTTGCATTTTGAATTTCAACTACACCATCATTGTTTCCAACGTTCTTATTTCGTTGCCAAAACTTGAGTTTTTCACCATTATTGTAATTGTTGGAGGAGTTTGATGAGTTGTTTTCATTGTATATCTTGATGACTCCTCTCTTGAATAAAGCATCTTCAATTTTAATCCCATTCTCAATCAATTTTTTGAAGTTTAGGGGACATTGCAATTCCAATCTATAACTCATCTCGTCATTGAGGTTGTCAATAAAGATTGATATCTTTTCCTTTTCAGGTACATGAAAATAATATCATGCAAATAACCTTCTCCATTTTTGCAAGAATAAAAGGAACGATTCACCCTTTCGTTTCAAGTTACAAATATTTTTCATAGTGATGTCATGTTGGATGTTGTAAGAAAATTGGGTAATGAACTTATTGACTAATTCCTCAAAGGTGTTAATTGGTGAGGTGAGTTTGGAGAACCATTCAAGACAATTTCCACCTAAGCTTGTTGGGAATAATCTCATCAAATGTGTTTCCTCATATGCAAATTCAAGACTCATGGTCCTAAATTCCCTCACATGGTCTATTGGATCGATTTTTCAATTGTATTTGTCATACTTTGGGAACTTGCAATGCTTGGGAAAGGGGATCATGTGAATACTTTGATCAAATGGATAAGAACAAATGTCTTGGATCAAGTATCGTTTTGAAGTCCCTCTTTGCATATCAAGGATTTGTTGTTGAAGGTTCTTCATTTGGTGAGTGAGAGAAACCACTTGTTCATGATCATTTTTAGGCTTTTTGAGTGGTGCTTTCAATTGATTCACATCAAAGTTGTCTAGCAAATTGTCACCTTGTTTGGCTACCATAAGGAGGTATTTTTCCCCATTTCTTTCAAAAATATTTTCCAAAAATTTGTGGAAATTGGGGTCTTGTTCAGCATGTTGGATTTCTTCCCCTTCAATGTTGTTGAGTCCATAGAAAGGATTCTCTTCAACCTCTGCCATGGTGTTTTGTGTTTCACTTTTTTGAATTCCGGTGTTTTGAGTATCAATGATTGGAGTTTCAATGGTTGGAGTTTCAATGTTTGGCATTTCAATGGTTGGAGTTTCAATGTTTGGCTCTTTGATTTTTTATTTTTGAGTCCCTTTTCCTTGAGCTTTTGTTTTTCTAACCTTGTTTGAATGGGCATACAAGTGTTATTGTTTTGACTAAACTTTGATCTAGGTTTTGGAAACATGCCAAGGATTACAACTAAGTCAAATAGAATGATAAATTCTAATGAGGCTAAGTTTGATTTGACTATATAGCTTTGTTTCGTGATGAGAGGATGATAAATCCTGATGATTAAACTAGGCTTAATAATCAAGGGTGTGACAAATTTGATGGTTTTGGTACTTTGAGATGTTAGATCTTGGTCTAGGTTTGAGAATTCCACTTGTAGAGGTCAATTTTAACAAGTTTAGACTTCTAAGGTATCTAAGGAATGATTTTGGACTTGAGAAAATTCTAAAATTTTGGTTCAAACTTGTGAAACAAGATACTCAAACCTTTAGAAAATTCTTGGATTTTGACAATAGTAAAACGAGTACAAGTTGGGTTTGAAGCTCTTTTGTAAAAATTGAAGACCAATCTCTCTCTAAATTCATAGTGTTGAGAGATGTTTTGATGTTCTCTTAGACAAGAAATTTGGACTTGGGTTTCCAGATTTTAATCTTTGGTGAAATCATTTGATGAAACACATGTTCAAACTCTATTTTACATAAGGAATGGTTGAACACTACTGAGGATTTCCGGGGTGAGACTAACTGTCAAATAGGAGATGAAACTAGGTCACTATTTTTTGGTCTGCAAAAAGCGCCACAAAAAGTGCAAGAAGTACCAAAGAAAGTGCAAAAAGTGCCACAGAAAGTGCAAGAAGCGCCACAGAAAGTGCAAGAAGCGCCACAGAAAGTGCAAGTAGCACCAAAATAGGTGCAAGAATCACCACAGAAAGTGTAAGAAGTGCCAAAAAGTTTTACAAGGCTCAATAAGCAGGTTTTGACTCTCATAACTTGGACAATATGCGTGAATACAGGTGCAAGAAGCGCCAAAAGGAAATCAATATGCGCTAGAAATTCTACAAGATGCGCCAAACTGGGAGAATAACACTGTTTCTTGGAAGTTTGTTTAATTTTTTAGATTTTTCAATTGGAGACTTGGTTGTTTCAATGAATGTAATTCTTAATCATGGTTTTCACTTTCAACATGTGATGTTTTGTTTGAAATTTGTTTTGAAAACACTGATAAAGACACATCAAGCAATGTACACTCCTAAGGCTGTGAAAGACTGTATTCTTTTAGATTCCACGCGGGTTTTACCTCAACCACACTTATTCTTAGTGGATGACTAGATGCTTGACCCCACTGGCTCCCCTCCACGGCACTCATTTTGATGGGGCAGCCAAGCCTCAATACCCATGAATCTCCCATGGCATACTTCTCATCTCTAATAAAAACTACGAGAATGTGGATGCCTTCACAATGACTGTTGCTACACTAAAGAATAGATAAAGGTTTTTGGTCAAACTATAATAAGGGTTCTAGTACAGACATTCCGTTTGTGGGGGATAATCCATGCGGTGAGAGACCATTGTTTCCCTTCTTGTCAAAACTATCCTCGTGATACTTTCCTGTGTTCAAGTACCCACATTTATATCTTGGTTGGAATTTGCTTGGCTTTAGCGTGTTACCGGTTGGGTCGTTCCCTTGGGTGATTACTTTTTCCCATAAGGCAGGCCCTCTAAGATAAACAAAAGAAAGCAAGTATACCTGTAGTTCAAACAATCTTTATTTCACATGAATAAAGAGAAAACACACACTATATACTCCACTCACACTCGCACACAAAAAGTGAATGGTTCTTGGGTTTTGCTCACCTAGTTAAGGGGAGAGCATATGCCTACCATCCATTAAGCACAAAAAACATGGTGTTCATTAACCTTTTAATTAAGCTATGTTCCTAACTTAACCAAAAGGAAACAAATAAATCACTTCCAACCCCTGCAATATGTCAGTAGTTTATGTTTGAGTCTTTGACAACAAATCTGGGAAACCTATAAAACAAACATAGAGTATTGGCTGTAAGGAAAGTCAAGGTGCGGAAACAACTCTCCTAACGCCAAAACCTCAGAGAAGAATGCAAATATACTTTTAATTTTTTTTAATTACAGTTCAATTAAGATGCACTATGAAGTAGATAGCAGAAACAAAGTATTTGACAATCACACATGAACACCAGATATACGTGGGAAAACCCTTACGGGAGAAAAACCCACCACACCAAGAGAAATCACTTTGTATTACAGTAATGGAGATTACATACAAATTTCAGACTTATCTTTCTAGTTTTTGTTTACAGCAGCATTCACCATGAACAATCTTGTACAAGAACCTTCAAGTTACAGTCTTTACAAATTAGAATACATTTACTGATCATACAACCACCTAGCAATCAGTCAATTCAACCGATCGATCACAATCTGCAATCACAGAGTATAACCATATCGTTCTCTATCTGTCGAGCTTCCTCATAGAACCATCACAATGAACAATCTTCCAATTGTTCAGATTCGACTTCTCCTATTGGTCCATGAGACTCCACATAGGACGGTCAAACGGTCAACAGAGCCCACATTGTATCGGCATGTCAGTGAGACACAAGAAGGGTCTCCCCGATGCACTAAAAGCTTCATATCGATGTCGCCAAGAGTTCCACTGAGCTTTCATGTGTTACACTGAATCACCAAAAAGTCGGCGAGACCTATCGCTTTCTCCAGGAGATCATAGCGAGGTCCAAAAGTCTCATAGATGTGAGTTTACCATTCAGCAAGAGTATCGTTCTTTTCCAGGACCTCACGCCGAGTCATCAAGGGTTATACTGAAGTCACATGTTATACTGATCGTCAAACAATAGTCAGCAAGACTTATCAATATCGCCAAGAGGTTTCTCCGAGATCACAAATGTCACCCCGAAGTCATCAACAGTCGCCAAGATATATCACCTTTGCCGAGAGTTCTTATCGAACACATATATGTTACACTGATGACCACCGATCGCCAAGAGCTATACCGAAGACTTCTCATCATTGGTGAGACATTCCATTCTTATTGAGACTTCTCCCCGAAGCCCTTAGAGTTACCCCGAATGAATACGGTCGGTGTGACTTCTCATATCGGTAAGACTTCTTATCGATAGTATTCCTTTCGGCGAGAGTTTCCTCGATGACTTTAAACCAAACGCTGTCGGTGAGACTTTAACACATCACCCAAAATTCTTCCCGAACTAAGCCTTTCGACCAAGGGTCTCAACGATAAGCGATAGAATGGCCTGTCGACCAAAGATCTCCACGGACGCTAAGAGGTCACACCGAACTCAACCTGTCACACCGAAGAAACCCATGTGAAACCGTTCGGCGAGACTTCTCCAAGGTCACAGCGACTTGCACAAAACATGGTGTTCCAAACTGCTCGTCGGCCAGACATAGAAGATGTCACACCAACTTGGCTCCAATGGAGGTTTCAGCCTATGATGATTGAGGCATATTTTTCCAACAATCTCCCACTTGACAAAGATCACACAGGCACCTCCAGAGCACAACATAACTTATTGAAAATCATGGGCACTAAGGCCCATTGAACTGGCACACCACCTGAACTTGTCTGTACTCACTGGCTTCGTCAATGCATCTGCAACATTCTCCAGAGTATCAACTTTTTCCAAACTGACATTTCCATCCTCCACCATATCTTGTACAAAGTGGTACTGTACATCTATATGTTTCGTCCTGGCATGGAAAGTGGGATTCTTTGCCAGACAAATTGCACTCTGACTGTCACAAAAAATAGTTATTTTCCCTGCATCAAAACTAATGTTAGAACACAAATGTTTTAACCAAACTGCTTCTTTACAAGCATGAGTAGCTACCATGTATTTAGCCTCTACAGTGGACAAAGCGACTACAGCCTTTTGCTTACTCATCCAACTCACTGCACCACCATTCATCATGAAAATGTATCCACTGGTGGACCTCCTGCTGTCAATGTCCCCTGCCCAATCAGAATCCACATAACCTCAAATACTGAGAGTCCTCTGTGATTCAACCAAGTTCTCATGGTAACATAAATCATATTCTGAAGTCCCCTTCAAATATTTAAACACTCTCTTCACATCATCCCAATGTGTTCTTCCAGGATTAGCCATAAACCAACTAAGAACTCCCACTACTTGGGAAATGTTTGGCCTTGTACAGACCATTGCATACATGAGACTGCCAACCGCACTAGCATAGGGTACACTGGTCATGTCCTCCATCTCAGTAGGAGATTTTGGATAGTCTTCAATAGATAGCTTCGTTCCCTACAAAACTGGAACAACTAGCTACTTGTAATCATTCATACAAAATATCTCTAGAACAGTCCTGATATACTTACTCTGACTGAGCCAAAGTTTTCTATCCTTCCTGTCCCTATTTATCTCCATTCCCAGAATATACCTAGTTGCACCAAGATCTTTCATTTCGAACTTAGCAAACAACTGAGACTTAAGATCAAAAATCATCAACTTACTATTGCCTATGAACAACATATCATCAACATAGAGAGCAATAATAAGCACTCGATCACTTTCAGCTTTATAATAGACACAATGATCAGATTTTGATCTTACAAATCCCAAAGACAATACAAAAGTATCAAACTTTTGGTGCCACATTTTAGGTGACTGCTTTAACCCATACAGAGATTTATTTAAATTGCAAACTAGTTTTTCTTTACCTTTCTCTACAAAGTGCTCAGGCTGGGACATGTAAATCTCTTCTTCAAGATCACCATGAAGAAATGTTGTCTTCACATCCATCTATTTGACCTCTAATTCATACGCAGCTACAAGTGACAAAAGAAATCTAATAGATGTCAACTTTGCTACAGGAGAAAAAATCTCCCCATAATCAATTCCCTCGACCTGGGAATAACCCTTTGCAACCAATCTCGCCTTGTACTTTTCTACACTGCCATCCAGACCAATCTTCTTCTTAAATACCCATTTGCAGCCCACATCTTTTCTGCCTTCATGCAAGGGCACCAGACTCTAGGTATCATTCTTTTCTAATAATGCCATCTCTTCTTCCATGGCTTCTAACCAAGAGTCTGAGTCAGACATTCTAAATGCCTCTTTTACAGTCCTAGGCTCATCAGTGCTAGAAATCAAAGCATAGGCACAAGTAGAATCAATCAAAGAGAACCCATACCTATCGAGTTATTTTCTTTCTCGGGTTGACCTCCTCAATGGCTGAGGCTGAGGTTATTCTTCTTCTTCCAAACTTTCAGAACTACTTGATCTCTCCTCAGTTTCAAGTACATTTTGAATTTTCAATTCCTCTTTCTCTGGTGTAGGAGGAATTACAACTACATCCTTATTGTTTTTTGACTGTCTCTAACTGCAGATCTAAGGTGGAAGGTTTCAGCTCACGAAAGATTACACTTCTGCTATATACAACCTTCTCCGTATCAGGATTCCAAAGCTTGTATCCCTTTATGCCTGCACTATAGCCAATAAAAATACATTTGACAGCCTTGTTCTCCAATTTAGATCTTTTCACATCCGACACATATGCATATGCCTCACAGCCAAAGACTCGAATATGTCCAAGAGAGGGATTCTTATCAGACCATGCTTCCAAAGGTGTTTTCTCAACAAGAGCAGAGTTTGGAGAATGATTTATTAGGTAACATGTAGTAGATACAGCCTCAGCCCAAAAAATTTCCTCCAAGCCAACACTACTGAGCATACTTCGTGATCTCTCCATCACTGTCCTATTGAACCTTTCTGCAACTCCATTCTATTGTGAAGTATAAGGTGTAGTCTTATGTATTTTAATCCCATGGTCTTTACAGTATCTTTCAAATTCATCAGAACAAAATTCACCGCCATTATCAATCCTTAGGCATTTTATTTTTCTACCAGTCTAATTTTCAACAAGATTTTTAAATTCCTTAAACCGACTGAACACTTCTGATTTACTTTTCAGAAACTATGCAAATGCTCTTCTTGAATAATCATCAATGAACGACACGTAGTATCTTGACTTAGACAAAGAAGGAACATTCACTGGACCAAATACATCAGAATGAATATAATCTAGCAAACCAAAAGATTTATGAGGACTAGAATAAAAAGAAACACGGTGCTGCTTTCCATATATACAATGCTCACATAATTCAAATTCAAGATTACAATCTTCAAGCCCCTCAACCGGGTTTTTGTTCTTCAAGGTTTTTAAACCTTTTTCTCCTATGATGCGAGAGCATAGTCTTCTCTGCTAGAAGTTTTACTTCCATAGAGTTTACACAATTAGGGATATTTCCCTCTTTACCTCCATGAATAGCTTTCAGTGACTTTCCAGATACAATGTTACATTAAACAGCACGTGCATCCAACTTGTATAGGGTACCAATTCAAGCACCTCTAGCCAGCACCATTGAACCTCTAGTCATCTTGCAGCCATTTCCAAAGAACATGACTTGTACTCCAATATCATTCAACTTACTGACAAACAGTAGATTTCGAGCTAGACCTGGTATGTGCATTACATCATTAATTCCCTTTACTCTGCCATCAGGGAATTGGATTCTGACTCTTCCATGGCCAACAATTTCCAAAGTTGAATCACTTGCCAAGTACACCTTTCCACCATTGTATTCTTCATACTTCGTGAACCAGTCTCTATGAGATGTCATGTGAAAATATGCACCAGAATCAATCAGCCAGACATCATCTGATGCCTGTGTAGCTAAGGCAGCAATGAAGGCATCTGAATTATCCTGAGAAGAATCATTGTCGGAAGAGTACTTCTTCTTTTTCTTATCTTTGCAATCCTTTCGGACATGACCAGGTTGCCCACAGTTCCATCATTTCACCTTGGACTTCTTGCCAAGAGACTTTGATCTCCCCTCTGATTTTGATTTTGATTTCTTGTCCTTCTTCTTGCCTTTCTCTTTCGATCTTCCTCTGACAGCAAGAGCTTTTCCTTTGCCATCTCAGAAGATTTCCTTCTCATCTCTTCTGATAGCAAAGAACCAACATCTTCCATCTTGAAATCCGATGTTGTACTACTAATAGCCATCACCAGATGATCCCAAGAGTCTGGCAAAGAACACAGTAGAAGCATACAACGATCCTCTTCATCAATTTTTACACCAACAGATGTCAATTGAGCAATCAGCATATTAAATGCATTCAAATGATCAGCTACAGAACCTCCTTCCTGCATTCTCAAAGAATACAGCTTCTTCCTCAGGAACATTTTATTCACCAAGGACTTCCCCTGATAAATAGACGCCAATCTATTCCACAAAGAAGATGCGGTCTTCTCCTCATGCACATTCAGAAGAACTGAGTCTGCCAAACAGAGCCTTATCAACCCCTTAGACTTCCTATCTGCAAGGTCCCAATCTTCTTGCTTCATGCCTGTAGGTTTAGTTCTAGACACTGCAAGCCACAGATCACGATCAACTAGAAGATCCTCCATCTTGAGTTTCCACAACTCAAAGTTACTGCCATTGAATTTCTCTATTTCAATCTTTCCAGACGTGCTAGCCATCTCAACCTGTAATAAGAAATAACAAACTCTACAAGACTCCCACTGAACAGAATTGACTCAAAAAACCCAGCATACCCACAAGGATAACACAACTGGCCAGGCTCGATACCACTTGTAAGGAAAGTCAAGGTGCGAAACAACTCTCCTAATGCCAAAACCTCAGAAGAATGCAGATATACTTTTAATTTTTTAATTCTGAGTTCAATTAAGATGCCCTATGAAGTAGATAAGCGAAAGCAGTATTTGACAATCACACATGAACACAGATATACGTGGAAAAACCCTTACAGGAGAAAAACCTACCACACCAAGAGAATCACTTTGTATTATAGTAATAGAGATTACATACAAATGTCACTTATCTTTCTAGTGTCAGTTTACAGCAGCATTCACCATGAACAATCTTGTATAGGAACCTTCAAGTTATAGTCTTTCCAGATTAGAATACATTTCGATCATACAACCACACCCGGCAATCCGTCGATTCAACCAAGCAGTCACAATCTGCAATCACAGAGTATAACCATGTATCGTTCTCTGTCTGTCGAGCTTCCTCACAGAACCGTCACAACGAACAATCTTCCAACTGTTCAGATTGCTTCTCCTATTGGTCCACGAGACTCCACATAGGACGGTCAAACGGTCAACAAAGCCCACATTGTATCGGCATGTCGGTGAGACACAAGATGGGTATCCCCAATGCCCTAAAAGCTTGATATTGATGTCGCTAAGAGTTCCACCGAGCTTTCATGTGTTACACCGAATCACCAAACAGTCAGTGAGACCTATCGCTTTTGCCAGGAGATCATAGCGAGGTCCAAAAGTCTCATAGATGTGAGTTTACCATTTGACAAGAGTATCGTTCTTCACCAGGACCTCATGCCGAGTCATCAAGGGTTATACCGAAGTCACATGTTATACCGATCATCAAACAATAGTCGGCAAGACTTATCAATATCGCCAAGAGGTTTCTCCGAGATCACAAATGTCACCCCGAAGTCATCAACAGTCACCAAGACATATCACCTTCGTTGAGAGTTCTTATCGAACACATATATGTTACGCCAATGACCACCGATCACCAAGAGCTATACCGAAGACTTCTCATCATCGGCGAGACATTCCATTCTAACTGAGACTTCTCCCTGAAGCCCTTAGAGTTACCTTGAATGAATACGGTCGGTGTGACTTTCTCATATCGGTAAGACTTCTTACCGATAGTATTCCTTCCTGCAAGAGTTTCCCTAATGACTTTAAACCAAACGTTGTCGATGAGACTTTAACACATCGTCCAGACTTCTTCTCGAACTAAGCCTTTCAGCTAAGGGTCTCAACGATAAGCGATAGAATGGCCTGTCAGCTAAAGATCTCCACGGGCGCTAAGAGGTCACACTGAACTCAACCTGTCACACCGAAGACACCCATGTGAAACCGTTCGGCGAGACTTCTCCAAGGTCACAGTGACCTGTACAAAACATGGTGTTCCAAACTGCTCGTCGGCCAGACATAGAAGATGTCACATCGACTTGGCTCCAAAGGAGGTTTCAGCCTGTGATGATTGAGGCATATTTTTTCAACATTGACCTTCGGATTTAGTGAAAAATAGGGAAATTGCAAAAAGCACCAAAATAGAGACAAGAAGCACCACAGAAAGTACAAAAAGCGCCACAAAAAGTGCAAGAAGCACCATAGAACATGCAAGAAGTGCAAAAACTCATGCAATAAGCGCTAAAACTCTAAAAACCATGTTTTTGGATCTTGGTGAGCTTTTCTGGAAAATTGCAAAAGGCACCACAAAAAGTGCAAAAAGTGCCACCGAACGTGCAAAAAGTGCCACAGAACATGCAAGAAGCACCACAGGACATGCAAGAAATTCCAAAACAGGTGCAAGAAGCCCCAAAACAGGTGTAAAATGCACTAGAATAGGTGCAAGATGTGCCAAAAGTCTCACGTCCGAACCTGTGAACATAAATTTTCTAGAATGTTAAAAAAAAGGGGCAAGGCCCCACAGTGGGTGTCATTTTGTGTATGTGTGAAATGTGGAAAGTTAGTATCAACACAAACCTTAATGAAATGAATTATATTAAAGATTCAAAGCAAAGAAGCTACTCTAAATTGCAATTTAATGAATCTTTCAATAACGTCTCATTGTCCTCTATTCTTAATGATTCCTTTAACCCTTTGGCCCTCATATTTCTATGTGCACAAAGGCTATTAGAATGACACTTAAGAAACGAGATTAGTATTCAACATGCAAGCCAACTAAGTTCCTACATGCAACTATACGATGGAAAGGATAATGGATACTATGATGAATGGACAAATGGTGGTAGATACTATGGTAGTGATCTATATGACTATATATGATTCTATATATGCTCAAATGCTAACTATGAAAATGCTAATCTAAAATGCAACTATGATGCAAAGGATGACATAAAATGCAACTATGAAGCAAAGTGTTAGTCTAAGATCTAACTATGATGCAAAACATGATGTAAAAAGTAACTATAAGACTCCAAAGTGCTCCCAAGCTCAATCGATGTTCTTGCATGATAACTTTACTTTAAATGTGGATGCAAAATACAATGCCAAAGGGTTGTATTTATAACCTTTTCCAAGAATATAATGAGGTGGCAATAATCAATGTTCCAGATTTGAACAAGAAGAATGGGTGGTGGAGATGGAGAGAATCAAGATGTCCCCTTGAGCAAATACAACACGCCCTATGGATGGAAGAATCTTTTGACCAATGGGAAACATGCCATTTGGATGGAAGACTCAAGTGTGGGAAGAAAAGACCATGTGCTTTTGAAATTGGTGGAAGTGTGTGAGGAATGAGCCATGTGCTTTTTAAAATGAGTTGAAGATAATTCTAATTAAAAATTAGAGTTATTTAATTTCATGTGACCTAGGTGAGGTGGCACAAAAAGTTGTAGAAATGTGCTCAAATTCCTAATCGAGATTAGTGAAGATTAATTAAATAAATCAATCTTATGGAAATTTGTTTATTTAATTAATTTAGAAGAATATGTTTTAGATTTGGAGAATTTAGAAAATGAACAATATAAATAAATTGAGAATTTATTTATACGTAGTCGAAATATTAATTAAATAGCTAGTATTTAATTAATTAAAGGTGAAGACCAATTTTAGTTGTATACAATTAGCAATTCAAAATTTGGTAGTGAGCCACTCTTTTCTGTCTTTTGTAATTATGGAAGAAGTGATCTTCTTTGGGCAGTGAGCCCTCCTTTTTTTGGATAGTGAGTCCTCTAGGTAGTGAGCCCTTTTGGAAGTGAGCCTCCTATAATGTATTGTAGTCGATAATGATATATTGTAAGCTAATCCTCACTGTGGTTTTTCGCTTCCAAGAGTTTTCCACTTAAATCTTGTGTTCTTGTGTTGTTTGTTGTGGTGCATGTTTCAATTGTTTATTTCCATTTCTGTAAGTTTAATGAGATGATTTGAATGCACTTTTAAGTTAATGAATTTCAGGGAATGTTGATTCAGCCCCCCCTCTTAGTATTCCAAGTGTTCAACAAATATAATATGAAATAGGTTGCAAATATTGGATAATAACATGCCACTTTGAGGGGGTAGCCTCCTAATCCAATTCAAAGGGAATACCTCCAATATTATTCAATAAGAACACAATACTTAACATGATGATAATAACTAGCCTATAGGTCTTGCATTTACACCACATATTCTTTAGATACCACCTAGTCCCGCTCAGATACTTAACTATAAACCCTAGGATGGCCTAAATAAATATTTAATATTATAATAATGATTACGTGGCTTATTTGTGAGTTAAGGTAGCCACGAGTTCACTTATAACCTAATACGCATTATAGGGTTAGGGGCATAGCATATAACTAACAAAGAAATGATGCATGAAACTTAGACAAGTTGATTACTAATTGGTAGACCTTCCACTAGTAGGTTGGGATGTGTTGTGATGTGATTGGAACATTGGTGAGGTACCCATGCTCCTAAGAGGACTCATGCTATATGGAATAATAATATTCAATAGGATTTCTAGTCCCATCAAAGAATGTTGGGTGGTAATGTGGTTGAGTCAACACTCACACTTGATACTTTGACTAGTGTTGGTCATGGAATATTGCTTCTTGGGTACCTATACCTTTATATATCTCAAACAAGTTTGTTGAAACTAGCTTTAGATGTACTATCCCATTGAAGATTTCCTTTAAACTTTGGTTGGATGCTATCCACTTTACCTATCATCACCCTATAAAGTTCATCAAGTATCTTTTCTTCAATATGCACCATTTCCACATGCAACTTTTCATTGCTGCAATTCAAAGGGATGATCATGCACTTCTTGCCATTTTTTTTTTAAATATGTGCTTCCTAAAGCACATATCAACTTTGACATAGAAGTGTAATGGTTTTCCTAGTAGCACAAGGTTCTAAGTGACAATCATCTCAATGACTTCAAAGAGGACATAAAATTTTATGCCTTCAATATCAATTTTAATACTTTGGAACAACCTAATTTACTTTTCATGTGTTGTTTTCCATGAACAAGATTTGTGGGGATGGAATAAGCATAGGCTAACCCATTATCTCCCACCTCGTTTTTATTCAACACATTGACCTCAATGCCTATATTGATTAGGAAACGTTGCAATAACAACTCATGAACTATATAGGTAAAATAAGTTCAATATAATACCCAAGCTCTATTACATGTGTGACTTTGTATACACCATTTTCAGTCTAGGAAATGGTGAGAAACAACCAATGATCTTCCTATGAAGCTTACTTTTCTAGGAGAACATTTAAATTTTTAACACAACTCCAATGTAAAGGAGTTTAAGGATCATATAGCTAATTTTCTTCGTATCACTCTCAGTAGGTTTCTATATAGAGATATGTCGATCGACAACACAACAATTACACAACTTTTATTATGCTCAATGTTGATCCTCAAGTCCTAGTAGACTTGGATTATCAATGAATGGAGTTAGTTTTCCTTTCATGTGTGTAACTCATCTTGTAGCATTTTTTTAACCTTTTCTCACTTGTGTTTCTTACATAGGATTCCTTGGAGAAATCACATGGCCATTTCAAATCAATTTCTCTCCCTCTTTATTTTCTTCTATTTATTGAAGAAAGACAACATAATACAATATTTTGTGATTACCATCATAGTAACCACAAAAGGAAACTACTCACATTTGTAAGATGTATGGCTTATCTCTTTGTAACTATAGCATGTTATTAGTGGATAAGGTCAACCACCATTTGACTAGTGTTATTGTTGCATTTACGTCCTTTATTCTTATATTGACTAGGTCCTTGACCTTGGTAACCTTATTGGTTCTACTGTGCAAGGCGTCTTTAATTTTTTTGCATGGGATAACCCTATTTTTTTGTGCAAAGTAATCTTGATTTTATTGCACAAGTTCAATGACAATAGTAATGACATCCTTTCCACACTATTATTGCAATATTTGCATAACTTTACTTGAGTTAGTATCATCTATGGCACTCTAACAAATGCCAAACCAAATATTCACCTTGACCCCCAATAACTTTTATAGAAGGGAAAAAAATGAGTTCTTATGGCTTCCCTGGCATATTACACATTTTAGGATGTGTGGAAGTTGGGGAAATGGTGTAAATTCTACATCTAATATCTCAGTATTGGATAATTAATTGTACTGTGACCTTCACTTCTACACCCCATACACCAAAGACTATTTGTTATCTCAAATTTTCTCGCCAAATACTCTATCCATGTGAACATGTATCCCATCTACTCCTCAAGCTTTGCATATGATCCATAAGATAGTTTTCCCAAGGTTTTAAGTCACAAAGCAACATCCAAAGCTTCCTTCTAGGTGTATAGCATGCACTAGCCCAATTCCTATTGAATGTGCATGGTCAAATCATTAATGAACCACTCCTTTATATGATTTCATCTATATTATCTAAGAGCTTTTTTAGCAAGATTCTTTAAATTTTTCATCATATTTGCACACAACCTCACTAACTAGTTGCTTGATCTCTTATAGCACAATTATATTTTAGTCAAACACTTGGGTAGTCATACTCCATAAAGAAGTTTGTTTTGACCTCATCTACCATTGTTTTGACCTCATCTAGCATCACCTTTTTTCTATTTGCATCATAGTGAAAATGCCAATCCTATGTGCATTTGATTAGAGTGCTTGTAAAGAGCTATATTTTCTAGACATTATTGGTTTTATCCTTCACCCTTCAAACAATCTCAACTACCTTTGAATGCCTAAAAGCATATTTTTCTCTATTGAAATTTTTTATACTAGTGATCTTGCAATCATAGATAATAGTGGCATTCTACATATTAATTTGTGTGGCTTCAAATGTCTACACTATCAATAGATATATGAGTAGGCTTATTACAAATAGGTTCAAATATCTTGTCAACTATACATTGGTGGGCCTACTATCAAATCATAAATGTTGTGAATTTGGGTGCTTCTTCATAAACACTTAACTTGTCTCTTTTTTGGACTAAATCTATGTCAAATTGCAATCTCAAGTCATAGATTGGTTCATCCACATCTAATAGTGTGTATTTAACCCAACAACAATAACTTCTAACCCATAAATAGGCATTATGCTTGGCAAAGTGTTGATCTTCACATAGGTATGTTGAGTCCATCTATCTTTTAAAGATATATCCACATGATCTTCATTATGAATGCTTTCGCATTTACATCACCTCCTTTGTGCATGGTGTGTATTCCTTTTTCTCTATATCATCACTTCAACCAATATAGCTTCTTGTCACCTTTCATACATCTCATAGTGCTCCTTTGCTCATTACTACTATTGCTCTCCATCTATCTTACACGATGCTTTATGACCCAATCATTTATGAACCTTTGCACCAATAGGTAACTCTACTTCAATATATTCCTCAACTTTTTGTGAGAACAATCTTTGAATTGTGTCACATTATTTGGCAAGGCATCTTGCATTGTAGCATGAAGCTTCATAGAGGGTCCTAATAACAAAACCAAATGTTGACCATTTTTCACCCTCATTTGCATAATGGTCTTGTAGTCAAGTATTTAAACAACCTCAAGGTGAATGGATTTTAAACCCAATGTCAAAATACGCATGCATGCACACACACATTTTCATCCTTATTTGCATAATGATCTTGTTGTCAAGAATTTAAACAGTAGCACCACCTTGTCACTTGAAACAACCTCAAGGTGCATGGATTTCAATCCCAATACTTGGTATGTCAACACATACACACGCACACGCACACACACAAACACGCGCACGCGCACACACACACACACACACACACACATGTGCACGCACACACAACCACTCACACCCACACATGCACATGTGCATGCACAAACCCACACACACACACACAACCACTCACCCACACATGCATGTGTGCCCGCACACACCCACACACAACAAATATGCAACACAAAATCTAAATAATAATTCATGAATGCACAAATATATAAGCTTTTGTTTGAGCTTTTCCATCAAAGCCCCTCTCTAAAATCCCCTCTCTACAAATGAATAGGAAATAACATATAAATGTGAAAACTCCTATTTTACAATAATATATCATATTGCTACAATTTTTGGGCTTTAATTAATTACATAATACTAGGTCCTAAGGACATACTTTTGGTCCCAGTTTAAACAACTCAATTGTTTTGATCACAAACCTTTCTAGTAAAACAATCGTGTGGTATGTGGATCTATTAATAAAAAATAAAAAATTACTCTCTTGGGTTGAAGTGGAGCATGCTTTCATAGATACATGGGAGATGAAAGAAGTATCAATGATGATGAAGATAAGGGAAAGAATGATCACGAAGAAAAAGAAGAAACAATGATGAATTTGGTGATGATGTTAAGGAGGAAGAAGTTGAGGGTAATGAAAATGATTATTGTAACAAGGAAGAAGATGGAAACAATGAAGTATAGGAGGATAAGATTTCATGTAGTTTTAACCCAAGGAAAAATCAATATTTTAATTCTATGGATGCATTCAAAAGAGGGTTACCGTATTCATAAATTATAGTAGAAAGTATAACTTCATCAAAATTGTCTTGGCTAAGCAACTATAGTTATAATCAAGAAAAACTATCCAAGATGATCATAGGTGTATGGTTGGATGATAACAAGGCACATATGTGTAATGATTTGCAAAAGGCTCACCATTTGGTTTCTTCTTGTGTTTTGAAAGCATGTTAAGGAGAGATTGTGTCTTGCACACCTAGATATATGATATTTTGGACCAGTGAAGTTGGCAACATGTGGCACACATCCATTTATTTGGTTATATTAGGTCATGTGAATGGTATATGTAAATCTTATTGACCAATGTGTTATCCTACATTGGGATTAATAGTTTACCCCTCCATTATATTATTAAGTAATTTTATTGGCTAATGAGTTTACCTACATTGGGATTAATAGTTTACCCCTCCATTACGTTATTAGCTCTATATAAAAGGTGAATATCATTGCAAAGGATAAGAAAAGAGCATTATGTGTCTATGATCTCATGTTGGAGATATAACATAATGTGACTTCTTCCACAAGGAGTATTGTATTATATTGCCCTTAAGGGTTTATTCCTTTTCAAAGTACATTGAATATTAGAGCGCCTTGAGAATATGCATTTTTTTAATCTAACATATTGTTATTATTGTATGTGATCCTTTCAATCAAGGAAAAATTGTGTAGACTATAAATTCTATTAGTTTCTTATGTTTTTTGTTTGTTTGTTTTACAACCTAAATTATTAATTATGGTTAGATTTTATATCAAACAAATCTAAAGCCTATATTCTAAAAATGTGTGTAAATTGAATTGTCCTTATGTTTCCTTAATGGGTTAAGAGAAATAAGTTTTTACTTTGTGTATTTATTTAGTAGGGTTTGTCACCCCTTATGGATTTACCTTCCCAAAAGAAAACTATTACACATGAGAACTTTACAATTTTGATTAAATATGATTTCATATTAGAAGGTAATTAAATACAAAAAAAATATGTTTATAGTTCAAGAAAACTTGATTGACTTGGAAATATGAAGTATTAATTTGTAGCTACTCACCTAGTAAGAATGCATTGTCAATGACAACAAAACAGGGGCCTCCTAAACATTGCAAGCCAAATAGATCAAATGTTTGTTTAAAACTTGTAAACACTTAATGATTTGATGCCAACCTCAATAATGTTTGCATATTTTGATACTAATCTTCTAAATTGGTGCCCAATTTAACATAGTTAAAATCATTGAATTGGCTAAAAGCCTTGTTCCATGGGGTTGCACTCCCCAAACAAAATCCATGCATTTCTAGGATATGAGAACTTGGGGAAAATGTTCCCCCCTTGTCCCACTATCACCACCATGCACTCAAGGACCTTTCTTGGACATCCCCATCAAAGAGGGGTGTTTTTGGGATGTCTCCCTAGTTTGGAGATGCCTTGGGGACTCTTGAATGTTGTCAAGACGTCCACAAGACTCAAAAGGGCTTCTAACCATCCCCAAGACTCCCAAGCATTCCCCACAACGAGAAAATGAAATAGTCAAATGTTTTTAAAAAAATCGAAGTGTTTGATCTGTGTGCCACAAACTCTAGCCCTACTGGTCTGTCGGCCCCACTCACATCCTAAGCAGTCACAACAAATTTATAAATAAGTGTCTAGGCTCCATTCCAAAATCCAAATCATTCAAAGTTCCAGCAATAGTAAGGATTCTTTTTGCTAAAAACAAAGTGACAAAATTGTGAAATGGGATGCACCATGAAGCTTTGTGTGGTTTTGAAGGCCTTAATTTGTTTTTGGTAGTAGGGGCTCTATCCCTTGACCTTGCCCTATATCACAAGAAGGAATGCACTAGGGGCATTGTCCCCAACCTTGTGTGGGGTGCTGCCCCTCAACCCTACTAGGGGCTCTACCCCCGAACCTTCACTTGCCACTGTCACCCTGCCATCTCCAAATCTAGGCCCTTGATCCCCCTATCCTTGATACCTATCCCCCCATCTCGAGACTCCATGTAGCATAGGTTATGAATGACTTAGTGGCATTACTAGGCTCAATAAGAGATTTCAGCTATTTATGTTGTGTGGTGATGATAATTCATCCAAGCTATGACAAGTTAATAGGTGAGGCTAGTTTATTTGCAATGTATTATACCAATTTCTACATACATTTTTTGCAAATCTAATAGATGCTCAAATAATGTGTTATAAGCAATTATCATTGTTTTGTTTTTTCACTAATGTTACTTGTCAGGGCGTTGTTATGTTGAATGACATGCTTCTATTGGGCATTGTTATTTTTTAAGTGCTATGTGACATTGTACAACATGAAGCCTCGCCAAAGATGTTTGGCTTCACATTGACCATGGGGTTCATTTCCAAGGTGAGATTTGTGAGCTTCCAATATCCAAAAATCCGTTTGATAAGGTTTCAAGAGGCCTACTTAACAGATGTTTCCTATGCGATATTTTTCCTAAAAGCTATCCATGTATTGTGTTGTTTTCTTTTGCTGGATAAATCTCGGCTGAGCTTATGGGTTGCCATTAATGTCCTGCAACTGCAATCAAATAATTGTAAAGATGTACTACATTCAAATGAATCTGATAACAATCACAGTAAGTTATAGGCCAAGCTAACACGAGGAGGCAGATTTGAACTTTGATCGTTTTTACAACACAAATATTACCATTACACCGCAACTCTTTTAACCATATTGTATGTTGTCTTAGAAATACTTTTTATTTGGCTTATGCATGCAAATGTAGATAGCAAATTAGATATGTTTGAGGATAACGTCTAACCCATAATATTAATTTGATTCATAATTGTATCACCAATCATATACATGCTGAGACTTTACCCAACTATGTTAATAGGCAAATTGTTACATAAATGACCCTACAGAAGTTATTTACATACAAATGCTTCAATTTAGCACCCTCTATCTTCTGTCTAACAGCAATAGAACCGAAAGACTGTCGTTGACGTTTGCATCCACACGTTTTATGTCAAAATAACCAACTTCCAAGAATATCAAAAAAGCTTACTTCTGGAGTGAGCAAATACATCTCACAAGCATGGGTGTCAACGGTGACCTCCATACTCCCAACCATGCTTTTTGGTACGGTTTCATGCTGCAAAAAAAATAAAAAATGTTAGATACTACAGTTTCCAGACAATCAATCTTTCATTAAGATGCCCAAATTGTAATTACTTTAATCATTTATAATCTCAAACTTACTTAAGTTTCTCGAAGGATAAATGACAATGCCATATATAAAACTTGGGTAAACGAACTTGCCTTCCACAAATCCCGAGCAGTAACAACCACATTTGCTTCAAGACCAATAGCATCCCATTGGACTTCAATAGAGATAGGTTCTGTGCACCTGTTCCAAAATGCTACCACTAAACGCCCTTCAGACAGTGGACCAGCCCATACCTGAAATTGCAATTCAATGATTCATATACACTATATTCAAAACATTTACACCCAATATATAGCGACTAAAACTATGTTGGCCTACAGAAAATCCTGTCCTATGACATGTCAATGCAATTTTTTAAAACCATCCATTTAATCTCCAATATGGTTTACATTGACAAAGAGCCTGCAGAAAAAAATACAAGGAAAATGCACCACACAACAGTAATTCCTTAGCCAATAAATTGTTTTAAATGAAGACTACTATCCTCAACTTCAAGTCAGAATCATGGATAAGAAATCAAAACTAACCTTAAAGGATTTTACAATTTGTATCAACAATAAATAATAAGTGAGAATTGTAAGTTCGTAGAGCTTTTTGAAAAACTGTGTAGTAATTTTCACATCAACATTCTGGATCGTTTTCTATGATCCCTTATCAGGATAACTTAGTAAATTGTGAAGAATGCAGAACCTAGTCACTAAAGTCCAGATTGTCAGGAAGGCAGGCTGAAGTAGGGATAACAAACTGGTGAAAATTACTCAACAAGAAACAAAGGAGCGAAATGAAGAAAACATAATAAACCAGGTAGATGAATAAACCTAATTACAAGTATCACTGAGAACCTAAGATATGGAAAAGTTACCGAAGGAAAGTTAAATTAGATAAGAAATTTTAAAAGTATATAATATATAAACTATAAGAATTTTTGTAATTTATAAAATAAAATTAAGAGGATAAATAGAATTTAACCGTTCAAAAACACGAGTTATAGAATAAAATGAGCATACTTTGAAAGGTGAAATAATGGTACACAAATGTAAAAAGTTAAGAGAAAGCTAATGTCGATATGTAAAATTATAAAATAATAAAGAATAATTAAATATTATGAAAAGTATCATACAGTAAATGATAGAGGAGAGAATGCCAGCAAATGATGTAATACATGAAGGAGAAAGTAAATAAAGGTCAAAAAAGAAGTTAGGAAAAACAAGAGGTTGAATACGAAAGAAAGTAGTCAAGCAAATCTAATGTAACATTGTAACAACCCATTTGATCGTCAAAGTAATCACATAAACCGATAGTTTCAAAGACATTATTGGCACCAAGGATAGTACCAAATCTAATTTGAATAATAAAAAATGATAAGCGGCGATTATACCATTATATATGGCAGCGATTGAGTTCAAATGAATAGATAATAAAGAGCGATCATGGTTAATAAAAGGCAGCAATAAATAAAAAGATAATATATATTAAGAAAAGGAAAGGTTACCAAAAAGGCAACGATTGATAGTAAAAAGGTGCAGCGATTATGCTAAACCAAAAGGCATGGACTAATCCCAATGGCTGTGATCCCTTTATGAAAAGGCATCGATTTGTTATGAGAAGATAGGTAGTCATTTAAAGCATTGATTATAGTTATTGTTGGGCTGTGTTGAGGAAAGAGATTAAGTAATAGAGTCAGAAATTAATAAAGTCTCAAAGGGCAGCAATTGAGCATAAAGAGGGTTGTTAACAAAAAGACATGTCCATTCAAAAGGACATCACTATTTGAAATGATACAACTCCTCACGTCATGCCCACTCGAGAGCTATTTGAGTAGGTTTGTAGTTCATCACAGGGGCATCGATCATTATGCAAATTCATATTTATAAACTCAGATCTGAAGTGCTCTTAAGGAGCCTACAATCAGCCAAGTAATGGACGCATGAGCAATCAGTTTATATTCAGACATAGCGCCAAGGAATTGCAGGAGTTTAATGTTCAAATTAGGTACAGCGATCAAATAAAGGCATAAGCCTCTTGCACAACCAAACACATTATCTCAAAGCAATAAATCAGAAACAGCAATCATCTTTTCTTCTCAATTTTCCCGTTCTTGAATTAATAGTCAATTCAGACTTCATTATTTCAAGTTTCAGAATTCATACAGAAAATTGATGTCATTATTACTGACATAATATCCACTCCTATTCATATATATAGAGTAGTGTAATCAGAAGTTAGAGTTGCTCTTTAGAGGTTTATAACCCTTTATACTCTCTCTTAAAATATTGGTTTTTTGGCATATTTTGACGTCTTAATTTATAAGATTGAACACAGAATTTAAGGTAACTTTACAAGGGACATTACAATTGGTATCAGAGCTGGTAAAACCTGCCAGCCTGTGAAGGTTTATGAGTGAGAAGGAGAGAAGATATTATAACAAGGAGATAAGAAGATAGTGGGAACTTACCTGGGCTTCAAAAGGAAGAGCAACTTCCGATATCTTGGGTATTCACCAAGAATCATCATTAAATACCAACCCCAACAGGCCTGAATCTTGGAGTAGAGAACAAGAAGGCAGTAACATGGGAGATAGAGGAAATATCACCAACTGTATGGATCAATTCTATACATATGGTACTTAAAATGCTAGTTATGAAAAGATGTATAAGACTATTAAGAAGTAGAAGAGCAAAATTGAAATACAAAATAGTAAATACTTGAACATTGAAGTTTTCAATATCGAATTACTAATTAGAAATTAGAATAGTAATACTTAATACTAATATGTATGTTGGCGTTTAAATTCGCACCTCTGGAATGCGTATTTGAAACGGACAGCTATGCACAGATAAACTGCTCTTCAAATTAGGAGGGGAAGCTCCCTCTTGCTGATGGTGTTTGAAAGAAAGTAAACTAGAACTAAGTTGCCTATCTTTTTTATCAGCTTAGAGCACAAGGTTTATTAAACACAACGCCGTAGCTAAGATTTTATGATTTAAGAACTTCAACTACGACTAACTTAAACTAAAGACGTTTCTAACTTCTCAAGTAACAAGCAGAGCAAGAGAAACTAAAAATGGACAAGGAAGATTTCTGACAAAATACTTCAATGAACTCTCTCTCAACAAACATCTACACACTTCAACGCAAGTTGAAATTAAGATCATAAAAGTAGAACATAAATAATGGAAATCTGAGATTTTCGACCAAGGCAAAGGAGGCTCATGATTTTATTACTCAAACTTCTGGAACAAAGCTCACTTCTAAGATGCCTGGAACAAGAAATTGCAGCTAAAGAGGCTTGCAATCTTGCTCTTACACAATAGAAAACAGCAATCAGACTAACTCCTTGTTGGCTAAAGAGGCTCAACAATTTACTTATCACAACACAATTGAACAATACTTGAGTAACAAATAGAAGGCACAATAGGTTCAGCGTTTTGTTCTCACTAGCATGGTTAAGAAAATCTAATGAGCAAAGGCTATTATTTATAGATGAGCAGAGGAGTAGGGAACCCTAAAATCTCCTTGCTTTCACAAATCTAGGGCTTGCTCAACAAGCAAGCTTTATTACTAAATCTAGAAAGAAGATAACATCTAAAACCCTAGAAAGCAGAAAAAACGGGAAATGCCAACTATTACATTTTATCTTCTTTCTCTTCTCAAAGAATGGATAAGAATTATTCCAAGAATAGAAAGAAAGCGGGAAAGAAAGCTTCTAGAAGAAAGTTGCTTTAAAGCTCGATCACATCCGCTAGGAAGTTTGAAATTGTGTCCTGATTCGGCACATCTATGCCATCAATAGCAAAACACCGCTTTTCAAGAATATCTTCAGCATCTGCAACTGACCTAAGGAAATCTTCAACCTCATTGGCCGCTTTATCGAACTTTGCTGACATCATCGAAATATGACCTATCCTTCCGCCAACTGGATTGCAATTGCGAACAACACTTTGAAATTGATCCTGCACTTCATCAAGCCCGATGTAGGAACCATCCTCAAGCCTGTATTGAGAAGGAATCTCTGTGACAAACTCACTAATGAAAAGAAGAGCTTCAATCACCCTTTGTCTGTAGGCGATGAATTCTTTGAATATCCTCTCATAGGTTTTAACTTTGAAAACATGACGCTCTCTCCAAGCAAGGATTTGTCTTTTGTGTTCTTTTGAAACTGCTGAACCATAGGCTGTCTAAATCAGCAATGATGATCTCATGCCTTGGTCTTACTTCAGCCAGTGTTTGTTCAAACCCTCGGATACCTTGACGTAGCTCATGAGCGTTTTCTCTTAACTGGAACATCTGTGCCAAGATCTCCCTTCCTCTGACAATGAAGCTCTCGATCCACTCCTGAGTTTCTTTCCCACATATGACCAGCTGTCTTAACTGCTGATGATCAGCTGGTGTCTCTAGAATCTGGGGCAGCAACTGGGTTGCCTGTGAAGAATCATGGACAAGGTTAGAAATGAAAAGCCTGAGTTGCTGATTTTCAGCCTTGAGGGCTGCCTTGTCTTCTCCATCCTTAAGCACTCTTTCCTGAAGGTTTTCGGGCACAACTCTGAAAAGACTCAAATCCGCATGCCTGGTATTTCTACCAAGATTAGCCTTGACCATGACGAAATCATCCATATTCACCTCATCCCTGTTCTTGTCTTCCGGGGGCAATGCAGTCTCCATGATTATCTCGTTATCAGGATTCCTATCAAAGTGAACTTGCTTCTTTGCTTTCTTCTTAGGAGGTTCCTGATAGATATTATCGAGATCATCAACACTCACCTGATATGAAGGCCTTCTCCTAACCCTTCCTAAGGAGTTCTCAAGCCAAGACATGGTAGTATCTTTACTAACTTCCTTAGGAGGTGCAACTGTAACTTCCTCATCAGCTTCAATATCAAGATCAATGTGAATCGGTGAAGAACCTGTCAAAGGTACAGAAACATGTGTTGAAGGCGGCTCCTCTGCTTCTTTCTGATGTACGGGCTCATCAGGAGGAGCTTCTGAATCAACTATAGGCTGCTGTTGTATGACTATGCCTGAGAAGTCTAACCTTCTTACATTTTTACTTGATCTACTACCTTTGACGCCATCTTGAGACTGACTTTTGCCCTTTCCTTTTGACTGTGCTCTGGAAGAAGAGGGAATTGTCCTTGGCGGCTCTACTATTGGAATGGAGTTTTTCCTTTTTAGGATTAGGAAAACCTTGCTGTGCTCAAGGACTTGTCTTGTCCTGTCTTCTACTGAGAGAGATTCCTTATTAGCCCAGTTAACTTGTGGAAGGGGCTGATGTTCGATTTGCTTTTGAGTATACATCGGGAGAAGCACATCCTCGTCATCATCTGATAACCCTTCTATATCTTCATTTAGGTAGTCCTTCATTTGATGGAGAGTGAACCTGCTGAAACTACGCCTCCGCACCTCGAACTCATCTGTACAATTAGCCCAAAAATCTTCAAGGGCGGCTTTATGATCATAGTTCTTCTCAAGTCGGCCAACGTAGACACCATGAGGATCAAATGATCGTCTCTTGCTGTAAGGCTTGAGACCGAGTTTATCTAACTCATCCGCCATTGTCTTGGCATCTGCAGTAGTCCTGCATGTGTAAATTCCCATCCCTAATGGAAACTGGAGGGAGGGTTTCTTTCTATTTCTCAAGACTGTGTGAACATCGTGGGCCTGCCTTAAGAATTCCATGAAGACGACCTCATCCAATGGGTACCTTGGCAACATGAGCAGGGCACCTGAGTAGCCATAGACCCGGAGATAGGTAAAAGTAGGAAACTGTATAAACCAATCTGCCCACTCCGACATCATTGCCCTGGCAACTGAAGATATACGAACATGCAACTCATTGTCCAGGTCCCGCACAGTGTACATCAGAAAAGCCTCGTTCACTCTCTTGTAGTGGTGCAATGACTTCGTGAATTCCAACTAGGGATAATAATTATATATATGTTGCACACACAATGATCCCTCGGTGTACTGTAATGTCCCCAAGATTTCGACGAAGTGATTTAATTATTTAATTTTGCCTAAGTCTTAAATTATTTATTAAAAGAGGCATATTAAATAATTAATAGTCAAGTTAAAGTGACTATGGGGAAAATATTTTATGAAGGAAACAATACAAGTCACTTTATTATTTTTGGGCAAGGGCAAATAAAATAAAATGAAATGAATTAAGTCATTTTCGAGCTGGGATATAATGAAGAAATACAAAAGAAGAATAGAAGGAAGGCATTCGCACTTTTGAACCTTTTGTGAATGATTATTTTTGCTATGGCGAATATGGCGAACTCTATCTGAGTCGTGGGTCTTGGGAACCCTAAATCTGTTTCGGTTGGGCGAATGAATCAACCCTAGCAGATATTCTTGCATTTGAAATTCAGATTTGAAGGTCGGGCTGAAGTCAAAATACAAAAAAAGAAGAAAAGAAAGACGGGTTTATCTACCTGAATCGCGTGTTTTCCTTTCATCGGGTTCTGCTGCTTCCCTTGGTCGATTCTTGGAGGCATCTCGGTGCAAATGAAGGCGTCATTCTTTGCATGAACTCCAGGCGCAATAATCTCCAGCTAGGGATCAGAAACGACCATTTTCTGTGAAGAACGGTGCAGCAAAAAGAAAAAAACGTGACTGCTAAGGGAGGGCGAATGCTTTAACAGGGTTAATCTGATTTTGATCACCTTTTGGGTGGCTGAGGAGCGGCGTGTGCCTTATCTACGGCTTAGTGCGTCCCTGCACAAGGAGAAACAAATATTAAAGTGTTCACCAATTGCTGCTCATTTCAACCATACAACATGAAGATGGCTCAGGCATTTCCAGGTTGGTGACGCCTTATCTTCCAGGTCTGGGTGTTTCCAAGTGTTTTATCTTTAAGGTTTCGATGCTGTTGCTACAATATCTTGTGAAATCTTCTGGCTGGGTTGTTTAAAATGTAACTGCTGGTGCTATGTGTTTGTCAATGAAATTTCCTGAAATTGGGTTGACACTGTGGCTACACATATTTTATTACATTTGTTTCACAGTCTGTGTGAAATTCTGAGCCTGCACTGATACATTATTAGTATGTAAATGCTGAAACGAAATCTGTGTAGACTATATGTAATTCTCAGTAAATTCAGCAAGAGACATTCTGCTAGCCACCATGATTTAAATACTATCACTGGAACTGCTTTACTGCGAATGTGTTGCTTGTTATCTGCTATCAATATTGTTTATTTTATGCATGCAAATGATCCACGTGATTCATCTAAACGGATATTCAACTGAGCTCTCTTCAAACCAACAAACTGTACACCAAAAATACTCCATTCTGAGGGGACGTTGCAGCCAGAAAATTATATGAATCAAGGCTAAATTCAGGGACAGGTATTTGATATAGAGAAATCAGAAAACAAAATCAAGTCAGAATTAGTGGGGCATTTTACATGTTCAACCTTCTGAATTGACCTTGATAGGCCACCAGGTAGACTAGGTAAGACATCATATGGAATTTGTGAAACTGGAAGTATTCTGTTATTTGCTGATGTATGCTATCACTGATCAAGGTAGGCCAATCATAGAATTCAGTCTTCTTCATGATGTGGGGTATGGCATAAAACATCCAAGGCTAAAACTTGGTAGCATCCTCTGAGCTAGTGACCATGTTGAGCAAGGTGATAATGATAGCAATTTCATCCTTAAACTCTCCTCGCCCGACGTTCTTAGGCAACGTTTTGTGTTTCTCTTTCATCCATCTTTGTGCAATCTTCTTACTATATTTATCTTTGTGCATCTCCCATATTCTTTCACATTCACCCTTCGAAATAGTAACGCTTTCAGGCCATGGGGAATGGAAAAGCACTTCTCGATCACATCAGGCTTTAGACTGCAAATCAATCTACCATCAGCTGATTGGATCTCCCTAGTCGCCGGGTTGTAATGCTTAATGCAAGCGATTGCGAACTCAAGACTCTGAACTGATATAGGAATTGAAGCTGCTGCAAGGAGTCCAGAATGTCCCAAGTTCCTGATTGAGGTGTTGCCTGCTCTCTCCAAAGCGTGTAGATCGAACACTGGCTTGACATGATGCAAGTCCATCTCAGCGGTTTTGATGTAATCGTGATAGAGTTGATTCAGACTTGAAAACATTAGAAGTGTACTCCATTTCAGAAAACCTGAAGAATGACTGTAAACTCGCCCTAGTTGCATACAAGTCTTGAGCAATTTCTATTTTTAGAATGCTGATTTTCTTGCTCCAACGGACAAAAATTTTGAAATTTTTTCTGAGATATGGGTTTTGCTCAAAATTTCGTTGCAAGACAACCCAATTCATCCGTTTTTGAAAATTTGATCTTTAACTGAAAAAGCAGCAAACCCTAATTTCTTCAAATTTTTCCCGAAAAAAGCTGGCAGCTAGGTTTTGTTCAGAATATGATTAGAAACGGACCCAATTGATTAGATTTGCAAAACCCTGATGGCTGATCGAAAAAGCAGCCAACCCTAGAATTTGAAACTTTCTTGAAAAAAGTTGTGATATGGGTTTTCTTCAGAAGACTGATTGAAGTGGACCCAGATGGTTGAAAACTGAATGCACTGAGGTTTTCACTGACATGCAAAATAAAAGCAACTGCTGCAACTTGATGAAGTTCTTGAAAATTTCTTCAGAAGAATGAAGAGAAAAGACCCAGATGACTGAAAATTTGAAAACCAAAGCCCTCTCCTTTAAAAATTCGATCTTCTTGAAGAAAAACTTGAAAAATCAAGGATTTATGCTTGCTGATCTGAAAAATCTGATGAAAAACCAGCAAGAATGAATTCTTGGATCATGAAAATTCTTCAAACTTGCTGCTCCAACTTTCTCCTCTGAATGTTACCTGCAAAATAATGAAAATACATGAAAGAAAGATGTTAAATAGACTTAGGGTTTTGTTTTAGGTTTTCCTTTCTTTTGCTTTTATTTCCAAAACCCTAAATTCTCAGTTTCATTGAACTTGGACGCCTCTTTCTCCTTTGCAATTTTGAAAATTCAGAAAACTTCGAAAAATTCTTGAAAGCATGAGAAGTTGGGCGCCCTTCTTCACCAGGGGCGCCCACTTCATCCAGTGTTAGTCAAATTTTGACATTTTCAACTTTTCTTCATTTTGACCCCCTACTTCACCTTCGATTTCCCGTTTACAGATTGATCCGACAGGCGAGCTGAAAGATCCATCGCGGAGCCAGACTGATTCTGAGAAGAATGTTCTAGAGGTGCCTCTAGCTAAAAACTTGATTTTGGCCTTCGAATTCACGGGAGCCTTTTCCTTCCAGGGGCTCCGAACTTTCACAGTGTTAGCCATTTTTCATGATCTTCAATTTCTTCATTAACTCCTCTTCTACAGATAATCTCGTCGAATTTGGAGCTCCGAGCATCGGATCGACTGATGATTATGCTCATCGCAAAGCTGACGAAGAATTAGGAGGGGTCATTTGGTACAATCTTCGCCAAAAAGTGAATTTTGGACCCTCAAAAGTTTGGGCGCCCTTCTTCACCAGGGGTGCCCATTCTATCCAGACTGGATTTTTTTTCACTTTTTTCCTTTTCCTTCTAAATCTCAATCTTTAGCCTTCGTCGAACCCCACTTTCAGCTCCTCGTATCTGGTGACTGCGAACTCTGATCGACGTGTTGGATATCTCGTTTGAAAGCCAGATCGACTGCGAAGAGATCACGTTAGGCCACTTCTATGGATTCCTCTGTTTAGGCCCTTGAAAACTTGGGCGCCCTTCTTCACCTGGGGCGCCCAAACTTGCCAGACTTAGCCAATTTTATCTTTGACTTCCTTCAGAGTTTGAAACCTTCGTTTTGTACCTTCAACTTCGATTTGAATCTACTGGAGATTGGACAGTCGGATGATCTGACGAAGGCAGGCGTGTCGAAGCTAATTGAAATCTGAAGAGACTGAGCAGTTTGACAAACCCTAACTGCTGGATTTGCCCCTTCAAAAAGCTGGGCGCCCTTCTTCACCTGGGGCGCCCATTTCATCCATAGTCAAATTTTGATATTTTTCATTTTCTCTTGTTCTGACATTAGTTTGGATACTCCCGTTCAGCGCTGAATTCCGGATGACTGAGTAATCTGATGACTGCACTGTCGAATTCGCTGCAGAGCTGGCAGAGAACTGAACTTGTTTGACTCGAGGCGCAAACCCTAATTTTTTCATCTGATGCCCAAAAAAGATGGGCGCCCTTCTTCACTTGTGGCGCCCAAAGTCATTAGTGTTAGAAAATTTTCATCATTTTTCATTTTCTTTCTCGTTCTTCGCGCATGTTCATCATTTCACCTTCTGTTGAATGCTTTGAATGTTGAATCTGACACCTGGCAGCCGAATGACCTCCATTAATGACTTCGGAGCTCCAGATAATAAGATATGCTTTTGAAAAAGCAGAATAGACCAACTAGGGCAAAATTGATCTTTTTGAGATTCTAACTGCGCCAGCCTGATATGGACATAATTTGGGCCAATCAAAATCAGTTTGGACCCTATCGGACCAACTTTTTATTTTTAGAAAGTTTTGCCAGTATTAATTTCTAAAGAAACCCAAAAAAACCCAGAAAACGTTACTAATTTTAGAAAATTTCTAAAAATAGCAGTTTTCCTAAAATCTAGGGAAGAAAAACTGAGATCTGGGTTTTGTAGGTTAAGCTGCTCTAAGCAGACCCAGATCGTCAGAATTTGAAAATTGTGTTTTAACCCCTCATGCAAGACCTGCACACCCAAATTTTGACCTTTTTGACTAATTTAACAAGACTTTTACTCATTTCTTCAAAATGTCTAAGTGCAACAAAAATTTTAATTTTGGGGTACAACAATGTAACAATTGTCGAATCGGCAAATGGAAGATTTCTATTATATGATATCAAAAATATCTAATCATAAAGATGATTACAATGAGTAGCATGATATCAAAACAAGTACAAAACTAAAATCAAAATGTCAAAATGACAAAATGTAGTGAAGGAGGCAGAGGCTTCTAATCATCCCTCGGGAGGTCAGCAAACTCATCACTGGAACCACTGGACTCCCCAAGGTCAAGATCCGCCAAAGGAACACCAACCAACCCTATATCTGAAGCATCCTCATCCTCATCAATTTGTGATGGCTGCTCTGGCTCTACATCCCATCGTGTTGTTGGGCTCTCCTTGTACACACGTGTCTTGCGGTCAGTGATACCCAAGGCACTATGTACAACCACTAGCTTCTATGCTCTCTTAAAGGTAAGTTTGTTCCTCCTAAGAGAGTGGATGAAGCTATAAGTAGACCAGTTCCTCTCAAAAGCTGAAGAACTAGAAACCTGGAACAACAAATGGCTAGTGTAGTAGTCAGTGATTTCGGTCCATGACAAGTCCACCACAAAATTGGATCCTCCTATGCCATAGTTCTTATGTCCGCCTTTGTTGCAGCCTTATAACCCTTAAGAGTAGAAAATTTCGTCCACTCAGTGCAAATGTTGCCAACAGCTTCAACATCATACATCCTATCAATGCACCTGAAGAACCCTTCCTTCACCTCATCATCCTGAATCGATGTAACTCTACTAGGCCTAGGCATTTACCACTTCGGATTCAATGCATAAGCAGCCATGTGCAAGGGAGTGTTTAGGCTGTCCCATCTGCGCTAAATAATAGGTTGAATGTAAACATTGTAGAATGCTAAAGTGGGGTCCTTCTCTTGCACAACTGCCCTCATTTGACCAAGCATAGAATCAATGCACTCATACACCTCTCCAAGGTTAGGTGCATCCCCATCCCCATATCTGATGACCTGTACAACTGGTGTAATGATGGCAACAATATATTTTGCATCATGCCAAAATGCATCACTCTTCACTATCTCCTTCACCCTCTTCCCCTGCTCTGTCCTGGCCCCATCCCACCGATTCCATTCTTGTGTCATAACCATGAGTTGCAGTGGCTCTTGCAACTCAAGCATTCTCTCCAAAAGAATGAAATAGGATGCATATCTGGTCTCAACTGGTTTCAAGAACTCCTTCGCGAAGCTCCTGAAGATGGCATGTGAAGTGTGGTGGTTGCAGATATACATCTGCACATCTCTAGCATTGTTGACCACTCCTCTAATCCACTCAATCTTCCCCATGTCCTTGAGTGCATTGTTCATGGCATGCACACAACATGGAGTCCACCAAATGTGTCTGTATGCTGCCTCAATAAGCCTCCCTGCAGCTCTGCACACATGTGCTGCATCTGTCACTACTTGGACCACATTTTGTGGCCCAATCTCCTCAATAGCTGCCCGAAGGATCTCAAACTGAAAATCAGCATCTTTTCGATGCCCTGAACAATCAACCGCCCTGAGAAAGAATGGGCCCTCTGAGCATGTAACTATGACATTGATGAGTGGACGATGCCTAATGTCCGTCCACCCATCCATAACTATGCTACATCCAGACTCCTCCCAACATGCCCTCATCGTCTCCATCAATGAATTGATCTTGGCATAGTTGTTATCCAAGATCGTGGTCCTCAATTTGTGCTCACCTGGTGGCACATATGATGGTCCTCCCTTCGCCACCATCGAAATCATCTCCTTATAATAAGGAGATCGAGCTACATGGAATGGGATTCCATTGGCAAAAAAGAACCTGCCAATGGAATCATCTATCTGATCCCTCAGGTGCACATTAAATAAATCAGCTATGGGGTTAGGCTGACTTTGCATCTTGCGTTTCCCCTTGCCCTGTTGTGATTCAGCCATAGTGCTATAAGTGGATGACGGTCCTGAGGCTGACCCTGACAATGTTCCTGCTCTCTGATGCAATGTAGGAGTAGAAATATGTGGCTGCCTCTGCATTTGCTGCTCCTGAATCTGCTGAATAGTCTGAATATGTTGCCTACCAAACAAGGTAGTAGGCATTGGAATTGCCACGTCATCTGGAACACCCCAAAGCTTGTTGAACTCAATTCTGTATTTCAAATTTTTAGGTTTCTTCAAAAAATCACATGCTCCCACACCTTTTCTTGGCCAAAAGAGGAAGTGTGCATTAACTCTGGTGATGCTCCCAAACCAATCATCACCACAAATGTTGCATTTCCATTTCCTCGTACCACCAGTTGATGACGTTGGGGCTGTTATTCTTGTTGCAAACTGTTTGAGAGGAGATTTGGGATCATAAAGACCCTTAACCCACTTTGCCAAACGTTGGGAGGGGCAATCAGTAGAAACTGGTGCACTAGCTATGGAACTAGTTTGCCCTTCCAGATTTGACCCCTACTCACCCCCCTCATTGGGCTCATCCTCATGCTCAGGTTCATATTCTGATTGGCTTGCACTATGAGAATGAGTTTCCATCTCATCCTCACTCATTTCATGACTATGGGAGCTCATTTTGACACTGCATTTCACAAAATGAAAAAAAAAATCAATAAACACATAGTTTCAGCCTATGCCCTACTTTAAAATTTAAAAAATAAAACTCTATTTTAAATTTTTTAACAAAATCTAAATTAATTTAGAAAATGGAACAATAAGAAATGAAATAAAAAAAAATTAAAAAATGAAACAACAAGAAATGAAAAACATTGAAAATCAGAAAATAAAATAAAAATCAATTAAAAACCCTACCTTTTGCTTGAAAAATCTCTTCAACAAGGTGAAGAATCTTCCTCCTCTTCTTCTTCTTGCTCCTTGACACTCCTCTTTCACTTGCAATCACTCCTTTCACTCCTCCAATCACTCTTTCCTCAGCCTTCACTCTTCTTCTTGCTGTAGCAAACAAGTAGAAATGCAAATGTGAATAAAAATAAAGATTGGAGGGCCTTTTGAAGGCATGTATGGGCCCCACATGCCCTTAGGGTTCGAATAGAACCAATAAAATATTAAAAAAATATCTTAAATTTTTTTTTAAATGAGCTTTTTGACTATCCACTTTTCTACTTCAAGTTTCTTCACCTTTTTATCCGTGCATTAGTGGTTAGGCTCCTGAAATCCTTTGCATGAAGAACATAGATTTTGTCTTCTCATTTGGTTCTTGCTCATTTTAGGAGGTCCTGTAACCTAGTCATTGAGATTAAATGTAGAACCATCATCATTCTCTGATTTGAAGGTTCCATCATACCTACTCACACTGTTCCCATCAATAGGCACTGAACCATGGGGTGTATAGTAATGAAAACTCATCTTATTCCCTATTGCAAAATCTTTCCCATGACTGAGTTTTGCATCTTTAAAGGAATTTTTTTCTTTAAACATCCTCCTAATAAGGCAACAACACAGTTCAGATATCTATTAAAACAGTACTATGTTTTAAAATCATCTATCATGCTCTGGTAATCCTCCAAGAGTTGATTGGCTTCCTATTCATAACCTCCCTTGTATTGTTCTTTTCCTCTATACTAGTAACATGATGAGCATTAGTGTTTGCTTTCCTTCCCTTCGCAAACAGAGGGTCTAATTTTTCTGGACGTCATATAAAGCCCTACAAGACCTCCATGAATCATGCCATGAGTTCTTGTATAGACTTCATTTTTACCAAAACGCCAATCAACTGCAACTCATATCTGGTGCCCAACAGGATGGCAAGAAAACCACTCTGATACCACTATAATATCCCCCCTCCAAATGGATATTTGCTAACTGAAACTGCCTTGTCTAACATTTTCAATTTGTTTGATGAGGGTAATAAATGTTTATGCAAAATATATTTAGTTTAATAGATGCATCCTTTTATCAAACCCAAAGCACGATAACATAAATATATTGATTGACCCTCCAGGTACAAAGCATAGACAAATCTAGTAACCAGCTCTATGATAGTCTTCACTCGAATATGACTGATTATAACAAAGCATCTGCTCAGAAATTATTAACAGCCTTATGCATGCCCAGATCAATTCAAACTAAGAAGTAGATTTATCATCTAACACCACTGACTTATACTGAACATTATTATAGGGCATTTTTAAAGAGTTAAGACTCATTACAATTTGTGTCCACTCTAAGTAACAACAGTAAGCAGCTATGCAAGAATAATAGTTTGACAGCACTACGCAAAATATAAATATCAGATTAACACTCAGAAACTGTCGTGTCCCCAAAATTGCAACACTAAAGTATTTAAAATAACCAAGCACTGAAATACAAATAAAATGAATAGCAATTTAATATATATATATAGCAATTTAAATATTATCATAATATAATATCTTAATTATAATTATATAATATTACAAATATTAAATGTACATATATATTATATATGAAAATAAATATATTCAATTTACAATACTTATTAAAAAGGAATACAATTATATTTAATACCTCAATTAAGAGCAGCGATGAGATGAAAGTGGCAGTTTAAAGCAATAAGACAAAGGCAGCAAGTGACGGTTCATATTGGAGGCAATTCATAAAGGCAGCGAATGCCTTAAGGAATAAAGGGGTATTACCCAGCGATTAATAAATGGTAATAATTCATAATTCTGCTAAAACAAAGTCAGCGATTAATTAAGCAAAGATATTAAAAGGATGCATCCCTTGGAAGGGATGCAATGAAATAAAGGGATGTGTCCCTCTTTACATATAAAGATGGATGAAGATAGTGTGATGAGAAAAAAAGGAAGCAGCGGCAATTTACTCAAAGGAAGGGATTTCTGAGGAGTCAATACAGAATTAAATAGAAGAGACAAGAGAATAATATCAATTTATTGATAATAAAAAGTAAGAGCAGCTTCAAGCACACCAAGAAAGGACTGAAATATGATTTGAAAAGCAGATTGAAAGAAGGAATGAGGAATATTATTAGATGTAATGGCAGATGTTTTAATAGATTATGACCATCGAATCATACACAGATTTGCATAGAAGATATACAAGAGATAAATGCAGAATTAAGAGAACAAATACCAGCAGGGACAATATGCAAAACAAGATATATATACAGATCCTTGAGAAGTAAATAACAAGGTAAGAATTAGGGTTATCCCAAAAAGGGGACGTTACAAGTGGTATCAGAGCATAGTCTTTCCATCTTGTGGAAGAAAAGTCAAACAAGAGGATACGAGACTTTGGAGACTCCTCATAGTCATACACAATAATTTGAATCTCAAAACATTTGCAAGCATTTAAAGAAGCAACAACTTGCAATAAGCAGGAAAAAGAAATGTATGGGAACCAAGGCACCAATGCAGTCAAAAAGACTTTACAAGAGTATTGCAAGGGGAGATAGCAATGAAGACCTATTCTAGATATGTCACCTAGGAAAGGACAAGATGAGCCCACATGGGCCAAGGGGGTACTGCCATTGTCTCAATGGGTATTGCCTTTGGGTCTAGAGGAGTTAAGCCAACAGAACAATGAAGACCTCTTCTAGATATGCCAGCCAGGAGGGGACAAGATGAGCCCACTTGGGCCAAGGGGGCACCTTCCTTAGAGGTATTCGAGGGTACTACCTTTGGGTCTAGAGGAGTTGAGACAACAAGTGTCCTATAATGGTGGTCATTGCGATTGATAATGGTAGATATTGTGACCAATAATGGTGGTCATTGCGACCGATAATGGAAGACATTGCAGTGGATGACATAATGGGAGAAATTTTTCTATAAGGGAGGACTAAGCAAACCCAAGAGGCTAAATCATAAGAGAAGGGGAAAGAGTCGACATGATGGATCCTAGGCTTCCCACCAAGTCATGCTTCCTATACTCTCTTATTGTTGAAACCTCCAAGGATAGGAGATGCATTAGCAACATGTGTGTGTCAGCCATTGTGATGTGCTAGTTAGCCATTGTGTATGTGATGAATGTTAGAACTAATCACTATGTATTTGGAACTCATCATTGTGTTTATGATTACTTTATGCTTAAAAACTATGAAAATGTTAAAAATGTTGTTTGTCAAGTTGCTTAAGCTGGTTGGTTGTTTGCTTGAGCTACTTGGTTGCGTGCTTGAGTTGGTTGCCTACTAGCTTGAGTTGGTTGCTTGTGTGCTTGAGCTACTTGCATACTAGCTTGAGCTGGTTGCTTGCGTGCTTGAGCTACATCCTTGCCTACTTGAGTTGGTTGCCTACTAGCTTGAGTTGGTTGCTTGTGTGCTTGAGCTACTTGCCTACTAGCTTGAGTTGGTTGCTTGCATGCTTGAGCTACCTACTTGCCTACTTAACCTAGTTGCCTACTTGCTCGAGTTGGTTGCTTGTGTGCTTGAGCTACCTGCTTGTCTACTTGAGCTACTTGCCTGTGTGGTTGAACTACTTGCCTATTTGTTGGAGTTGGTTGCTTGCTTGCTTGAGCTACTTGTTGAGCTACTTATCTGCTTGGTTGAGCTACCTGGTTGTCTGCTTTAATTTCTAATTTGTGTGGTTTTGTGATTGAATTAATGATGGGTCAATAGTTTGATAATAGCTACTTATGGCAAACTGCTAACTATTATTGTTGTGATAGATGATTATATTCTACTAATTGATTTGATTATGGTAAATGTTGTTAATCTATGCATAGGACTTCAATCAAGGCTTCAACTGGGTGAAAGACATACTCTAACCTAATTGTTCATTTAAAATTAAGGATTTAGGGCAAATTTAGGGCATTCCCAATTAGGTGGAACTAAGATATTTGGATCAGCCCAACCCTAAGTTGCTTGAGGACAAGCAAATTTGGGAGGGGAGGACTGTGATGTCCTCGAAATTGCAACACTAAAGTATTAAAATAACCAAGCATTGAAATACAAATAAAATGAATAACAATATAATATATATATATATATATATACAAAAAAATATTAGCAATTTAAATATTATCATAATATATTATCTTAATTATAATTATAATCTAAGACACAGTATTCGGCGAATCTCATGGATGAGATTTGAATTTCACCGAATTTCAATCCCCCAAAAAAAATTTGTTTAAATTCGCGAATGTATTCGTACAGTATAGCCATGCTTTTTTGTTGACTAAAATATATTGTTTTTAATTTTTTTTCCTTGTCTGTGCCTTAAGTTGCAAAGTCTGGTGTTTGAGTAATTTCATGCTTGATGCTCCAGTGTGGATTTTCTCAAGCCGTCGAATTTCCCAAAAGTTTCAAAGTTTATCTCCATATCCACGACTATATTTTACTTGTTTGTCCTGCTTAACTCTATATCCGCGATTGCCAACTTGCATTGGCAACCTACATTTACTTTGCCTCTTGTCGGCGACCTACTTCGTCATTCATGGCAGCTTCACGGCTTTGGCACAACTTCGCCAGTTTTTATTTTTTCCTTATGTTTGTTTCATTTTAGATTTTATTTGTTTTAGGGTTAATTTTTCTATATTAAAAATTGAAATCTATGAATGATATGCATTTTATTTTTATTTTTATAGAATTATATTTATTAATATAGTTTATAATAAATTATAAACTATAAATTATATTATATTATAACAATTATAATAGTTTTTTAATATAATATAATTTATAGTTTATAATTTATATTATCATAAATTATGAACTATATTATTAACTTATAATTTATATTTATTAATATATATTTAGATTTTTAATAATATAATTTATAGCATGTTAAAAATTAGTTCTCTTAAAAACTTGTAATATTAAATTAATTTAAATATAACTAAATTTTATTATATTAACTCGTTATATAATAATATTAACTTTATACTATTTATGATTTTATTTTTTATTTATTTTTTATAATATGATTTATTTTATTATTTATTATTTATATTTATATAAAAAATAATTACATAAGGCGAATTTAATCCGAATTTTTTACTTTTCATATTTTTTTCTTGCCGAATTTCATCCAAATTTCAATGTTGCCGAACTCAAATTTGAATTCAAACCTTGTGACTTAGATTATAATATTATAAATATTAAATGTACATATATATTATATATGAAAATAAATATATTCAATTTACAATACTTATTAAAAAGGAATACAATTATATTTAATACCTCAATTAAGAGCAGCGATGAGATGAAAGTGGCAGTTTAAAGCAATAAGACAAAGGTAGCAAGTGACGGTTCATATTGGAGGCAATTCATAAAGGCAGCAAATGTCTTGAGGAATAAAGGGGCATTACCCAGCAATTAATAAATGGTAATAATTCATAATTCTGCTAAAACAAAGTCAGCGATTAATTAAGCAAAGATATTAAAAGGATGCATCCCTTGGAAGGAATGCAATGAAATAAAGGGATGTGTCCCTCTTTATATATAAAGATGGATGAAGATAGTGTGATGGGAAAAAAAGGAAGCAGCAGCAATTTACTCAAAGGAAGGGATTTCTGAGGAGTCAATACAGAATTAAATAGAAGAGACTAGAAAATAATATCAATTTATTGATAACAAAAAATAAGAGCAGCTTCAATCACACCAAAAAAGGACTGAAATATGATTTGAAAAGCAGATTGAAAGAAAGGAATGAGGAATATTATTAGATGTAATGGCAGATGTTTTAATAGATTATGACCATTGAATCATACACAGATTTGCATAGAAGATATAGAAGAGATAAATGCAGAATTAAGAGAATAGATACCAGCAGGGACAATATAAAGAACAAGATATATATACAAATCCTTGAGAAGTAAATCACAAGGTAAGAATTAGGGTTATCCCAAAAAGGGGACATTACAGAAACTAAATACCTGGCCAACAAAAGCTCAAACTGTGACACTCCCAGGTGTTGAGGGTCGCCTAGCAAGCAAGATATGCCCAGAATGGAAATTGGCGGTAAGTATGAGACTCCCAACTAAGCCAGTAGTCACGTCCAAGTCTGCTTTTATACTCAGAACTGTCCAAATGCCACTAGCCGCAAATATAATGCCTTTGCTTTCAGTCTACAACTCTAGTAGAGGTTGATATTGGCCCATATAGAACCCAACTTCTTCCTTATGCTCCCACGACCTAATATTAGGGTTTCACGCCTATTTATATGTGCTCATGTCTTCCATATAGCCATCACAGAAGTAACAGAAAATTCTCTACCTAGTTCACACATCCCAGCTTGCAAAAAAAGAGTTTGGCACTGGAAATGGTTGACTACAGGTCCCTCCAATGAAGTCACCCAATTCTGGTAATGGAAGCAATAACCTCCTCTGAAACCCACAACCTGAGTATGAAATGCCAATCAAAAACCTCTATTCAGGCAGATATATGGCGATCCAATGTGATATGCAATTCCCTTCAAACTGATTGCCAATCTCAACCTTGATAACTCTAAATAAACCCCAAATAATGATCAATATAATTGCAATAATTTGATAAATCTTTCAAACCCTTATTTTGAAGATTTCCTTGTAATTTCTTTGAAGCACAAGCACAATCCCTGCAATAGAATTGTCTGCAAGCTGTTCTTCCTGAGGGGCTACGTCCTCCAAAAGCTTGAAATTTTCAGACTCTCCAGTCTTCAGCAAAACCCTTAGCCAAATTCTTCTTCTTCAACAATGAATCAATAATGAATGTGCAAAATAAGCTTTCATTGCAAGCTGTTCTTCCTGAGGGGCTACGTCCTCCAAAAGCTTGAGATTTTCAGACTCTCCAGTCTTCAGCAAAACCCTTAGCCAAATTCTTCTTCTTCAACAATGAATCAATAATGAATGTGCAAAATGAGCTTTCATTTCCCTTTTATAATTCCATGCTCAATTTGCATTTTCATTTCATTTACTTTAATTCCATTTACTTTTCCTGCCTTTTGATGCACAACTTAATAATATAAAGTATACTTTAAAAGCATTTAAATCCCCTTTTAAATTGGCACTTAACTTTATATTATAAAGTGCACTTAAAATCACTTATATCCTTTAAATATAAAGTCCCCTTTTATGACTTATTTAATTGACCTCACAATATAATAAAATCATATAATATAAAAGTCATTAACATCATTATTGATATTCACTTAATATTTAATTATTAACTCCATAAATATCAACATTTAACTGATTTTGTCAACACCATGAGGTTTCCCACTGCTTCCTCTACTCATCAAAATGGCTTACTATAAATAGTAAGGTTGGACCCAATGCCCAAGTGACTTACTAAAAATAGTAAGTATGCGCCAAATGGTCCTGAATGGCCTCCCAAAGGCGCACCACAAATAAACTGGAACACTAAGCTGAAGAATACTAAAATAAACACTAGAATGTCATGTTGAAGAGCCAAAGATTACCCTCACAAGGGTCCCCTGAACCCCCTGTTAGCCTACAAGGACCAATTGGTAGACTAACCACTACGTTTGACCACCGCCTAGGAAAAGGGGACATTACAAAAACACATTTTTATAAAGTGACATTAAAATATTTTATAATATCTCCTCGTCACTTTATAAATATACTTTAATTTAATTATTTAATATTACCCCTTTTAATAAGCTTTTGCCAAGCAATATCCAATAAGTTAATTAATTAATTAATCTAGCTCTTGTGACGGCGGGATGGAAAATGGGGACATTACAAAAAAATATTAGAAAGTTGCTAAAGAAGAGGTCAAAAGGGTGGCCACCACTATAATTGATGATTTAATTGGCCATAGGTTTTCATGTGTTCTACATAAAATTGAAGGTGCATGGAAAGCATATGATAGTTTGCAAAAAGTATATGTCAAGCATGTGCAGCTACAGACAAATTTCCAGGACAAATTGAATAATTGGATTCTCAAGGCCACCCCCATTAGAGAAATCAATAAGATGACTTCCTTTAATGCCCCCAAGAACCTTACACAAGTCATTGAACACATTGACTTATTAGGGGAGGTCTTATCTTTTTAGGAAAAATTAGATATGAAAATGAAAGCCAAGCTGAAAATGTTCGAGAACATGGAGAAGGGAGTGATGCCTGAGATTTTGGATAAATCTGGGATTATTAAGCCTCTTGATACATGGAAGTTTGAGTTTGCTAATATTATTCCTACTTTATCTACTTACATTTATACAAATGGCAAACCAGATCTAGCCTTATTAAATACTTCAATTGATGATTTATTTAAACTAGAATATGATCTAGAAAATTATGCAAAAGAAACAAGAGCTATAGCTGACGCAAGATACAACGCTCATAACAATAAGGTTTAGAAGTTGTTAAGACTTTTAATGGCCTTCAGAGGAAGAGTATAGCTCTTAGTTGGAGAAATACATAGAATAATTATCTTCTTCAACTTTTTTTTGTCATTTTTGCCAAGGTGAATATGTTTTGGGCTTATTTTGTTTTTAGGGATCCAATCACTATCATCTCTAGCAGGTTTCTAGAGGATATGTCTACATCACAAGTCAAGAAGTACAACGAATTAATCATACACCTTCCCTATTTTGCTTCATCATGAAAGTCAAAAATATCTTCTTCAGAAGCTTCTATAATTGTTTTGTCCTCTAGTGATGCGTTTTTTGTCTTTTACAAAGCAATTGTACTAGTTTGTTTTTTATCCTTAGGACAAGATTGTCAAATGAAAATGTGACATTTGTCCATGGCTTAAAGTTTGTTGCTCCCTTGTTTCTATAAAAGGGAATTATGAGCCATTTTGTAAGGATCTTGGAATTTTGTACGCAGAGAAGTTTTGTTTTAGGTATGTACTTGTCTAGTCTAGGTCTTCCAAAGAAGAAATGCAAATGCAATTGTAAATTTTGTAAATCAATACAAATTCCAAAATATATGAACTCATTGTGACAAATTCACAATAAATTGTCTCCAAATGTATATCTTATTACTCTTATGAACAAAATTGATCAAGAATCATTTTTGTTCATCATTGTCTTTTGTGCAAATGAATGTTTCTCATATAGCTTCTATTAAAGTGATAGATTAAATTGTTGTATCTAAAATATTGAGAGTTATAATATGTTCAAGGATTGTTAAGAAGAATTAGTTGTAAATCCTAAACAATATCATTGTAAGGAAATGATATATTAGCTTTTACATAATTTGTTTTAATTTGTTGTTCAAAAGTGTTAATGTTATCAAATCTTATCAAAGCAGGATCCTAAAATACCTATGGAAATTCTAAGATTGAAATACTATGTAAGAATTCTAAGTCAGATTTTCTAATTTTGTATTTGAATGTGCTGATTGCAGAACATTAATCGATTTCTATATCTGCAAATAAAAGAACGAAGTCTCATTTATATGTGGGAGACACGCCTCAAGGAGAGACGCGTCTCATGAGAGGACGTGTCTCCACAAAGTGGAGACACGTCCACTCATGGGACGTGTCCCTTGAGCGCGCGGGCTCCCTTAACAAACCGAAACAATTCGGTGTCACTCATAGACTAACATGAGAGTATTTAGCAATCATATGAATTCCAATTCATTTGCAAATTTCGATTATCATCATAAATTCAAATAACTTATTTGATGGTTTTATATTTAAGAACAGTTTGGTTAAATATAAATGATGATGATGCATGAATGCAATCATCATTTATATCTGACCGAAGCTATCTTAAATCAACACTCCCTCTTAGCTAGGGAAGATATTCCAAATCAAATAAGTGGAGATATCACCTTCACACGTGATATCGAAGATATGATATGTTTTCTCAAGATTGACAAGTCACATGACATTCTTCATAATACATCTTCATTATGGTATGTGCACTGACATCAAGTCACATGATGTCTACCATAATTCATGGCATATCCACGGATATATAATTATCCACCATGATTATCTCTTAAGGATCACAATGATCTTCAAATGATATCAAGTCCCATGATATTCATCAAAAGTGTCCAAGAGATACTATCATGACCATGTCCACAGATATCAAGTCACATGATATCTATCATGATAGTTCAACTCATCATTGTAGAGTCGTCACTTTACAATGTCAAATACAAGTGTTCATTATTTGAAGGATCGTCACCTTTCAATAATGTACACAGGGGGAGTAGGCCCATAAGGTCATGGAGTCACACACATGACAAAAGAGTTTACACATTAAACATCTTTATATATTAGTACAATTTATAAACAATTTGAATTTCAGACATAAATATCAAATTACATTTCAACCATACCAAGTTTCTTCCTGAAGTGTTCTACCTTGATTCGGGAGAGAGGCTTGGTGAGAATGTCTACAGTTTGATCATTTGTACTAACATACTCCAACTAGATCACTTTCCTTTCTACCATATCTCTTACATAATGATAGGGGATCTCAATGTGCTTAGATCTATCATGGAAGACAGGATTTACAGAGAGTTTGATGCAACTCTGATTATCACAATGAATAATTGTACGATTCAAGGGCTCACCAAAGAGTCCCACAAGCAATTTACGAAGCTAAACTACTTCTCTTGCTCCCATAGAGGCTGCAATGTATTCAGCTTCTGTTGAGCTCTGTGCAACTGAAGACTATTTTCTACAAATCCAGGAGATCATAGCCGATCCTAAACTGAAGCAACACCCTGATGTGCTTTTTCGATCGGTTACACTTCCAACCCAATCTGAATCAGAGTACCCATGTAGATCTAGTTGATCATTTTTGTAAAAAAGACCATATCCAATAGTGCCTTGAAGATATCTCAATATATGTTTCACAGCCATAAGGTGAATTTCCTTTGGTTCACACATGAACTGGCTTAGAGCATTCACTGCATAGCAAATATCAGGCCTAGTGTTAATCAAGTACATCAATGATCCAATCATTTGTCTATATAGAGTGGTATCTGCACACTTAGATTCTGCTACTGCTTCTTTTAGTTTGTGAAGGTTGGTTTCCATAGGTGTAGACATGGGTCTATAATCCAACATTCCAAACCTCTTCAGAATATCAATAGTATACTTCCCTTGATTTAGTATGATGCCATCTGATTTCTGCCATACTTCTAAACCTAGGAAGTAGTGTAAGATGCCCAAGTCTTTCATGTCAAATTCTAAAGTTAGATCCTTCTTTCCTTGGCAATGAGGTGATCTTCTCCTGTTATCAGCAGGTCATCAACATATAAGATAATTATTAACATATCACCTTTGATTACCTTGAAGTAAAGATTTGGATCTGCATCATTCCTGGAGAATCCTAGTCCCAAGAGGGTAGCTGTCAATTCCTTCATACCAGGCCCTAGGTGCCTGTTTAAGTCCATTGAGTGCTTTCTTTAATCTGCATACATGTGAGTCAGGTTTATGTATCACAAAACCTTCAGGCTGTTCTAGATAGACTTCCTCTTCAATGGTTCCATTTAGAAAGGCCGTTTTCACATCCATTTGATGGATCTTCCAGCCTTTAGCTGCTGCAATGGCTAACACTGCTCTCACAGATGTGTAACGGGCAATGGGTGCAAATGTTTCTTCATAATCAATGCCTTCCTTCTGTGAAAAACCTCTTGCCACAAAACGTGCCTTATGTTTTTCTATACTACCATTAGCAGCATGTTTGATTTTGAAGAGCCATTTGGACGAGACAACAGATTTCTCTTTTGGTCTGGGCACAATATCCCATACATCATTCTTTAGAATGGACTGATACTCTTCCGTCATAGCGTCCTTCCATACTTGAAGTCGGAAGGCTTCTAAAACACTGGTGGGTTCTGAATTTATGATGTCATTCAATAAAGCAACATAGCTTGAGAACCGTTTAGGTCTTTTACTCTCCCTAAATGTTCCTTTGGGTGTTGCATGATTCTCAGCTTCTTTGATCATCTTTCTAGCCCAAAGTGGCCTCTTCTTGTTGGTGTCATTTGCATTCTCTTCTGAAGTAGATTGAAGTTCATTTGGCATTTCCTCAGGATACTCCCTCTGAATCTCAGGAGTAGGTTCCACTTCTGATACCTTAAGGGAATAATTTTCTATCTCACTAGAACTTCTTGCCCTTTTGAATGCAATTTCTTCTTCAAAGATGACATCTCTACTCAATTCAATTTGATTCTGCTCGAGTATGAATATCCTGTAGGCCTTGGAGGTTTCACTATATCCCATAAATATCCCTTTCTTTCCGGAAGGTTCTAGTTTGAATCTCTTCTCCTTGGGCACATGAATATACACGGGGCAACCAAAAATCCTAAAGTGACTAATGTCAAGTTTTATGCCAGTGAAGGCTTCTTCAGGAGTTTTGTTATCAAGATGAGAATGAGGACATCTATTTTGGATGTAGACAGCAGTCCTAGAGGCTTCTGCCCAGAAAGAGGTTTCAATGTTTTGGTCAAGCAACATTGCTTTAGCAGCTTCTACAATGGTTCTATTTTTTCTTTCGGCAGCCCCATTTTGTTGAGGGTTGTAGGCAACTGTGAACTCCCTCTTAATTCCAGCACTCATGGAGAATTCCTTAAAAATTTCAGAGGTGTATTCTTTCCCATTGTCTGTCCTTAAGGTTTTTATTTTCTTCCCGAAGAAGTTTTCCATAAGTGCTTTGAACTCTTTGAACCTTTTGAGGATTTCTATTGACTCTTTACACTTAAGGAAATAGATCCAGGTTTTCCTAGAGAAGTCATCTATAAATATGACATAGTATAGAAATCCTGCTTTAGAAGGTATAGACATGGGTCCACATAAGTCTGAGTGAACCAGTTCTAACACATTTAAGGTTTTGCTCAAACTATTGGGAAAGGATCCCTTTGTATTCTTTCCTAAGGCACAACCTTTACAAGTTCCTTCATGAGATGATTTTAACTTAGGTAAGCCTGTTACAAGTTTTTCCACAGAAGGTAGGGCACGAAAATGAAGTGTCCTAATCTTCTATGCCAAATCTCATTTGACTCAAGGGTGTCAAGGGTAAGGGCTTGTTTAACTTCAGTGCATAGTTTGTAAAGGTACCCTTGTCTTACACCTATGGTTAGGGCTTTCTTGATAGTTGAGTTTTTAGGCCATGCTAGAACTTTTCCATCCATAAAGGTAACTCTATATCTATTGTCTTCAAGGGCAGAGATGGATATTAGATTCCTCTTTATTCCAAGTACAAATAAGACTCCAGTGAGTTGAAGGGAGAGACCAAATTTCAATGTGATGGAACAAGTTCCAACCCCTTTTACTTGATGTGTAGAATCATCCCCAATTGTTACTTCTTCATCACTCTTCAGTCATAGTGTCTAAGTGTTCTCTAAACCCTGTGATGTGCCTCGAAGAACCACTATCAATCACCCAGTTGTTGATATTGTTAGATACTTGACTAGATAAGGCTGTATAGAACACAAAGTTCTTAGATTCATGATCTGAATTTGTCATTCCTACTTTGGCAAGAGATGCTTGTTCCTTTGATCTGTCAAGGAACTTCATTGCATAGTGGCCATATTGATCACATCTAAAGCATTGCACTTGAGAGATGTCTTTCTTCTTAGAAGATCCCTTTTCATTGGAATTTTTCTTTCTTTTAAAAGATCCTCTCTTGTAGGAGTTTTTCTTATTCCTTTTATTAGATGATGTGTTGAGTACATGAATGTCTTCATCTATGTTCTTCTGTTTATTTTCTTTCATGAAGAGTCTTGTTTCTTCTTGAAGGCAGTCAATTCTAAGCTTGTCAAACTTAGGGAGTTTAGATCTTGCACTTATTCCTTGAACAAATGACTCCCATGAGTTTGGTAGGCCTCCTAGTGCAATTAGAGTTAACTCTTTGCTATCAATCTGATATCCAATCCTGTTGTGACCTTTTCACACATCGCCCCATTCAAGATGGGGACCCCCTAAATTTTGCTCCGTTCCGGTCTTTTGGCTTGGGTTTTTCTCTCTCTCTCTCTCTGTCTCTTTTCTGGTGTCCGTCTTTCGGGGGGTTGTGTACGTCATTGAGCTTAAACGCGAAATATTGGCCAGGTCTAAAATTAGGGTCTCATCTTTTCTGGCCAGTCCAAGGTCAAGTAAAGTCAGAAAATTGAAAATTAAACTTAACAATGTTGTCAGCAGGCATCCAGCAGCCTTCCAGCCAAATTTCATCAGATTCTGAGGTACTCACTATTTTTAGTAAGTGTGAAATTCAAGGCAATTTGTCAGCATTTTTGAGATTCCGATCATCACACGGCATTCAGGGCACATCAGACTGCTTGCATGCCAAATTTGAGCAAAATTGGACAACTTACTATTTTTAGCAGTCCGGCTTCCGGCATGAATTTCAGGGTCCAGATGCAGAGATTTTCTTTGCATGTCTGGATATTCCTTCTGGGTTTTTCGAGACCTTCGCAACGATATAACATGCAAAACGAGATGACCACTTTCAGGATTCAGCCTTCTGAGGCTATTTTTAGGGTTTGCATGTCGAGCTTTTCTTTGCATGTTAGGTGATTCCTGATGGGTTTTTCGAGAGCTTCGCGATGGTGTGACATGCAAACAAGGATTCTCACATTAGGAACTTGCTATTTTAGCGGTGTGTCGGCCGGTAGCTTAATGATTGAGAATCACAAGCGATCGCCAGAAGCGAGCAAAGCGGAGATCTTTTGATACAATGCAAATTAGGGTTTCCGACTGAGCTAAAAATAGGCATCAAAGTCAAAAAAATCGATGTAAACCACATGATCGTGTCCTTCAAGCTATCTTGGGTGAAATTTCGGTCAAGCAGACACTTACTATTTATAGTAAGTCAAATTGGAAGCGTGCTAAAATAGTAAATCGGGTTGCATCGTCCGATGTCAGCCCGAAGTCACGTGGTGAGGATCGCCTCATTCAAATTTCAACTCGATCGGAGCTTGGGAACTATCAGAAACAGAGCTTACTATTTATAGTAAGCCACCTTCAAAAACAGGCTATAAATAGCAGGGTGACTAAAAGTTGCAGTGGTGACAGGTTAACAGGTTATGAGGATGCTATGTTTAAAATTTCAGGCCATTCCGAGCTTCAGAGGCGCGAATTCAGAGAACTTACTATAAATAGCAGGGCACGTAGGCTGGCGAGGATGATGAAAAATTTGTCTAAGTCTGGAGTCTCGTCCAGCAGGCATAGGGAAATGCGCCCATCTCAGCTAGAAGCGTAGAAATTTTTGGAAATGTGAGTTCATCCTGCTCAGGGGTCAAAATGCGCCCAAGGCAGGAAGGTCAAACAAAAGTCAAAGGTTTTCATCCTGCAGCAGGGGCAAAATGCGCCCAAAATGAAAGAAGGAAAGATGAAAAAATTTCTAAGTATATGAAAATCCGCCTCACCCCTCCAAATGCGCCCATCCTCCTCAGGGGGTGAAATGCGCCCAGTTCACAAGGTGGTCAAAGCAAAGTCAAACATGAAAAATCCGCCACCCTCATTGAAATGCGCCCATCCTTCTCTCACATCAAAATGCGCCCAACTTGCAAAGAGTCAACAAGGTCAAAGATCGTTCATCCTTCTTCAAGGCCAAAATGCGCCCAAACTGGGCCATGTGAGGACAAAAAACGGAAGGTGAAGAGTCACCCAAAGATGCTGGAGATTTCATCCTCCACTAGTATGAAAATGCGCCCAACTTGCATGCTTGTCCTCCTCACCCTCCTAAATGCGCCCAAATGAGCTCACATGAAGACAAAAAAACGGAAGTTGAAAAGTCACAAGGCATTTGCAAGTTCATCCTCCTCCACACTTAGAATGCGCCCAAGGTGAGTTAAGTGTGATATGCGCCAAGGGTGGTGAAGGAAAGGTGGTGGGCGTGATTTTTTTTAAATTCCCTCTCAAAGTGTGATATGCGCCTAAGGTTATAGGTGTTGGAAATATCTTGCTAGGCGTTGGAGGTGATGTGTTGTTAGAAAATGCTAGGCGTTGGAAAATATTTGAAAGTGTGGAGAATAAAATATCAAGTATGCGCCAATGTTTGAAGGGAGTTATAAGGTGATTTTAAAAATCTTGAAGGAGTTGAAATATTTTGAAGTGTGTTAAGCGCTCAGGGGAAGAAAATAAAATATTTTCTAAGTGTTGAAAATTTGCCTAGGCGTTGGGCTTTTTAATGAATATTTTCCAAGTATGAAGTGATACGGGATGAAGATGAAATGTGCAAGGCATGCCGGGAATGAAGTTGATATAAAAAATTTCTAAGTGAAAATTTTCTCTCCGTTGGCAATCAAATTTTTTTTCTAAGGCAAGATTTCAAAAGTGCAAGAGGATTTTAAAATATTTTCTAAGGAAAATTTTTTTTCCTTGAAAAATATGCCTAGAGCTCAGAGTGATAAATTTTCCGGAGCACGAGCAACTTTTCTCAGTGATGGAGTCAGGGACAAGGATATTTCAAGTTCTTCAAATTTTTTCAAGAAGTCAGAGCAACACAGAGTGATCACGGGCGAAGAGCGAATTTAAATGATGGAAATATATTTTTCTAAGGTTCAAAATTCAAAAAATTAAATGAACCAGTTCGTTGGGTACCCATCGATTCGAGGCATTCTGAAGAAAATTTGCTTCTGGGTACTGAACATTTGTGATGATGAACGGATTTCCAAATCTTTCTGAGCTTCGCCGACACCGTTTCAGTGAGGAATTTAATCAGTGCTTGAATTGTGAATTTTCCTAAGGGAGAATTTTAAATTTTCTAAGGCAAAATTTGAATAAAATGAGTTTTTAGAGTGAATTTTCTTCGAACGATGAATCTGAAGAGAGTTGCCTAGATAATTGTGATTAAATTCCTCGAAGATGAATTTTCCAGAGCAGATGATGAAGTTAAAATTTTGAATTCAAGTGACAGAGCTCCGGCTGGTGGATTCAAAAATGGTGAATTTAAATTTAATTTTCGAAACAAATTCAAAGGCGCCAGTCAAAGTCAAGTTTCTAGAAGAATAATATTCCCGACGACTGGAGACAAGTGTCAGAAACACCAGAGAGGGAAAATTCAAATTCTTGAAGTGGAGTAGTGAAGTTTAATGGCACTGGCTAAAATTAACGTCTTCTAGAATTTGAATTTTAGCTATAAAATGAGCAAGTTTTTCACTCATTTTCACAACTGGAAAAGGCGAATTTGCTAAGTCTAAGTGAGCTTGGAGAAGTTTGAATTTTGCTGAAGTAGAGTTTGCTGAGAAGGAGACGCCTTAAGTGCTTGAGGAGGTACGCCATTGCTGAAGATTATAGTTGCTTGAGGAGGTACGACTTTGCTAGTGGCTGAAATCTGATTCATTGAAGTAAGTACGCCGATTGCTAAGAATTTGGATTCAAACTTGCTTGAGCTTAGTAAAGTAAAACGCCATTGCTGGAGTAGAGTTGAAAGATACGCCTTGTATTGAGTTGAAATGTTGAGAACTCAAAAATACGAAAGTGCTAGTTTGTGAGATTGCTAATTGATGGTTGGAAGTGCAAAGTTAAGAAGTTTGCTATGTGCTGATTGCTGGTTTGAAGTGCAAGGATATAGAAATTTGCTGATTGCTGATACAAAGACATAGAAATTAAAATTGCTGATTGCTGATGCAAGGTCATTCAATTTGCTGATTGTGAAGTGAAGTCATCAGAGTTCACTTAGAAATCTGTTCTAAGTGTTGGAATTTGAATTTATTCAAGAGAAGAAGCTGAGGTTTGCAAAACACGAAAGATATTGCAGCTTCTAGAATTCAACTGCAGCCCCTATATCATGCCTTATTTTATTAAATTTAATTGCTGATGAATGTTTGTTATGTTGCAAATGGCTGAAGCGAGGACAACCGGAAAGGACAATGGTGCCTCCAGACAAGCTGTGATCAAGAAGCTCAGCAAAACGTTCATGCCAGAGTCAAAGTTTATTTCAAAGCTGGGCAAGTTGACGGACACTAATTTGGGCTCTGTCAACCTGGAGACCTTCAAGAACAGGCTGTTCGGGATTGGAAGTCATCGGGCTTCGGTCACTTCGCACAACATCGTCCGCAGTGGATTGTATGCAGCTGCTGGTTTCCCGCCAGCTATACAGTGTTCGGAGTTGATAATGGAGTGCGCCAATTGCTACGAGAAAGAACACCGGTCGATCACGTCACCAGATGGCCAAGTGCTTGCCAATCTCACTCCGGCAGCCATTGGTGAAGCTTTTGGGATCCCGGTGCATAGAAACATGATCTACAAGTCCAGGGAGCGAGCGGAGCGATGTATGCTTCTGCTTTTGAACGATGCATGGATACAATTAACACTCACTGGATGAGCACTCCGAAGCCGTCTCGTACGAAGTTGCCGAAACAGATCATAGCAGAGGACTTGAAGCAGGAATATTGTGATCTTATCATGTTGCTGAGCAGGGTTGGTGGTTGCCCTCAGTCTTATATTTTTGAGCCGTGGATGTTTTATTACATCAACCTGGTGTTAGAAGGCAAGGATTATGTCAATTGGGCTGAGATGATCAGCGACAATATACATGAGCAACTCCTGAGTTTGTGGAGGACTAAAACGTTTTACATGAGCTCCTATCTTGTTTACATGTTGGCACGGATGACAAGGTACAGAGGAATTTCTTACAAGGAACCCATCGGTTGTGGCTCTCACCAGTTCAAAATTCATGAGGCATGTACACAGTTGCACCTGTCAAGCACAACCCATTACAAACGTGTGAACGATTCATTCACCATGTACATCACGAGGCTACTTCAGGAGAGGTTACAGTGCAGAATCTCTAGAAATGCCCAGGAGCTAATTGAGAGGTATGGGTGCTAGTTTATACAATTTCCAAGATTTTCATACATTAGGCTGCAAGGATTTTCTTCATACCCATATAGGCTGCCTAAGTACCCAACAGACAATAATAATGTTAGAGATAGCTAGACAGTTACTGGCCTTTGACAAAATCCAGAAGAAAAAGAAGAAAGGAGGGATAGAGTTTCCAATTGTGATGGGCAACTCGGACGAGGTTTGTCCTTCGATACAGGCATGTAGAGAAGCTGAAAGTGAGCTTCAATTTCATCATTTCTCATATCACACAAGTAGACAACACTATGACCCACACCATAACATCAACTGGGTGTTGTCAGAGGAATTCAAACACAAGGCCACCATTGAGGATTATTGGGCTGATGCAGTTGATGAGATTGAAGTGAGGAAGAGAATGTTCTCTAGGTTGCCGATTACTCTGATCAGGGAGTGTGAGGTAGTCCCAGTTCCGGACCAGGTCAATGAGGATATGGATGTTGTGCATCCAGACTATGCAGCTGTTCGGGATACTCCACTTCCACCTGTGGATTGGTCAGAGCCCAAGGTTGCTGATTTGGATACTCTATCCATCCCGGTTATGACATTCACCAGGGCATGGGTTGATAGAAAGGTGAACAGATTGAAAAGTAGGTCAATTGCTTTGACTTACAACTTGATGGGAGATCACAGGACGCCCACCACAGGGAGAAAGAAGCAGATCACAAGAGGACCGAGTCCGAAAGAAAGAATTAGTTCAGCCGAGCCTCCACGAGTCAAAGCAGCAGCATCTTTGGAGACACGCTCTCCAAGCATCTGAGAGGTGTCTTTGTTTTGTCGATGAGGATTGCGTGAATCGTACCGTAGATGTGATGATATTGACCTCCACGGAGGAGTCAATTGGCCGAGTGCCAATGTACCGTTAGGATTGATCAGCAGGATGATGAGGGGACTATTACTGACCCTCGCCAGCAGGAGTTGGAGGCGCCATGAACGATGGCGATGATGATATAGTGTCGTGACACTCAGCCACTTGAGGACGATGAGCCTCGCCAGAATGAAGAAGAAGTTGAACAAGTTAGAGAAGTCGAGGCACAGGAGCAGCAGCCCTTCGATATACTATATGAGGTGCCCGATTGGCTAAAGGATAGAATGAGAAGAAGCCCGAGTGAAGAGATTGATCCAGCAGTTGAGATGGAAGAATTTTTGAATCGGATCAGTGCTCCTCCACCGAAGAAGGCAAGAAAATATTCGAAGATCTCCACCGATGAGGATGGCTCTCGTACTCTTCACATTGCTGTCCCACGGGTCGAGTGTGACCGGAATGAAGCAGCTCCTGAAAATTATGTGGTCACCACTCTTGACTTGGGACGCCCTACTGGTGCTCAGATTGTTGAGGAGTGTGATAACTCCTTCCTTGCCCTCAAGGATAGATTGTTCAAAAAAGAAGGGAAATATAAGAAGTTAAAACGAGAGCACAAGGCGTTAGTTGGATATGTTCAGCAGTTGTCTCGTTCTCGAGGGCAGGATGTACCAGTGATTGAGCCTCCAGCAGATATTCCTAGAGAGTCGATCAGCGGCTTAGTAGAGTTGGGGAGGATGGCACAAATGGGTCACGGAGTTCGTATGAGACGAGAAATTTATGGAGGACCTTGCCTCCCTTTCAACAGCCTCTACTATTTTGACACGGATGGATGCGGTGGATCGCTTGGAGCGATGCCTCTATCTATCGAGTAAGGTGATCCAGCCTTGAGGTGTTGAGGCATGTGCCATTGCAGTTGCCGATTGATGGAGGTGTCATTCAGCGAATGACCGATATGATTTCTCTCTGGTATTCTTCAGCTATCACGGGCGTGGCTTCTTCGATGCAGCACAGGCAGATTCAGCCAGGGTACACAAGGCTATGGCCAATATCATAGATGGAGTTCAGAACACCTTGAGGCCATATTTGCTAGGCGGCTGAATCCAGATGAGATAAGTTTTGATAATTTGAGGGGTTTGGTTCCCTTCTTCGCAGATGTTAAGACCTTTGTACAGGATGACTTTGAAAATACTGCTACATTCTCCACTTTGATCCGAACACGCAGGACTCATTAGCTGCTTGGAGAAAATCTTGTACAAGGCACGAGCACTCAGTCACGTGTTGGAGTTTCAGTTGGATTGTGTCCGCCTATTTCAGTTCATGAGGTTGAGGCCATACTTGGCAGATTTGTTGAGTTGGCAGTCAGAGAGAAGGCTAATGGGAACACACTACTGGACGAGGATCTTCTAGAAGACTGAGTATGGAGCATTTATTGCATTTGCTATTTTGGGAGTGAGTGGGAATCTTTGATTCATTTAATGTACCACTCCCTATTCTGGCAGTTTTTAGGGTTAGGGCTGAGGTGGCACGATTCTGGCCACTCTATTGATTGTAACCCTAGCCGTCCTTTGGGACTTGGCTAGCTATAAAAGGGGGAGTCCCCCTCATTAGAAGATTAGGAGTCAGAATCAGAGTAGACATTGAGAGAGCATTAGCTTTAGAGCTAGATAGTGTAGCATTGTAGAGCATTTTTGCATCATTTGGAGAAGAGAGAAAGTTTTCCCTTTGAGAACTTTTGAAGAGATTGTTGTGTAACACATTTTATGATAATAGATCTTTTCATTGATGATGAAATTCGTCTTGTCATGAAATGCTAGCAAGGTTTCTTCTTCCTTTCGTATCCAAGTAGCTTAATTCATGCAAGTAGCTTACTTTGGTGTGTGTTGTTTTATTGAGATAGCTTCGCTTTATTCCATACCACTAGCGGCTTGTTGATGATAAGTCTGCCTTGTGTGGTCAACTGGACATTATTTTGTGTCTAACTTCGGTTGTGGTTTACATACTTATATGCGTTGTTCTGACGGTGTACGTATGCTAATCTATAACTTGAACACCTTTCGCTATCCCCTTTGAAGATTGCACCGATTTTACTGAGGCTGTCCGACGGAGGCTAGGTGAAATCCGGTTGAAGTCTATCAAAATGAGGCTCCACATACCCTGCATTTAGAATAGAATATAAATTTCTTAGGCCCTTTCCCCTTTACTTTCCGTATATTTCTTATTAGTCTTAGGAAAAGATGCACATTGCCAAATCATACACGTAAGAATTCCCCTTCAATATCATACATTAACTGCTGACTGCAAGAAATCTGGACAATTGTGTAAGTCCCCTCGTACGAACACAGCAATACACATCAACCAAACTGGGTCTATTCGCACTAAAGGAACCTTGGAGTTGAACATGCGAACTTTCTCGCAATCTTAGCGCATGGAATACTTTGATCAAGAGAGAACGGAGTAGCCCAAACTATTTTGTTCTTCGGCTGTTTGGTATGGTCACAAAAACCGCATCAACAGATCCCTTAGTTCAATGATCCTCATGAAGTATGCATTAATGGACTCTCCTTTGTTTATTTGAGCATTGTTGATTTGCCTCTTTAATGCAAGAGTCCTGCTGGTGTTGTTGATCTCATAGGTACTCTCAAGAGATTTGAACATATGATATGCAGTTTCATGTTTTGCTAGGATGGGCACTATATGATCCCTAACTGCATCTACTAAGATTTTCATGGCTTTTTCGTTGTTTTCAATCCATTGAGTTTTCTCAAGATCAGCCTATGGTTCCCTTTTATTTTCTCTCACAAGTGAGTCTAATTTATTCTCTTTAAGGATCATCATGATTCTAAATTTCCATGATGTGAAGTTGTTTGCTCCTGCAAGACGATCTTCGAATCTGATCTCACTTGACATAATGAAGAGTGTGATGTGAATTCGATTTTCTTTTTTTTTTTAAATACAAATTTTCTAAGGCAATCTGATATCTAGATTTGATTTGGATTCACTCAACTTGGCTCTGATACCATGTTAATGTTATCAAATCTTATCAGAGCAGGATCCTAAAATACCTATGGAAATTCTAAGACTGAAATACTGTGTAAGAATTCTAGGTCAGATTTTCTAATTTTGTATTTGAATGTGCTGATTGCAGAACATTAATCGATTTCTATATCTGCAAATAAAAGAACGAAGTCTCATTTATATGTGGAAGACACGCCTCAAGGAGAGACGCGTCTCATGAGAGGACGTGTCTCCACAAAGTGGAGACACGTCCGCTCATGGGATGTGTCCCTTGAGCGCGCGGGCTCCCTTAACAAACCGAAACAATTCGGTGTCACTCATAGACTAACATGAGAGTATTTAGCAATCATATGAATTCCAATTCATTTGCAAATTTCGATTATCATCAGAAATTCAAATAACTTATTTGATGGTTTTATATTTAAGAACAGTTTGGTTAAATATAAATGATGATGATGCATGAATGCAATCATCATTTATATCTGACCGAAGCTATCTTAAATCAACAAAAAGATGATTGCATTTCCTTTTGACTCTGTTACCGAGGTTTAAGGCACCAGTCTAAGTATGAATGTTGGCTACATATCCATGGTCATTCTATTCAAAACAATTTCAAGTTATGTTGTAATTTATTCCTTAAACTTTATGTATGTTCTCGGAGCCAATAATGCAAAAGTTCCCAAGAATCTAGCCAATTAAGTCTGTTTTGTTTGTAATTCTTCGCATATTTCTTGAGAATATTTTTGTTTAAACAATATCCTAGTGTGAATTGAGTATAGTTTCCTTTGATATTGTAAGGATCACCCTCCTAGGTCTTGCAAAACCTAGAGTGCAAAAGAGAAAATTGTAGAATCAATCTCCTTTTCGTTGGCCAAACTCTTGAAATCTTTGAGCATAAGAATTGGCTATTCTTTAGATAATTTCAAGAATCAATTGGAACTTTAAAAAAAAACATATTTAAAAATAATTATTAAAAAGAAGAAAAAAATATAAGTCTTCAAAAACTAAATTATTTAAGTGAATATAGAAATGTATTGTTTCACTTAACTTAGCAAATCTGTTTTTGAGAATGATTTGAATGTGTCCAAGAAAATGCAGCATTTGTACAATAAGGTTGATGACCGAAAAGTACAAGGTCTCCAAAATATATATGAATAACATATCTTAACCAATAAAACAAAATTTGACTTGGACAACATTGCTAGGCCCCACTTCTTCAATGGCCCCTATGAGCATGTTCAACCATTGTGCATCTTTCATCTGCCCTACACAATCCATGAATTTCACAAATCCCCTTTAATGGACATTGTAATCATATTGATCAATGGCCAATTTTCAGCAGCCTTCCAACCATCGGTAACAATGGACACCCTTATCTTGACCCACAAATCCATAATAAGTTTCAATGACTCTTCTACAAGTTTCACCTCTTTTTCCATTAAAGTTCTTTGCACCTTCTCATTACCCAAGACCTTGCATCCTTTTGGAACCTCATTAATTTTGTTCACCATTTTTTCCCAATATAGTGAACAAACATCACTAAAAACCAAACCATTTATGTAGATGCAACTTGCAATATGTTGATTGACAATGTCTTGAGACTTTTTTGAAATGCCTTTGCAATGGTCATTTCATTCTCTAATGTGAAACGAGTTATTCTTGATGCATAGCAAAAAATTAGCTCTCTTCAACAAATTTACAAATAGATAGGGAAAACGGCAGTCTCGTTGCTCGAAATCCTTACTTGGCAAAGGATAACTTGTTCTATGGGCAACTGCTTCTTCTACTTGTTCTTGCTCTCTAATATATTCAACCAATCTAAATGTTAGCAAGGGTATACCCTTCTTGCCTAGGCAAGCTTTAATGTCTACTATAGGAATACCTCACAAATGGGCTTTCACTTGACTATATGAGTTTGTATACTTTGCATTACACCCATTACAAACCCAAACATATCCCCCACCACCTAAAACAAGTTGTATCATGTGAACATACTTTCACAACGATGAATTTGAGTTTGTTTTGAGGAGGGGTTGGCCCATGAAGCTAATGCCGGCTACCATTGTAATCCTTACAACAAATGTGGAAAACAATACATTCCAAACAACCCAAACATATCCCCCAACACATTCCAAACAACCCAAACATATCCCCCACCACCTAAAACAAGTTGTACCATGTGAACATACTTTCACAACGATGAATTTGAGTTTGTTTTGAGGAGGGGTTGGCCCATGAAGCTAATGCCGGCTACCATTGTAATCCTTACAACAAGTGTGGAAAACAACACATTCCAAACAAGTGAAAATAGAAAAATTTATATGTCCTAACTCATTTAATATTTTAAATGTTGAAGAACAAAAATAAAACAAGAGAGTTTGTTTATACAAAACAATGAAAAATAAATTAAAAAAACTTGCCTTTAATCCAAAAATCTTCCTCTATGATCTCCTTGGTGGGGAATAGGCTCTTGCACATGTATAGTAATAGCAATCCAAACACTTTGAAACCCTCCATGATTAATCTTCAGCTCTATTTGTGTAATGACAAACAAGCATGAAAGTTAAGCAAGTATATTTGATATGTTTCTGTTGCATTCAAAATGAGGTGAAATGAATATGTTTTAGTGTCTATGTTACCAAGTTCTCGAAACCCTCTCTCAGCCCATACTCGTATTGACCTGGTCTAGGGCGGGTGTGCCACTAGGTTCACCCAAACTCCCACATAGGCACCCTAAGCAAACCCGGGCTGAACCCAAGGGGGTCCAAGGGACGCACAAAGAAAAAAAAAACATTTTTAGAAACAAAAAAGTGCCAAACCCGCAGACCCCTACAACATTGCATAGCCTTTTCCTACTCCAATATTTCTTTAGCTTTAGGATATTACTGAGGTTCAAAAGAATACTGCAAATCAGCCATCAAAGCGAATTTTACTATTTAGCTTATTTACCTCTTTTAAGTCCTCCTTCCAACCTTATATCAAGCAATTCATCCCAATGAACATCATTATTAGTGTTGTATCACCATTTAGGTCTCTTCTTTGTTTCACTTGCTGAATCAGCATCATCATCTTGCTGATTTCCATAATTTGCAGCAGCATTGGGGCTTGTAATTTAATGGGACCTCTTCCCCTCTTCACACCATACCTAATTTCCTAGCCAATTTTTTCCAGGTTTTCAGTAATTTTCAGATCTGATTTCTGCTCTATCATTGCCTGAAACAACCTTGCATTTTCATCTACTACACATCAAAACTATAGCATGTTTTGTTAGAGTCAATGTCAACCAACTTATATGCTTTGTGATTATTGCTATAGCCTAACAATTAATATCCTATCATGGAATTGTTTGTTGTCATGTCCCCCGAAATTGTAACACCAAATAAGAAATATTAAAATACAATATAAGAGAGTTAAATATTGAAATTAAAAATATGAGTAATTGCAATTTAAATATTATAATTATAATTATCCTAGATAACATTATAATTATAATACAGATATCATAACATGGAATGGAATAATAAATATCATCATAGTAAAAATAATATTTGCAAGAAAAAACAATATACATTGATAACTTATTCATATTATATTAGTATTAGAATACAAGATCAACATAAAATAATAAAATAAATATAAATCTGAATTATCATTGTACTGATAATTAACAGTAATAATATTAAAATTATAAATATAGACATTATGGTATGAGCCTATTCTTAAATAATAAATATTACAATGCTGAGTATGAAACACCGAAGTCTTGTGAAACTATTATTAATAAATATGTAACCAAAACCTTAAACATCGATACCTTCAAATCAGCAACCATTAGTCAAACAGCACTTGGAAAAGATGTGATTCCTCAAAAGGGGTGTTGATTGGTCTAAAAGTCATATCCCATGATGGAAGGCTATCGAATATTTAAGGAGGGACGGCTGGAGGGTAAAAGGGATGTGAGGAGTGGCCGTGAGAAATAAGGAAGGTTTTCAGCAGCAGATCGAAGCAGAATAAAGGTAAGTATTTTTTGAACTCCAAATGATTAGTGGGTAAATACATTAAGTATTTATGGATTAAAATATTAATCAGTCTAATACATTATGAATTTAGAATTTAGATGTTGCTGATTGACAAACAAATTGGGAATTTAAATAATAGTTGGCGATTGATAAATGTATATATATTATGATTGATACATATATTTAAATATATTATGATTGATAGATATATCCCTGATGATTGATAAATATAATTTATACATAATAATACTTATCTAGTTGATGTCATTAATTTTAGAATAGTAAGATTATGCATGTACTATTGATTCTTATAGCATTGCTAATATGTTATCGGACATCTAATTATACATATATGTATACATGATTTACGATTACCCAATAATGATGCTTGCAACAATTATTGAGCCTTATCAGTAATAATGACTCTTCAATATAAACATGAATAGATTGTATCTATATATTTATGTATGTCCATATCCTATGATCAATCAAATATAAGGTCGAAGGAGGCAAGTTAGAAGGATGTTGTTTATAAGCCTCCCATGCTAAGTACGCCACTCCAAGGGTGGAATAGTCTTGGTCAGATGTTCCTACCGCTTGGGGCCAAGAGGTGGGTAGTCTTGGTTGGACGCTTGTGCTCTAGGGCTTAGATGGCGTTTACAGGCCTCCCATGCTAAGTATGCCACTCTAAGGGTGGAATAGTCTTGGTCGGACGTCCCTGCCTCTTGGGGCCAAGAGGTGGGTAGTCTTGGTCAGATGCTTGTGCTCTTGGGCTTAGATGGGTTGAGTAGTTTACAGACAACCCTCTCAAGGCTTTCCTATCAAGCCAAACTATGATTGATTGTTAGGACAGATTCAAGGAGTCTCAATCATAAGAAGGATGAACAAGACAACATGGATAGGAAAAGCAAATACAAGTGTATCCACAAGGCACGCCACTTCGGGGGTGGAATAGTCTTGGTTGGATGTTCCTGCCACTTGGGGCCAAGAGGTGGGTAGTCTTGGTCAGACACTCGTGCTCTTGGGCTTAGATGGATAGCTTCGGGCAGATTTATCCTGCTTCTCATCCAGACCCTGTTATGAATAAAATTTCCACCATGCATTATGGATAATGGTAGTCTAGATAGTCTTGGAGTAGTTATGTATCTTAAATTGATAAGACACTTATTATGTTTTGATCACATAAGTTATATTTTCAATATTATCTAACATGTTTGTAGGGCCTAAAGCCAAGATTTATCTTGTTTAAAGAATTAAGTGGTAAGTTACAGCCCTAACTACATTAAGCTTGTGATTCTAGGGCAAGATTTAGGACAGTCTCAAAAAGGGACATTACATTTGTCTTGTCTTACACCTCATATTAAGCATAGTTATGCCATGTAAGCAATCACTTTCCAGGAAATAAATCAGTCCTTGTATCCTTTGCAAAAATACCTTTCTCACCACAAATTTTACTACTCAGCAAATTCTTTGTTGATCTTTTATGAAACAATCAGGTCTAAAAGTTATTCTTGGTTCTGCTGAAAGATGGTGACAATATAGCGAAGTATAGACCTAAGGGAGTGCATTTGGTTCTTTTATGTCATGTCCCCGAAATTTGATGCTAAAAATCCTAAACATTGTAATGCACGTGATTAAATAAAATGGGTAATAAAATGCAAATTAAAATTATAAAAGGAAATATTATCGATTTAATACTTTTATAATTACCATTATCATGAGATAATATGGTAATTATAAATATATAAATATAGATATTAATAAATTAAACATTATAATAAATACCGAAAAGATATTAAATTATATAAAAATAAATAAAATCAAATTATATAATACTAGATAAGGAGCATATAGTAATCTATTAATAAAATGATATCAAGTATAAAAATTACAAATGATTAACAATCACTATAATATTTAATATGAAGTATTAAACACCCAATAAATATATATATATATATATGAATGAATGCAATCTAAAAACAATATAAACAATAATAATAAAAATATATTAAATAAGAAACATTTAAATATTATAAGTATAATTATAATAATATGAGATAGAACAATTAGAAATTAACATAGTAATAAAGATAATATTCAAAAGAAAATAATACAAATATATCAACGGGAAACATTAAATCAATGTTCCACGGGGTTTTAGGGACGAGGAGGGGGGGGATGGTAGGGGACGCGTTTCAGGGACGCGGGGACAGGGGGTCTAAGTTTGGGGGCGGCAGGGGGACGGCGGAGGGACAGTAGCGGGGGGGGCGGCAAGGTGCTGAAATACATATAGTACTTGAAAAAATAGTTATAAAAAGATGTATAAGTATAAGAATTATACATCTTGGAGACAACTAGGAGTCCCCTAGACGTCTTGAGGACACCCCAGCATCCTCAAAGTCCTAGCAACGTCTTGGAGATAGTGACATTGGTGGTGGGATGGTGGCGCTGGTGGTGGGCTAGTCGGAGGACGTCCCCCTCAAGTCCCCATGTCTCCGAGATGTCCCCCTCTAGGAAACGCGAGGATTTTTGGGGGGGACGCGTCCCAGTGGAACACTGCATTAAATTAAAGATATCCCCGCATAAGCCAGAGGAAATTCTAATTGAATCTTCAGATTTATAAACTATACTGTCCTAGAGTTTGGAAATAAATTATCAGGCGCCTTGCAAATATAGCCACCATTGAAAAAAGACTCAGATGGAATCCAAATTCTTCTAATCAAAGCCGACCAGATGCATATGGACGTGTCTTTACATTATGGTGCACTCTGAAGGTTGTGTCGCCTGGGTAAAATGGTGTATAAAAGAACCATCATTTTCACAAAAAAGATATCGAATTATTGGATATATTAAGACTGTTCTGCAGAGACTGTGATCGCTCCAAGGGAGCACCTGATCCAGAAAGAGGGCTGTGAATTCTATGAAAGACTTCAGACACTCAGCCTCCACCCATATCGCGTGATTTTAAGATTGACATAGCAGAAAGAATGAATAAGGAAGACACCACTTGGCCAATCTATAAATGCATGTGTAATCAGATAATAATTCAGAAATAGCACTTTCTTATGGTGTCAAATCTGTACCAGTTATAGTTACAAATATAAATATCTAGACCGAATTATATTTTATTCCGTCATATTCTCATATTTTGCCATAATCATAAATAGATAAATCGAATACATTAAATCTTGGAATTGCTCTCATGTATACCATTTTACAATATTGATCTTAAGCATCCTTTTCAATATATTGTCTTAAAAGATTAAAGGCAGAATTTAGCATAATTCTATAAGGGGGATAAGGATCAGTTCTTACAAAGATTCGGAGTTTGAGCAGATATTAAAAGAATAATCAAATATAGATCCACATTCAGCAAGACAGCAGAGTTAATATAAGAGAACCAAAGAGAGATATGAAAAGATCAATAAGGAGGAGGGACACAACACAGATGCGTAAAAGAATAAGAATGTCAATGGGCTAATCAGATCAGACAACAAGGCAATTGGAGCAGATCAACAGAACTAGTAGTTATTACAATTGCTGTCATGAATACAGGCCTTAGGAGAGACTATGCCAGCGAAGATATGAGAAGATATATATACAGATTTGGAAGTAGTGCACAGATTCATAAGTTAAAAATATATGTAAAGGGGACATTACAGTTTGCAGACAAACTGTTTGTTAAAATGTCCCCAGGTAGATAAATAATTGCTTGAGTTTCAATCAATTACTTGCATTGGAAAATCATCAAAAGATATCTGCATTGCATCTTAGAGTACTTGTAGTCATTGACATTATTAGCTAAGCAAATACGTGCATCTCTTCATCAACAATCAAAGAAAAAGACAACTGAAACATCTACTAGCCAAGAACAAGTGAAGTGTTTGATGAAATGTCCAAGGCAGCAAACTAAAAATTCGATCAGATTAGCTAGGGACATTACATTTTATAAAGTTACAAATCCTAGAAAACATTCATCTGGACATCAATCAAAATAATTGCAATGCATTAGATAGAGGGGAAGCAAGGGAATAAAGGAAGATCACCTGTTTACATCCATCTGTACCATCTACGAAAACTTTCCTTCCTTGTATGCCAAGAGTATCTGCAAAGCAATAGGTAAATACCAGTCAAACCGATCTCTATGTCAAGTGAATTTAGCATCTTTATTTATTTATAGCCCAAGCTGTGTTGACATATGCAAGAGAAGTACATGTATCAAAGGGTGTGTCACTCAAGATCACAGTGTGTGCTTCAAAATTCTAATGAAATTGCTCTAATTTGAATGAACAAAAGTGATAATAAAGAAGATAGCCTATTACTATTTAGTACCAGCATCATTGCTAATATAGAAAGATGCATCTATTACTGGAAGGCGTCTGTTTCTGCTTTCAAAAACAATCAGAAGTAAAATTTCTCTTAATATGACTTCCATTAATGTAGACGTGTGACAAGCCCTATAGTATGACTGACCTGTGAATTCAATATTGGCATGGGCTAATTTTAAAGGAAAATTTCAATGTTAGCAGGTGGAAGTTTGATAGCAGAGATGAACAAATAGATATCACAAGGAATGACTATGATTTCATATGATCTACTCACATCATAGGCCCATATTCTGGCCTTTATCTCTCTATACACACACACACACACACACACACACAAGGCATTATGGATAATGCAAAGGCATTCACAGTTTTAAGGTTCAGCTATGCTTGAAAAATTGTTGAGTGAATGCAGGTAATGACTTTATTCAATGGCATCTTTAGGGACTATGTGATGCTTGCAACCTGGCAGTAAGAACCATTTGAACATCCCATTCTGCAAGTGGGCAGATTGGTATCTTGCCAAGATTTTCCAATATAATAATGGCAAAGGAAGGGATTTTTAAATTTTCAGTAGAGGGATCTTTGGAACCATGAGAAGCAACAGTGCCAGAATTCCAATGATGCCCAAATGTTGGTTATAACAGAAAAACGCCCCTTTAAAGATCTAGTAACAAAGAGCTGTATTTTATAAAAGGAACTCCAAGCACATTGTTCAATTTTGAGATACTGAAAATGGCATGGTGGGAAACCCTTTTGAATTTATTTTTCAAAAGACCTCTATGACTTAGTAAGAAACAAGCTTAATCTTACCAAATGTTTGAGCCATAGTTTGAATGTAATGTCCCGTGCATGAAAGGTTGAACCCCAACGGATGTAATGCAATGTCCCCTCCTAGCTAGACTTCAATAATTCAATGGGATTAGCCTATCAATCGACCCTTGTAGGCTAATGGGATTGGATAGAGGGTCTTTGTGGCAGAAACTTAGTCATTTGATGATTTTATTCTTCTCCAGAGTTCGGGGAGTTTCAGGTTTGGCTTTTGTAGGGGATTCAGAGCTCAGTTTCTCATACTTACTATTTATAGTAAGTCATTTTGCCAGGGTTACTATTTTTAGCAAGGCACCTGATTGAGGCAATTTTGGTAGTGTCGATCTCAGTTTTCAGTTGGCCTGGAGATATAAGGATTTATGCCTGAGATATAACGTTTAATTATTATTAAAGGTCACTTTAATAATAATTAATGTTTTAATGTTATATTTTTACATTATATCTGCAATTTATAATTGAGGGGTCAATTTATCATTAAAAAGGGGATCATTTACTTATTTATTTGGGGCGCCAATTTCAAGATATATTATAAGGTCCTAAAGTGCGAATTTTATATTATTTTAAAATGAACAAAAAGGGCAAAGTGCAAATCATACTTTGAAGAGGAAATATAAAAGGCAAAAAAGAGAAGTCGACCTCATCTTATGGGCTTTTGAGAAACTGATTTTGGAGAACTCTTTAGTGTTTTGGAGAGCAAAGATTATGGTTTATGTGTTTTCTAGAGCATATCAGCATTGGAGAGCGTAGCTCCTTCAGTGTATCAGCATTTTGAGGCTGTGAGACTATCAACTGAAGTTGCTTCACAGCTGGCTTCATCCAAGAATCAAGTTAGAGCATATTGGGGAGATTTCTACAAGGTTTTCAGGCACATCTATCATTGTGAGAGGTGTCCATTTCCAGAGTTTCATTTTAGTGTTGTTGCAATCATCACAGGGTCGTACCCCCTTTGTACTTGCAGTCGTACCATCTGGGAGAGGCCACTTTCCTCAGTGCAAGAAACGCCTAAGTTATTGAGGGTTTTGTTTCATGATTGGAGGTGCCCAACTCAGGGGAAGAGAATGGCATGATTTAAATTGAGGAGAAACTCCATTTTTGCAGCTAGTCGAACTTTCAAGGGTCTCAACAATTTCCAGCAATCACTGTTTTCAACTTCCAATAATTTGATGTGCATTTTTCCATATGGGTATGTGATAATAATTCATGGCATTGTATTTCATGAACTCGGTCTTTAAAATTTCATTCATATCTATTGTAATTTTTCTGGGTTTGAAATACGTGTTTCTTTTGTGCCTTTACGGCAACATATTCTACAAGAAAATTGAAAACCCCTTCTACATCTTCTGTCTAGTCTGAAAGAACACATTAAAAAATTAAAAAATAACATATTAAGATCTTTAAAAAAGAGCCGCAGGTGCAAAACATCACATTTAACGGTTGCAATTGCTAGTAGTCAGATAAGGGAGAGGCTAGGGTTCTTACAATGGTATCAGAGCCTTGATCCTGCCATCCTGGAGGGTTAAAGATTTTATGCAGCCACCAAAAGTTGGTCCTCACAGGTATTATACCAGGAAAAGGGCAGAGCAACAAAGGAAACAAATCACAGATACACAACAGGTTACCATGGGTGAAAGAGGTGGTGGTAGTCCACCCCAGAATGAGCTTGGAAATGAAGCTAGAAATGGGGGAAACAATGAAGAAAGGGAAGCATGAGAAATTTTTAGATGCATGGCAACAAGGCAGGAGCAGGTTGCCACACTTACAACAATGATGCAACACATGTATCCTTAGGAAAGACATAATCATGAACCAGATGACAATAGGAGTGTGGTTGTGTAGAAACCCCTGGTTTCCCTCTGACAATGATCTAACTGATATTTCAAGTTTTTTCTGACGTTTTAGGTTTTTGAGATTTTTTTGTGTTTTTGATGCAATATTGAGAAGGTACGAATTTGATAATAAATGCTAATAAATGGAAATAAATTCTCTAAAAATCAGATAGCTCTGGAAATGCAATACTAACAACACCAGTAACCTTGATTCAACTTTTCAAGTGATTACAATGATACCCAGAAGAAGCAATGAATAAAAGAAGAATTTTTATTGGGAAAAGAACCTGGTTTTCTGGTACGGCTGAAGGTACACATCCATACAGCAGAAATAAATGTGATCTCTTTCCTTCCTTCTGGCGTGCAGGGGTTGATCAACTGGTATGGGCGCCTCTTTCAGAGCAAGCTGGAACCCTATGACAGAGGCGTTGGTTTTATTTGATGAAGTCGACTTTATGACAGAAGTACGGCCCTGACAGAGGTACGGCCTGTCAGAAATCAGAATTAAATATGGTACGGCCTCTTCCAAATCACTGTCTGGTGCTCTGCAGATGGTACGCCATGTTATTTGATGATCTCTGAATGCAATCTACTGACAACAACTGAAGATGTGAATTTCTCTGAAGCTCTGGAGTTTTCTCTGAGTAAGAAAACCTCTGTAGGCAATAAATCGAGTGATATTGCACACTCTCTGAACTGCTTTCCGCTGGAGATGGCTCGTTCTCCAAGGAATCGAACGTGAAACCCTAAGTCTCAGGCTCAGACCAAAAATTGATCAATTTCAAATTCAATAATCACATAATGGGCTCAATTCCCAAGGCAAACCCTCAAATACACTCAAAAGTGCGATTCCCTTGAAAATAGGGTTTTAATGAAATATTCATCTTTTAATATTTTCACTTCTCCATAGTTCTCCACTGAATATTTAATAATTAATTAAAATATCAACTGGCCCCTTCCTTCATGATGGCGCACCCCTCAAGGAATTCACTTAAGTTATAATATTAAATTATAACTTTATATTATAAATGTTAATTAATTAATATTTAATCAATACGATCAAATATTAATATCTCACTTGTTTCTAACCCGTTTACTGATCCGTCTGATGCTGACAGACTCTGGAGTGAATCCTGATGCCGCCACAGCCGACTGCTAAAAATAGCAGTGGTCCCACACTGCCTGCCAAGAACTGCTAAAAATAGCAATTCTGCAAAATGTCTCTGATTGAGCGAGCGAAAGACAAGCGATCAATCCTGGCGGTGAAGCTGAGCCAAGCTCGAAGTGACCCTCTATCCGGTCCATCGGCCTCGAGGTTATGATGAAGCCAATCGGTCGTCGAGAGATGTCGAGAAGGGGACATGGCGTCCGCCCCTCTGAAATTGCTTGTCCTCAAGCAATCTCAATGCCGGATCTTGCAGAATCTCCTCACTCTCCCATGTCGCATCCTCAGCGGCAAATCTCTCCATTTCACCAGATATTCCCTGATAGTCCTCGACGCGAAGCTGTCTCTCCTATACTCCAGGATGGACTCAGGTACTAGAATCAACTTACCCTCATCATCTAAGGGTGGTAACACTGCAGATGGTACAACACGATGACCCAACGCCTTCTTGAGGCGTGATACATGAAATACATTGTGTACCTGCTCTCGGTGGAAGCTCAAGCTCGTAAGCCACCTCGCCAACTCTCCTCAGGATCCTGAAAGGACCGTAATAGCGCGGCTTAAGCTTCTCTGACCCACTCTTCCTAAGAGTGGACTGACGGAGGGCTGAAGCATGAGGTAAACCATATCACCAACCTCGAAATGCCTCTCCGTCCTCTTCTGTCTGCATATTGCGCCTGCTGATTACGTGCCTTTGCAATATTCTCCTTGAGAGCCCTCATAGTGTCCGACTCTCCACGCAACCAACCTCACACTTTCGGCACTCTCGTAAGCTCAATAACGAGATCAAAGGAAACTTCGAGCCTCATACCCATATAGCGCCATGAAGGGTGACATCTGAATGGTCATATGGAATGTCGAGTTGTAGCAATACTCACACAAATGTATCCATTTGACCCCGCCTTCTGCTGCCCTGCTATGTAGTTCCTGAGATATCCCTCCACCCACTTATTAACTATCTCTGCTGCCCATCTGTCTGTGGATGGTAACTGGTGCTCGGTGTAAGCTCGGTCCCGCAAAGCCTGAAGACCTCCTGCCAGAAGTTACTCAGGAACCGGCTATCTCTGTCACTGCGATGCTCCGAGGCAACCCATGAAGTCGAATATCTCCGCGAAAGAACACCTCTGCCACCTTGTAGCTGTGTAAGTCGTGGTGATCGGAAAGAAGTGGGCATACTTCGTAAGCCGATCCACAACCACGTATATGCAATCACGCCCTTGGGCTTTAGGCAAGCCCGTGATAAAATCCATCGACAGGCATTCCCACTTCCTGTCAGGAATCGGAAGTGGCTGTAGTAAACTGCCAGGGTGAGTATTCTCTGCTTGTTCTGACAAAGCGGGGCACTCCGCACATATCTGAAGAACATCTCTCTTGAGACCTTTCCACGTGAACCTCTCCCGTATCTGCCTGTAAGTCTTGAAGTAACCGGGATGTCCTGCTGTGGGAATATCATGAAAGGCCCTCATAACCATGTTCTTCACCTCAGAACCGGGAATCAAAAATATCCTGTGCTTGTAAATGATCAAATCATTTACAAGTGTGTACCTGGTATCTACTGCTGATCCCTCGACAATGCTGGAGGCCCAACTGTCCTTGGCATACTCTGCCACTATCAAATGCCTCCAATCCTCTGCAATCTGAACCATAGTGCCTAAATACGGTCTCCGTGATAATGCATCTGCCACTACGTTCTGAGTACCTTTGATATATGAAATATCAAAGTCATAAGCCTGCAGCTTGCTGACCCACTTCTGCTGTCTGTCATTGAGATCTCGCTGCCCTAAAAAGTGTCTAAGACTGTTATGATCAGTCTTGATGCAAAACTTGCTGCCAACAAGATATTGCCTGAATTTAGCTAAGGCATGCATAATCGCGAGCATCTCCTTGTCGTATATGCTATACAACCTCTCGGGTCCTCTGAGCTTGCGGCTCTCATAAACTATCGGGTGCTTGTCCTGCATAAGCACCGCGCACCAATGCCCTCACGATGCATCACCTTTGAAGCTCAAAGCGGCCGTAAAGTCGGCGTGCCAAAGCGGGGCAAGTGGTCATCAACTCCTTGAACTTCTCAAAACACTCACATTGCCCGGAAGTCAAACCGCCCCTTCTTCATCAAATCTGTCATGGGGCTGCATGCGTGAATAACCATTCACGAATCTGCGGTAGAATCCACACAAACCGAGAAACCCTCTCAACGTGTCGGGTTAGCGGTGTGGGCCAATCAACAATGGCGCGGATCTTCTCGGGATCCATACGCACTCCATCCGCACTGATAATATGACCAAGGTATAACAATTCGGTCATCCCCAAATCGCACTTGGATTCCTTGGCGTACAAGGACTCCCTCTCCAAGATGCTCAATACAGTCTCCAAATGAGCCAGGTGCTCCTGCCAAGTCCGACTGTATATCAGAATGTCATCGAAGAAAACCAACACAAACCTCCTCAGCAAAGAATGAAATACTCTGTTCATAGTAGACTGAAAGGTAGCTGGCGCGTTAGTGAGCCCAAATGGCATCACTACGAACTCGAAGTGCCCACAATGACATCTGAAGGCTGTCTTCTCTATGTCCTGCTCACGGACTCTAATCTGGTGATAACCCGACCGTAAATCAATCTTCGTGAAATAACATGCCCCATGAAGCTCATCAATCAACTCATCTATCCTCGGTATCGGGTATCTGTTTTTGATTGTCCTCTTATTCAGGACCCTGTAATCAATGCACATGCGCAACGTTCCATCCTTCTTCTTCACCAATACAACAGAAGAAGCGAACGGCGACTTACTAGGTCTAATGTGACCCATAGCCAGTAACTCCTTTATGGTCTTCTCAATCTCATCCTTCAATCTTTTCGGATGCCTGTAAGGAGTTATCATGATGGGTTTTGCACCCTCTTCGAGCTCAATAATGTGCTCGATCCCTCTATCTGGAGGTCTACCTGGCGGAATATCACTGAACACCTTATCATGCTTGACTCTGATCTTCTGAATGTCCGGATGATACTCTGTCTTCTGCTGTCCCTCCTGTAAAGGTGCTAAATGACACTCGGCAGCCCACTCTACCATGTCATGACGCATGAGCCGCTCCATTCGGCGAAAGGAAATTGTTTTAAGGTCGCTGTCCCGTATTGCCTTAAGAATGTGAGTCTTCCCGTCGACCTCAAAACGTATCTCCATATCCTTGAGACGAAGTGTGACCTCCTCCAGTGAGTGCAACCACTTCATTCCCAATACTAAGTCGATGTCTCCCATATTGACAACATAATAATCTGCCTTGAACTCATAGTTGTTCAAGCGTAATGGAAGATCTCTAATCATGCGTTCGCATCTCAAAGTGTACCCATCTGCCACTTTGACTCTGATGCCCTCAAACTCCTCTGTGATAAGCCCTCGTTTCTCAACGAACCTAGCATCAATGAAATTATGCGTAGCTCCTGTATCCAATAGGGTAATGACCCTCTGACCTGCTAATACACCACGGAGCCGGAAAGAACCCTCCTGCTGAATGCTAGACAATCTGCCCTCCTGTATCTGAAGCTCGGGCTCTACCTCCACTCTATGCTCTGGAGTCTCTGTCTCTGACTCATCTGAATGCTCAGGCTGCTCTGAATTTTCTGATTCGGAGTCTTCATAGTATGCCCACATAACACGATTCGCCTTGCCCTTAGGTCTTAGAGGGCAATCGTGATTGGCATCATACGGTCCCTTGCAGTAAAAGCATAACTTTTTCCTGCGAAGGTCATTCAGGGCCTCACGATCCAAGGGTGGGAAGGCTGATTTACCCTTCGAATCGTTTCTATAATCTGATTTGTTTTTGTTATAATCAGATTTGTCATTGTTTTTATTAAACCCTTTGTTGTCTCGGAACGATGAAGAACCTCTGGAGTTAAATTTATTTGCCGGGGCTGCGAACTCCATGTTACGTGCCTTCCTCATCGCCTCCTGTAATGATGGAGGGTCAAAGGCTTTTATCCAGCCTTTAAGTGGTTCTGATAAACCCTCCATAAAGAGAACTACCAACCGCCTCTCAGATATGCTCGGAACCATGACGGAAAGTCTCTGAAAGTCGCTGATGTATGTCTCGAGATTGCCACTCTGCCTCAACTGTGCCAAATCTCTGAAGTAAGTCTCCGGATCCTTCCTATCAAATCTCTCAACCAGCCTGTCTACGAACTCCTGATATGAAGTGATCCTATCATGATGTAGCGTCACCATACCGTGATGCCACCAGTCATATGCTACTCCCTCGAGGTGCAGTGTAGCGTAACGGATAGCGTCTCTCTCAGCCATCGGACGCAAGGTAAGGAATGTATCAAGCTTGCTAATCCAAGCTTGGGCTGTCATCTTCCCACTGCCATCAAACATTATCAGATTCAACCTGTTAGTTGCATGTTTGAGGTCATTATTCTGCTGTCGGGGTCTCCAATCCTGACGAGCCCTATTGTGTTCACGCCTCTGTGTGATAAAACGGTCAAAAGTGATCCGTTCTCACTGCAGGAGGTATCAACTCCCACTCCTCGTTTGCTGCCATAAGGTTATCAGCAAACAAATCATCCCGATCCTCCTCTGGCATAGCCTCATCGGGCTCCTGTCTCGTGAACGTAGGCCTTGTAGGCCTATCAGCTGTCCGTGACACTGTCCTAGGTGCTCTCCGTGACCCAGCATCACTCCTGTCATCGTCACGATGTGGTGACGGTCTCCTCGAAGTCCCTAATCTCTGCAGTGCCTGTGCTACCTGCTGTAATACATCGTCAGATCGACGTTGTCCTGCACGAAGATCTCTGAGTGTGAGTAAAACCTCAGCATCATCCTGATCTCGGTTGTTATGAGGGACATCTGTCCGAGGTATATCTGTTCTCTCAGCCCTATCATTCCTGTCAGCCATGATTTCCGGCTGCCTGCTCAAACTGCGTTGCCTTTCAAGCAAGGCACGTCTGCGAGTGTAGTACCTGTATGTATCAATTTCCTCTGGTTGCATGTGATGGCCAAACCCTAGGATGGCAGAATCAAGCTCTGATACCACTGTAGAAACCCCTGGTTTCCCTCTGACAAAGATCTAACTGATATTTCAAGTTTTTTCTGACGTTTTAGGTTTTTGAGATTTTTTTGTGTTTTTGATGCAATATTGAGAAGGTACGAATTTGATAATAAATGCTAATAAATGGAAATAAATTCTCTAAAAATCAGATAGCTCTGGAAATGCAATACTAACAACACCAGTAACCTTGATTCAACTTTTCAAGTGATTACAATGATACCCAGAAGAAGCAATGAATAAAAGAAGAATTTTTATTGGGAAAAGAACCTGGTTTTCTGGTACGGCTGAAGGTACACATCCATACAGCAGAAATAAATGTGATCTCTTTCCTTCCTTCTGGCGTGCAGGGGTTGATCAACTGGTATGGGCGCCTCTTTCAGAGCAAGCTGGAACCCTATGACAGAGGCGTTGGTTTTATTTGATGAAGTCGACTTTATGACAGAAGTACGGCCCTGACAGAGGTACGGCCTGTCAGAAATCAGAATTAAATATGGTACGGCCTCTTCCAAATCACTGTCTGGTGCTCTGCAGATGGTACGCCATGTTATTTGATGATCTCTGAATGCAATCTACTGACAACAACTGAAGATGTGAATTTCTCTGAAGCTCTGGAGTTTTCTCTGAGTAAGAAAACCTCTGTAGGCAATAAATCGAGTGATATTGCACACTCTCTGAACTGCTTTCCGCTGGAGATGGCTCGTTCTCCAAGGAATCGAACGTGAAACCCTAAGTCTCAGGCTCAGACCAAAAATTGATCAATTTCAAATTCAATAATCACATAATGGGCTCAATTCCCAAGGCAAACCCTCAAATACACTCAAAAGTGCGATTCCCTTGAAAATAGGGTTTTAATGAAATATTCATCTTTTAATATTTTCACTTCTCCATAGTTCTCCACTGAATATTTAATAATTAATTAAAATATCAACTGGCCCCTTCCTTCATGATGGCGCACCCCTCAAGGAATTCACTTAAGTTATAATATTAAATTATAACTTTATATTATAAATGTTAATTAATTAATATTTAATCAATACGATCAAATATTAATATCTCACTTGTTTCTAACCCGTTTACTGATCCGTCTGATGCTGACAGACTCTGGAGTGAATCCTGATGCCGCCACAGCCGACTGCTAAAAATAGCAGTGGTCCCACACTGCCTGCCAAGAACTGCTAAAAATAGCAATTCTGCAAAATGTCTCTGATTGAGCCAGAACGAAAGACAACTGATCAATCCCTGCTGACTGAAGCTGAGCCAAGCTCCGAAGTGACCCTCTATCCAGTCCATCGGCCTACGAGGGTCGTATGATAGGCCAATCCAGTCGTCTGAGAGATGTCACTGAGAAGGGGACATGACAGGTTGGAACCCCCAAGGCACAGAGAGCACCCACCCATACCTTTGATAGACCTACACACCCTACCTTTTTGAGAAATGAACCGGAAGTGGGTAATGTGGAAGAAGAGGGAGAGGCAATGTTTGCAGATAACCTTATGGCAGCAAATAATGAATGGGAGTTGTTGATACCACAGGTTAGGGAACGCATAAGCTTTGACAAATTTGTAAGCCAAAGGAAAGAACATTACAGATAAAGACAAGATCGAAGACCAAGAGATCAAAACAATGACTTGAGACATGTCACTAGCAAATTCACATTACCTACATTGGATGGTAGTGGGACGGTGGTTCACAAGTTACACTTTCTTAAATCTTCGACCCATGGCAGAGGAGGATGCAATAAAATATGCCACTTTAAACTTGGAGGGAGCAGCCCATGATTGATGGCACCACAGGATGGTCACGTTGCAGCAAAATCGCATCACTACGTATCAAGAATTTTTTGATAAATTGATTGAACGCTTTGATAAGAAGGATCCAAAAACATATTTCAGGGACTTGGCTCAACTCAAACAGGTTGGGAGTTTAGAGAGTTACATTGGTGATTTTCAGAAATTGTAAATGGTTCCTAATATATCTAAGAGGAGATTAATTATGATATTTATTGAGGGCCTATTGGAGCCATTAAGAGGGTGGATAAAAGCTTTTGACCCACCGACATTGTAGAAGGCAATGAAAAATGCTAGAAGTATGGAACTTGCAGCCCCACAAAGCAAGTTCTCATCTAAAGGATCCTCTTCACACGAACACAACAATCATTCACCAAGAAGAATGAAAAATTAGATTCAAAGGGTAAATCAGCAGCACCCCTAGATCAAGAAACACTCAATGATTTGTGCAAGAAAAAGTTGTGTTTATATTGCAAAGGGCCTTATGACATAAACCATGACTATCCATTGAGGCCTAAGGGCAAGGCTAACAGAATAATGTGAGCATTTTATGAGGATTCTGAATCTGAAAAATCAGACCAGCAATCTGATCCAAAAGATTCAGGGGCAGAAAAAGTTGAACATGAGGCAAAGGAGTCTGAAAAAGTGGTTCTAAATGAAGCAGAAGTGAAGCTTCAAGAGGCACATCTCACTAGCATACAATGGGAGGGCTCTTTCAGGATGCGTGGAGTCTTAGCTGGACAGAAGTTCATTACATTGCTTGATATAGGTGCCATGCATAACTTCATTGATGCCAGGTTGGTTGAGAGGCGTGGGATTCAGATAGAGGAATTTGAAGGCATAAGAGTTAAGGTTTCAGATGGCTACGCTCTTAAGTGTGACAAGATGATTCCAGATCTCCCTATGCGTCTAAATAATTTTGAGTTTAAGGCAAATTTCTATGTGGTAAATATGGGAGACACTGATATGGTTTTATGAATGAAATGGCTTTATGACATAGGAGAGTTTACCTTTAACCTTTGCGACATGGAGATGAAGTTCAAGGTGGATGGGAAGATCACATACTAAAAGCCATCAGAGATAGCAATTTTAGGATGATATCTTTCAGAAGAATGGAGAGACTCTTATGCCATGAGCAAGTTGAGTGTATGTTGATGCCATCACAAGAGGGGGCAGCAAAAATCAGTTTATCATCCAAACATATAGTAGTTGAGAATTAAGCACTAGAAGGTGTTCAATGATATTCCACCTAGTAGAGCTCTAGACAAAGGGATTGAGCACATCATAGAATTGGAGAAGGGTTCCAAACTAGTGATTATCACCCCTTACAGGCACCCGAGGCGGCTGCAAAATGAAATTGAAAAGACAATTAAGGAGCTGCTTGTTATGGGACAAATAAGGACTAGAAAATCCCCTTTTGCTAAATTAGTGATTTTGGTGAAGAAAAAGGATGGTACCCTTCGGATGTGTATTGATTACAAAGTGCTGAATAAGAAAACAATTAAGAACAGGTACCCTATTCCTCGTATTGATGAGTTGATCGATGAACTTCATGGTGCTCGTTACTTCTCGAAAATAGATTTGAGATCAAGTTATCACCAGATCAGGGTCAGAGAGCAGGACATCGAGAAGACAACATTCAGATGTCATTGTGGACACTTTGAGTTTGTGGTTATGCCATTTGGGCTAACCAACACCCCTGCTACTTTTCAGTCCACTATGAACAAGGTCTTTCAGTCACTGCTCAGGAGGTTTGTACTAGTCTTCTTTGATGACATTTTGGTATACAGCAAAACTTGGGAGGAGCATATTGCCCATTTGGATACAATGTTGGGTATTTTGGATAGAGAGTCCTTGTATGCCAGGGAATCCAAATGTGATTTAGGCATGACTGAGTTGTTGTACTCAAGCCATATTATTAGTGCAGAGGGTGTGCGTATGGATCCTGACAAGGTCAAAGCTATCATTGAGTAGCCTACTCCTAAGAATCTTACTCAGCTTAGAGGATTTTTTGGGTTTATGTGGCTTCTATCGCAGATTTGTCAGTGGATGCTCACGCCATGCAACACCTCTTACTGACTTGACAAAGAAAGGGGCATTTGTCTGGACTCCGGAGGCACATGAGTGTTTTGATAAGTTTAAGCAATTGATGACTTCTTGCCCAGTCCTTGCATTACCAAATTTTACTAAACCCTTTGAGCTACAGTGTGATGCTTTTGGTGAGGGTATTGGCACAATGCTTATGTAGGATAAGCACCCTATTGCCTTCAAGAGTAGGAAGCTTAGAGGACCAAAGAGGAGCTACAGTATTTATGACAAGGAGGTGTTGGCCATCATGCATGCATTGGCCAAATTCAAGCAATACCTTATGGGCAGAAAATTTTGTGTTAGAACAGATCATAACAGCCTGAGACATTTCCTAGGGCAGCGAGATCTCAATGTTAGTCAGCAAAAGTGGGTCAATAAATTGTAGTCATACGACTTTGACATTGCCTTTGTCAAAGGGACTCAGAATGTTGTTGTTGATGCTTTGTCTCGCGGACCACACTTGAGCTCCATGGTAGAGATTTCACGGATTGGACACATCTAATTACAGCTATGTATGCCAAAGAATCTTGGGCTTCTGGAATTGTTGAGGGTTCAATACAGGACAGCAGGTATTCAATTGTAAATGATCTCATCATTTACAAAGGAAGAATTTTCTTAACCCCAGGATCGGAGATGAAGAGCACAGTTTTGAGGGCCTTTCATGATGTGCCCATGGCAGGACATCTCGGTTATTTCAAAACTTACAGGCAAATACAAGAGTGTTTCACTTGGAAAGGCCTTAAGTCAGAGGTTCTATTGTACGTCAGAGAGTGTCCTATTTGTCAGCAGAATAAACAGAAGCATAGATACCCTACCGGGTTACTTCAGCCACTTCCAATTCCTGACAGGAAGTGGGAATGCTTGTCTATGGATTTCATTACGGGTTTTCCAAAGGCCCAAGGTAGAGATTGCATCTATGTGGTTGTTGATCGGCTCACTAAGTATGGCCATTTCTTTTCGATTACAACTACATATTCAGCTACACATATGGTAGAGTTATTTTTCCATGAGATATTCAGATTACATGGGTTACCCCAAAGCATTGTCAATGACAAGAATAGTCGGTTCCTGAGTAATTTCTAGTAGGAGCTATTCAGACTTTGTGGGACCAAGCTCACTCCGAGCACCAGCTACCACCCACAGACGGATGGTCAGACAGAGATTGTTAACAAATGGATGGAGGGATATCTCAGGAATTATATTGCAGGGCAGCAAAAGGCATGGGTAAAGTGGATTTATCTCTGTGAGTACTGCTATAACACCACTTACCATTTATCGATTAAGATGACACCGTTTATGGCTTTGTATGGTTACAAAGCGCCTAGCTTTCTTGACTTACTGTTGAGTGACAGTAGAGTGCCTAGCGCTAGGGATCTTTTACAAGAGAACCAGGATATTATGAGGACTCTTCGTGAGAATATTCAGAAAGCGCAAAATCAGCAAAAATAGTATGCAAATCATAAGAGAGTTGAGCGTACTTTTGAGGTAGGGGATATGGTGTATCTGATGTTGCGGCCCTATCGTTAGTCCACTCTCAGGAAGAGTGGTGCAGAGAAACTCAAGCCACGATACTATGGCCCTTTCAAGATCATCAAGCGGGTAGACGAGGTAGCTTATGAGTTGGAGTTATCGGAAAACAGCAAGGTTCACTATGTATTTCATGTGTCATGCCTCAAGAAGGCATTAGGACATCATGTTGATCCTTCCACAGCTCTACCACCCCTGGATGATGAGGGGAAATTGATTCTAGTGTCTGAGGCCATCTTAGATGTTAGAAAGAGACAGTTGCGAAGACGGGTCATTAGGGAGTATTTGATTAAATGTAAGGACTTGCCGGTTGAGGATGCTACATGGGAGAGTGAGGAGATTTTATAGCATCTAGAGTTGAGATTATTTGGGACAAGCAATTTCAGGGAGGGCAGACCGTTAGAGGGTCTTTGTGGCAGAAACTTGGTCATTTGATGATTTTACTCTTCTCCAAAGTTTCAGTGAGTTTTAGGTTTGGATTTTGCAGGGGATTCAAAGCTCAATTTCTCATACTTTACTTACTATTTATAGTAAGTCATTCTACCACGGTTACTATTTTTAGCAGGGCACCTGATTGAGGTAATTTTGGTAGGTTTGATCTCAGTTTTCAGTTGGCCTGGAGATATAAGGATTTATGCCTAAGATATAATGTTTAATTATTATTAAAGGTCACTTTAATAATAATTAATGTTTTAATGTTATATTTCTACATTATATCCGCACTTTATGATTGAGGGGTCAATTTATCATTAAAAAGGGGATCATTTAATTATTTATTTGGGGCGCCAATTTCAAGATATATTATAAGGTCCTAAAGTGTGAATTTTATATTATTTTAAAATGATCAAAAAGGGCAAAGTGAAAATTGTACTTTGAAGAGGAAATATAAAAGGCAGAAAAGAGAAGTCAACCTCATCTTATGGGCTTTTGAGAAACTGATTTGGGAGAACTCTTTGGCGTTTTGGAGAGCAGAGATTATGGTTTCTGTATTTCTGGAGCGTATCGGCATTGGAGAGCATAGCTCCTTCAGTGTATCAGCATTTTGAGGTTGTGAGACTATCAGCTGAAGTTGCTTCATAGTTGGCTTCATCCAAGAGTCAAGTTTGAGCATATTAGAGAGATTTCTGCAAGATTTTCAGGAACATCTATCATTGTGAGAGGCGTCCATTTCCAGAGCTTCATTTTAGTGTTGTTGTAATCATCACAAGGTCGTACCTCCTTTGTACTTATAGTCGTACCATCTAGGAGAGGCGAGTTTCCTCAGTGCAAGAAATGCCTAAGTTATTGATGGTCTTGTTTCATGATTGGAGGCGCCCAGCACAGGGGAAGAGAATGGCATGATTTGAATTGAGGAGAAACTCCATTTTTGCAGCTGGTCAAACTTCAAGGGTTCAACAATTTCCAACAATCACTGTTTTCAACTTCCAGTAATTTGATGGGCATTTTTCCATATGGGTATGTGATAATAATTCATGGGATTGTATTTTATGAACTGCGTCTTTAAAATTTCATTCATATCTATTGTAATTTTTCTGGGTTTGAAATACATGTTTCTTTTGTACCTTTACGGCAACACATTCTACAAGAAAACTAAAAACTCCTTCTGCATCATCTGTCTAGTCTGAAAGAACACATTAAAATATTAAAAAATAGCACATTAAGATCTTTAAAAAAGAACCATAGGTGCAAAACATCACATTCAGCAGTTGCAATTGCTAGTAGTTAGATAAGGGAGAGGCTAGGGTTCTTACATGTAACCCATCATGCTAGCAAGAGTGTACTTGATAACCAGATGATGGGACTCCACGGCCACATGTCCACTATGCTCATGGATTCTATGCCTTCACCTCCAAGGCTGGTGAGACGCAAACCTCACCCTTACCACCCTAGGTAGCCGCCCTCACTACTAAGTCGGTCTTTTAGTGTAGTGGTTAGGCTTTTGTGGTATCAGAGCCAAGGTCTCAAGGTCAAGCCCCGCAGAGCGTGGTGAGCTGTAACATCCCATGCGTGAAGGGTTGAACTTCGATGGATGTAACCCCTCATGTTGGCAGGCATGTAACTAATAACCAAATGGTGGGGCTCCACGGCCATGTGTCCACTATGCTCTTGGCTTCTATGCCTTCACCTCTGAGGTTGGTGAGACGCAAACCTCACCCTTAACACCCTAGGTAGCCGCCCTCACTACTAGGTCGGTCTTTTGGTGTAGTGGTTGGGACTTTTGTTAAGACTTTCATGCACAAGACGTTACATTGAAAACTTGGACCACAAAGGCCCAACCACTATACCAAAAAACTGGCCTAGTGGTGAGGACAACTATCCAAAGTGTTAAGGGTGAGGTTTGCATCCCACCAGCCTCGAAGTTGAAGGCATAGAAGCCACAAGCACAGTAGATATGTGGTCGTGGAGCCCCACCATCTAGTTATCAGGTACACGCCTACCAGCATGATGGGTTACATCCATCAGGGTTTAGCCCTTCATGCACGGGACATTACAATCCACCATGCTCAACACAGGGCTCGACCTTAAGACATTGGCTCTAATACCACAAAGGCCCAACCACTACACCAAAAGATCAACCTAGTAGTGAGGGTGGCTACATAGGGTGTTAAGGGTGAGGTTTGTGTCTCACCAGCCTCTGAGGTGAAGGCATAGAAGCCACGAGCATAGTGGACACGTGGCCATGGAGCTCCACCATGTGATTATCACATACACGCCTGCTAGCACAACGGATTACATCCGTCAGGGTTCAGCCTTTCACACACGGGACATTACATTGAAAACTTGGACCACATAAAAGAATAAACTAATACATTTAGAGAACACATAAGTCAATTTTGATCATCAACTTGTCATAATTCAAATATTATATATGTGACTATGTCATATGACCCTCAAATCAATAAATGATAGTTCCACAAAGTCTCAAAATTGGGGGGCCAAGGGCTTGGATTTGGGGACATGGAGACAACAAGAAGCAAGGTTTGGGGACAATGACAAGAAGTGTTCTACAGCGACCAAATTAAGGCATTCAAGACCACATAGATCTTCATGGAACGTGCCATCTTTCATAATTTTATCACCAACTTTTCTCCAATGCCAAGTCCTTACCATTTTTGACCAATCTTCATTCTTTTAAATCCCTTCTCACAGCATGTTTGTCATGTGGATGTTGAAGACATCTTCCGATGGGTGAAATTAGACCATAAAATGTCAAAAAAATAAAGTGAAATGGTAAAAATTGTGTGGGTTTTGTTTTAACCATTTGCCAAGCAATTCTACATCAATAACTCATGAGTCTCACTTGAAAACCCAGTTGAGTCACAGGGAAAACTGTGTACTTGGCCTGACACGGTGCACAAGTTGTATGGCTTGGGCACAATGAGCTGAAAAAATCACAAGTCAAAGTGAGTCAGCCAAGTATCACCAATTTTTCCATCTATGGTTTGAATAAATGATCTCAAATATCAACTCATATGGTGCATTATTGATCAAAAGTGCAACTGACAATTCCATCTCTTCTTTTTAAGTTGTATATCCAACAATAATTCCATCAGCAACAACTTAAAACAGCAGGGAAAATAAAGCAGATACCTAACAAGAAGACTCCCAAATGGTAAGGCAATAAATGGAGGGTACAATCAGCAGGTAAGGCACTAGTACAACCTACATAAAACCCTTCAGAATCACCCTACAAAGTACTCCAAATCAACTGAGATATTCAAGCAATTAGCATGTGATCCCTTGCAAATTAGAACTCATCAAAAACGTCATTCTTACAACAACCAAAACTAAAACTTCACTTACAGATGCAGCTATAACTTTTAGATGAAGCCACCAAGAGCAGCTAGGGGGATTTTTGTCCCCAAAACCAGTATTTTCAAGAGGATTTTTTTCCTCAAGAAAATCAAAGATGAATACAAGTTTTCTCAAATGCAAAAGCAAAAACCATTTCATGTCTAACCTCAACAATGAGCTCACAACCTCTTTTTATAACATTTGGAGGAAATAAAATAGTAATTTTCCCTTATTCCTCCAAAAGTTCTTTTTTAAATTAAATAATAATTCATTATGTAAGCAAAGACCCCCTTGTTCCTAGGTGTCCCCTATGAAGGCACAACTTAAAACACTTTTTAATAAATAATTATACCTTAAGTTGTTTTTTTAAATCATCCTCGTTAAGACAACTTAAGTTATAATTATTTAATAAATTAATAAATCACCCATGATGCGATAAGCATCAATAATAACTAAATATGAACTTCTAACCATACCATAATGTTTCTGAGGACTTACGATGATGGACTGAAGCAACTCAGCAACCGTCTAAAAATAACAACTCTTCAAGAAGTTTGGAGAGCTCCCAAAAGGACCAAATCACATTCTGAAAGCGTCATGAGGCTTACCAAGACCATTTGAACTCACTGCCATGAACAAAACCATTGGTTGATCAATCCTATGCTCTCCAAGAAGGTTGGAGTTCTCCCTTGTTCTCCAATTAACCTACAGGAAAATTCAGAAAATAGGCTAATTTTCTCAAACTGATTATGCTTGAGAAGGGGACATTAAGTGTCACCCCTGCAATAGTGCCATGTGTCATCATACACCGACCAATTAGATGGTCAATTTCCATTATGAAAGTGGCTTGGGATGAGCATGAATGAGGATTCTCTCCTAGATTTGGCTTGCAATAACATGATTACTTGGTGAGCAGTGGACATCTTAGCTACTGGCATCGACTATCTCTTGAGTAACATGGTCTCAACATAACAAACATAACCCTAAATGCAAAAACTTAATAATCATTTCATAGTAAATCAGATTTCTTGTGCCCATCAAATTTCAAATTTCTTTATAAATATCTTAAAATTTTATTTCCTCCTTTCTCTGCTAGTAGGTGGCTTCAAGCAATGAAATAAAGAACAAATTTGATCTCCTTAGTGTTAGGCAAGGTATCGCACCCTTGCATCCTAATATTAAGCAGAAAAAAATGTGATTTTTAGGCTATAGGACACAAAAATGCAATTCTCAAAGCTCTAGAGGTCAATTTAATTGAATCATTAAGAGGCAATGAATTAATTTTATTATGAAGTGGCAATCAATATATACAAGACGATTATTAGTTTAAAAGAGAAAAATGATTAACCACCCAACAACTTCTATATGTTAGAATAATAATGTTTGACTTTTATTATTAACATATTCATTACAATGATATACTATTGCATTGTTATAATATTACTATATTTTAATACTCCAACATTACATAGTTTGCTCAAGAGAACAAATCAAGAAAATTTGAAAAGCTTTGAACTGCACTCATAGAAAAGACTTGGTAAAGATGTCAGCATGTTGCTCTTGAGTGGAACATTATTGGAGCTAAATATTCTACTGTGGGGCATGTCTATGAATGTAGTGGCACTAAACCTTGATGTGTTCAATGTTCTCACAATAAACAAGATTCATCACACTCTGATTGTCATAATATAGAATTGTAAAATGTGTTTTAGGAGCACCCAAGCCAATCAAGATTGCAACGTGACCATATCACTTTGTAGAAGATTACACCTATGATGCAATATTTGACCTTTGTGGAAGATCAAGCAACAATGGTTCGCTTTCTTCTCCCGCATGATATTAGACCAAAGCCAAAAAAGAAAACAAAACATAGACTTCATGTCATCCAAAGAACCTGCATAGTTTGCATCCATGTATCCTTACAGAGAAAAATGTTTTGTCTACTCATATTTCAAGCCATAGCACATAGTGCCATAGATGTATCTCAAAACATATGCTACTTTCCAGTGTGAATCCTTAGATTCCTACATAAACCTCAAAAGATTGCTGACAACATAGTTGATATCTAGCTTGATGTAGGTTAGGTAAATGAGACTTCCAATCAACTGAAGGTAAAAAGTAGGTGACGGATCATGGCAAGAAAGTTGCAATCCAAACTCTATGGGTGTCGACGTGGGCTTGCAATCTTCCATCCTCATTCTCTGAGCAACACCTTGGGATATTTTATCTAAGATACAAAAATATGATTCCTCTTTTGCCACAATTGATGTCTAAGACAATAATGCGGGAGCCTGTTGATGTGATTTTTGTGACCGCACCAATCAGCAGAACAAAGTTGTCCGAAGGCTACTCCATTCTCTCTTGATCAAAGTATTATGTGCGCTAAGATTGCAAGAAAGTTCGCACGTTCAACTCCAAGGTTCCGAAATACTTGGAATACCCTCAATTGGTTTGTTGTGAATTGCTGTTTTCATGAGGTGACTTACACAATTGTTCAAAACACTTGCAGTTAACAGTAGATGAATGATTGGAAGGGATTTATGCAATGCGGATGATTTGGCAATAAGTACATTTTCCTAAAACTAACCAAAGATGAACGGAATGTAAATGAGTGTAAGGGTAAGAAGATTCTATATTCTACTCTAAGGCGAGACGTGGTATCAATCTCAACAGCTTCAACCAAACTTTGCTCCACCTCACGCTGGACAGCTTACACAAAGTCGGTGCAATCTTCAAGGGAATAGCAGGAGATTTTCAAGTTACAATCCAACACTGAGATACCGTCAGGACAACGCATACCAAAATATGAATTGCAACCAAAGTTAAGCTTAATGAAACGCTTCAGTCGACCACGCAAGGCAAACTTGCCGTCAACAAGCCACTAGTGGTATGGAATGAAAGGAAATTGCCTTGATCAATGCCACACATCCACAGCTACTATCTACTTGCATGAAATGAAAATTGTACTACTTTAAGCTACTCTACGCTACATGGAATCAAAGGTATGAAGAAACCTTGCTAGCTATCCATAACAAAGACAAATTTTCACCATCAATGAAAAGATCTATTATGAAAGTTTTACACAACAATCTCTTACAAAAGTTTTCAAAGGAAAACTTTCCTTCTCCTCCAAACTATGCTAAGCTATCAAACTAGATCTCTAACAAAATGTCTACTCTCCAACTCTATCGTCTAATTCTGATTCTAATTTCTAATCTCTAATGAGATACAAATGAGGGGGACTCCCCCTTTTATAGGAAGCCAAGTCCAATGGACGACCCAGATTACAATCAAATCAAAGGCTCAGATTGAGCCACCTCAGCCCTAACCCTAAAAACTGCCAGAATGGGGAGTGGTACAATAAATGAATCAAAGATTCCCACTCACGCCCAAAATAGTAAAGGCAATTAATGCCCGCAATTAGTCTTCTAGAAGATCATCATCCAAAAATGCATTCCCGTTCTCTTTCTCCCTGGCTGCAAAATCAATGAACCTGGCAAGCACAGCCTCAACCTCCTGAACAGAAATAGGTGGAATGCAATCAAGCTGAAATTCTAACACCGTGACTGACTGCTCATGCCGTGCACAAGATTTTCTCCAAGCAACTAAGGAATCCTGCGTACTCTGAATCAAGCTGGAGAAAGTGGAAGTGTTTTCAAAGTCATCCTGCATGAAAGTCTTCACCTCTAAGAAGAAAGGTGCCAGCCTACCCCTCAAATTATCAGTAGTCACCTCATCGAGATTCAACCATCTAGCAAAGATCGCCTCCAAAGTATTCTGGACTCCATCAATGATGTTTGCCATAGCCTTTCGAACTCTAGCTGAATCCGCCTATGCTGCGTCAAAGAAACCACGTCCTGTGACTATTGAAGAGTACCATCTAGCAAAATTATACCTATCACCCTCCTAAATGACTCCATCAATCAGCATCTACGAAGGTGTATGCCTCAATGCCTCCAGACACTGAATAACTTTGTTCTGATAGATAGAAGCATCGCCCCAAGCCTGATCAACTGCCTCCATTCGTGCCAAAATGCTAGAAGCCTGCTGGAAAGCAAAAGAAAGGTCTTCCATAAACTTTTATGTCTCGGCACGAACTCCTGTAACCCATTTATCTGATTCCTGTGCCATCTTCCTCAACTCCAACAAGCCGCTAACTGACTCTCTGGATAACTCAGCTGGAAGCTCTATTGTTGGAATCTCTTGCCCACAAGGACGAGACAACTGCTGCACATATCCTACCAAGGCCTTATGCTCCTTCTTCAACTTCTTATACTTTCCTTCCTTCCTGAACGATCTATCCTTGAGCGCCTGATAGGAGTTATCACACTCCTCCACAATCTGTGCACCTGTGGGACGTCCTAACTCCATAGTTGTGATCACATAGTTTTCTGGCACTGCTTCATCTCGATCACAATCAACTTGTGGCACCGCCATATGAAGGGTGCGAGAGCCATCATCATCAGTAGATATCTTTGAAAATTTTCAGGCTCTCTTCTTTTGTGGAGGTGCGTTGACGCTGTTCAACAACTCTTCCATCTCTACTGCTGGATCAATCTCCTCACTGGGGCTCCTTCTCATCCTATCTCTGAGCCAATCAGGTACTACATATTGTATGTCAAATGGCTACTCCTCTCGTGCCTCTACTTCACGAACTTGTTCAACCTCAACATCATTCTGGCGAGGCTCATCGGCCTCAAGTGGCTGAGTGTCTCCTGAAACTATATCATCATCCTCTAAAGCTGCCTCTAACTCATGCTGAAACTGAGGGTCGGTGGCCGTTACCTCATCATCTTGCCAATCATCTATGATAGGTGCATTAACACTCTGACCAACTGATTCTCTCCATGGTGGTTGATTTTCTTCTTGTACCACCTGCACCTAATTCAATACATTCCTCTGATCAGCAAACAAAGAAGTCTCCTGTATGCTTGGAGAACGTGTCTCCAATGGCGTGGGTAACTCAACTACAACTCGTGGAGGTTCCGGCTGAACAGGCTCTTGCCGAACTGGCTCCTTCCTTCGAGATTCTGGACCTCGAGTAATTTGTTTCTTTCTGCTGGTAGTGGGTGTCCTGTGATCTCCCATCAAGTTGTAAGTCAAAGAAACTGACCTACTCTTCAATCTTCTCACATGTCTATCAACCCATGCTCTAGTAAATGTCAAGACCGGAATGCAAAGTGTGTCCAAATAAGCAATCTTTGGCTCTGACCAGTCTGGGAGTGGAAGCGGAGTATCTCTCACTGCCTCATAATCTGGGTGGAGAACGTTCATGTCCTCACTCACCTGGTCTGGCACTGGAATGACTTCACACTCTCTGATCATACTTAACGGCAACCTAGAGAACAATCTCTTCCTGACTTTTGCTTCATCTGATGCACCAGCCCAATGATCTTCAATATTTGCTTTATGCTTGAACTCCTCTGACTGTATCCACTTGATATTATTGTGTGGATCGTAATGTTGTATGCCGGTGTGGTAGGAAAAGTGATAGAATTGAAGCTCACTTTCAGCTTCTCTAGCTGCCTGCAGTGTAGGACACACTTCATCTGAATTGCCCATGACAACTGGGAATTCAACTCCTCCCTTCTTCTTTCTCTTCTGAATCTTATCGTAGGCAACCAGTTGCCTAGATATCTCTAACATCAAAATTCTATTGGTTGGGTACTTAGGCAGCCTATATGGGTATGAAGAAAAACCTTGCAACCTGATATAAGAAAACTTCGGAAACTGAATAAACCAGCACCCATACCTTTCAATCAACTCTTGAGCTTCCCTCGAGATCCTGTGATGAGTACGCTGCTGAAGTGATCTCGTGATGTGCATGGTGAAAGCGTCATTGGCATGCTTGTAATAGGTAGTGCTTGTTAGGTGCAACTACGAACAAGCCTCATGAATTTTGAACTGATGGGAACCACAACCCACTGGTTCTTTGTATGAAATTCCTCTATATCTTGTCATCCGAGCCAGCATGTAGATAAGATAGGAGCCCATGTAAAATGTCTTCATTCTTCTCAAACTTAGGAGCTGCTCGTGCAAGTTATCACTGATCACTGCAGCCCAATCGATGTGCTCCTTTCCATCCAACACGAGGTTGATGTAATAAAACATCCATGGCTCAAAAATAAATGACTGGGGGCAGCCTCCGACTCTACTCAGCATCAAGATCAAGTCACAGTACTCCTGCTTCAAGTCATCTAATATAATCTGCCTCGGCAGCTTCGTACAAGAGGGCCTAGGCTTGTTCATCCAGCAAGTATTAATAGCCTCTGTACATATCTCGAATGTAGAAGCATACATTCGCTCAACTCATTCTCTTGATTTGTAAATCATCTTTTTATGTGCTGGGATTCCAAAGGCTTCGCCGATAGCATTAGGAGTGAGGTTGGCGAACACTTGACCATCTGGGGAGACAATCGTCCTGTTGTCAGGATCATAACAATTAGCGCACTTCATCATCAGCTCTGAGCACTGAATAGCTGGTGGGAAACCAGCAGCCGCGTATAATCCACTTCGAATGATGTTGTGTGAAGTGATCGAAGGTTGGTGATTGCCAATCCCCAGCATCCAGTTCTTGAAAGTCTCCAGGTTGAAAGAGCCCAAATTCGTGTCAGCCAACTTGCCCAACCTTGAGGTGAACTTTGACTCCGGCAGGAAAGACTTGCTTAATTTCTTGATCACAGCTTGCCTGGATGCACCGTTGTTGTCCTTTCCTGTTGCTCTTACTTCAGCCATCTGCAAAACAATAAACATCTATCAGCAAATTAACTTAGAAAAATAAATAAAATACCATGCAGGGCTGCCAGTCGACTTTTAAAATTTGAGAAGTTGCAATATTGGTAGTAATCTACAAACCTCAACTTCTCCCTTCAACAAATTCGACTTTTCAATACTTAGAAAATTTCTAAGCAAGCAAACTTCAGCAACTTCCTCTACTTCAACTCGTACTTCTCCAATATTCAGCCACAAATTCAGATTTTAGTCTTCAGCAACTTCAAATGACTTATAAATGTTATCTTTCAAATCGAATTTCTTCAACAGCTGCAACTTCAAGTCTCTCAGAGCAAAATCGAACTTCAGCAACAACCTTCAGCCTCAGCAATGTGGTCTTTTCAAACTTCAGCTTCAGCAGTCTTCTTCAACACCAAGTCGAATTTCTTCAATACTTTCAGCCTCAGCAACATCGAATTTCTCACTTGCAATTTCACACTTCAACTTCAACAACTCACCTCAGCATTCAACTCAGTCATTCACTGCAACTTCAAGCTCAGAGAAAAAAATTCGAACTTCTTCAACTAGTGGGGAGAAATGAAAAGACACTGAGCTCATATAGGGAATTCGAATTCTAGGAGGCTAAGTTTAGCCAGTACATTAAATTTCCACTACTTCTCTTCAAGAATTCGAATTTTCCTCTGGCATTTTCAACACTTGTCTTTTGACGCCTGGAATCTTGATCTTCTAGAAATTTCAGCTTTGACTAGTGTATTTTTGAATTCACTTTCAAAAATGCTTATTTTTAAATTCACTTTTAAACAATTTTTACTCACCAGCAGGAGCTCTGTCATGCAAATTTTAAATTTAAATCACCTCTGACTCCGGAGAATTCATCCTGCGAAGAATTCAATTAAAATCATCTAGGCAATTCATTTCAAATTCATCGTTTGAAGCATTTTCTTGAAAACACATTTTATATTCAATTTCCCTTAGAAAATTTTAAATTTTCCCTTAGGAAAATTCATAATTCAAGCACCGATTAAATTCTTCATCCTGAAGGCGTTGGCGAAGTGCAAAAGACTTGGAAATCGACTTCTCATCGAAGATCCTCAGTACCCAGAAGAAAATTTTCTCCAAAACTTGTCGAATCCATGGGTATACAGCGAACGGGTTCATTTAATTTTTTAAATTTTGAACCTTAGAAAAATATTTTCTTATGAAATTTAACCCATTCTTCATCTCCGTGAACATCTTGTTGCTCTGACTTGAAAACAATTTTAATCCATCCTGCAATGCCAGCATTCTAACTTCACCTCAGGCAATTCATTCATGCTCAGGAAAATTTCATCATCCTTCATGTCTAGGCGTGATTTTCTTAAGGAAGAAAATATTTTGTGCCTTAGAAAATTTCTTTAAATCACTTAGCACTTTTTGAATTTTTTTCGCCTTAGAAAAATTTTTATTTCATCTTCAAATCATCTTCCTGTGGTGAGAAAAATTTTAATGTTTCAACTCACTTAGAAATTTTTTTCTTTCAAATGCCTTGGGCGCATTTGCATTTCATGAGGAATATATTTTCTCTTGAATTCCCACGCCTAGCATATTATTCATCACTTGGTACTTTCAACACCTTAGTTATTTTTATCACCATCACCACCTTCAACGACTAGGCAATTCTTTATTTCACACTTCCATCACCTTGGGCACATTTTACTAGTCATGAAGGATATGTTTTAAATCCACACCTAGCATTATTCATCTTACCACCTTGGGCGCATTTCACATGTTCAAGAGGATGAAAACTTTCAACGCCTCCAACATGTGACCTTTGAGCTTCCTCGATTTTGTCCTTACATGCCCTCACTTGGGCGCCTTTAAGCATGGGAGGTGGATGAAAATTTTGACTTCTTTTGAATATTTGACCCCCTCTTGAAGTATGGGCGCAAATGGAGGGTGGTGGAGGATAAAGCATCTTTGACCCTTTTGACTTTCTCCTTGCTAGACATGATTTGAGCGCATTTGAGAGGGAGAGAAGAATAAAGCTATGCCTTAGAATATTTCTCATCAGTCTCTTAAAGTGGGCGCATTTGGCTATGTGGAGGATGAAAATTATTCCTTGACTTCTTGTGACATGGGCGCATTTTGCCCATGGTGAGGGATAAACATGTTGACCTTTTGACTATTTTTATCCTTCATCCCCTGAGGGCACATTTTGATGGGTGAGGAGGATGAAACTTCATACTTAGAAACTTTTTCAAACACCTTACTTTGTGAGGAGGGTGCAAATGGAGGCATGAGCAAGATATTTCAAACATTTAAAGATTTTCCTGGCCTCCAGCTGAGATGGGCGCATTTTCATGGTGATGCAAGATGAAGTCTCAGACTTAGCCATTTTCCTTGTCTTCGCCAGCTTCTCCATGCCTTACTATAAATAGTAAGTCCCTTGATTTTCATATCTCAGAGGCTCAGATTGCTTTGAAATTTTGAACACTTGATCTTCATGACTCTGTCAACCTGTTCACACTGCTATTCTGAGTTGGCCTACTATTTTTAGCCCATTTCTGAAGGTGGTTTGCTATTAATAGTAATTGCTCGTTTCTGAGACCTCCACAACTCCGTTTGATTTGAAATTTGAATGATGCGCTCCTCACCACATAACCTGCCTATTGACACCGGCGCCTGACGTTGATTTACTATTTTTAGCCAGTTTCTGAAATGACTTACTATAAATAGTAAGTGCTCCGTTTACCTTCAAATTTTACCAACAAATAGCTTGACAGATGTTGATCGCGGTGGTATACACTAGTTTTTGAAAATTGACTTTTTACTCCTCTTTTTGGGTCCCGAAGCTGGAAACCCTAATTTGTCATGTATGCATATCAGATGATCTCCGTTTGTCCTCGTTTTTTGTTGCATTGCGATCAGTTTGTGATTCTGAAGTGCTGGGAGGTGGCTGTCGGGATGCATCTACTAAAAATAGTAAGTTCCTTAATAAGTGATCATCTTCGTTTGCATGTCACATCACTGCGAAGCTCTCGAAAAACCCATAAAGAATCATCCAATATGCAAAGAAAATCCTGACATGCAAACCCTAAAAATAGCCTCGGAAGACTGAATTCTGAAAGTCGTTATCTCACTTTGCATGTCACACCATCGCGAAGGTCTCTGAAAACCCAGAAGGAATCTCCAGACATGCGTTGAAAAACTCTGCATCTAAGCCCTGGAATCTGCTCTGGAAGCCAAACTGTTAAAAATAGTAAGTTGTCTGTTTCAGCTCAAATTTTACAGGCGAGGAGCTCGATGTGTTTTGAATGAAGTGTGACTGTCGGAATTTCAAGTATGTTGACGGAATACCCGGAATTGCACACTTACTAAAAATAGTAAGTAGTCAGAATCTAATGAAATTTCAGTGGAAACCTGCTGGAAGCGCACTGATGTGATGAGCCCTGCTGGCTCTCAGCTCAAAACCCTCAATTTCTTAAGTCTTTAAATGTTTTTTTAAGTTTTTAGAGAAATCTTAATAGACAGAAGAGAAGGGGCACAGCATATTTTTGCTCATAAAATATGAATTTGATCTTATTTCTTCAAAAGGAAAGTACATAATATATTATTTAACTCCAACAAATAGATTGAGAATGATAAACATACCAAGAAGGCTCCAGATTATTTTAAATAAAGAAATGGCCAGATCTACAGCTGGAAATGGTGAAAACAAGCATGAAGGCACGCCAAGACTCCAGAAGTGGTTTCTCCTGCTCAGAAACTGGTCACAATGCTATGAAATAACAAGGCGCCCATGATAGAAGCCCAAAACCCCACAAAAGGAAGGCGTTTCACTTTATTCCTTCACACGCCTTTCTCAAGGCACAAACCCCAAAGCAGGCCGTACGGCTATGAAGAGGAGAGGTAGAATCTCTGATGAAGAATCTCTGAAGCTGTAGAAGGACGCCACCAAGAAACCCTCAATTATTGTCAAGAACAAACAACTGCATAAATAAAATCCCTGTCTGCAACTGTAGAACCTCTGTGTGAAGCTCTCAACTGTACTGATTCAGCTGATCTTTCACAGCCTCAAAAGTACTCAACACTGAAGAGTTTTTCGTTCCTCAATGGACAAATTGATCATACCCTGGTCACAGGAGAATGCTCAGAAGAAAATGCACAAGGCAAATTGAAATAGTCAAAAGTTATGAGTTTCAATTGCCAGGAAATGCTTTATACCAAATTGGCACGCATTTCAAGAAAGTACGGCCTTTTTGCAATCATTAAAATATTTTAATATTTTAATATGACCTTTTCAATAGTTGCCATAAAATACTTGAGCGCACTTTTCAATATTTTAAGTCATTAAAATATTAAAATCCCCTTTTGACAATTTTTAAGTGATATAAAATATTATTAAAGTCAATGTGACTTTAATAAAAGGCGTATAAGTTAAATAATTAACTTAATCACTTAAAATTCCATAATACGCTCAAAACTCAGGATAATCTCGTGCCGTCAGAAGCTGTGAACTCCTGGAATGCCAACGCTCGCTGTGATCCAAGCACTGTCCACTGAAAACACGAACAATCAAACTCTCCAGAATGCATCACTGACCCTCTATCCAAACTGGCTAGCCCACAAGGGTCCAATAAAGGGCTAACAGTCGCAAAACAAGATCACGCTGAAAAAGGGGACATTACAACTGACACCAATGTTAATCTCTGTTTTCAATTTGTTCATCTCGTTTGATCACAAACTGGTCGGGAAGTACAAACCCTAATTTTCAGACTTAGCCAAAATTTACGTTTAAGCTCACAGGCGGGCATGATCCCTCGAAAGGCAGACACCAGAAAAGAGACAAACAGAGAGAGAGAGACAAAAACCAAAGCCAAAAGACCATAATGGAGCAAAAATTGGGGGTCCCCATCTTGAATGGGGCAATGTGTGAAAAGGTCACAACAGAGCCCAAAACCTATCATGTTGAACAATAATTTGAGATCAATCTTTGATGCTGCAAACATTTGTAGAGAACTACTTGTGATGACTAGATCATCGGCATATACAATTAAAATCACAATCTCTCCCTTTCTCTTTGTGACAGAGATTGGGATCATATGGATTCCTAGTGAATTCATGTTGGAGGAGATGCTCATCAATCTTGATATACCAAGCTCAAGGCCTATTTCAAACCATAGAGGGATTTCACAAGTTTATACACTTTTTGCTGCTATCTAGGTGTAGTATACCCCTCAGGTTGAATCATATAGACTTCTTTGAGGTCTCCATTGAGAAAGGAATTATTGACATCCATTTGATGAACTTACCAACCAAATTATGATGCAATTACCAAAACCATTTGAATAGCCATGATCTTTGCAATAGAGGAAAAGGTTTCTTCAAAAGTCAATGCCTTCTTTTTGAGCATAGCCCTTAGCCACAAGTTGACCTTTGCACTGTCAATGTTGTTAGATGCCTTGTATTTGATTTTGAAGACCCATTTGCATCCAATAGCTTTCTTCCCTAGTTCCCAAGTGTTATTCCTCAATAATGCTTGATTACATCCATGGCATCTTTCCAAGGTGGTGATTCAAGAGCTTGCTGCTCTATTTCTGATTCAGAATTCTAAGTAATTATGCATATAAGAGTCAAATTTACTTCCTCAACAAACTTCTTGTGAGTACTGTAATGTCCCGTGCGTGAAAGGCTGAACCAAAGGCCCAACCACTACACCAAAAGACTGACCTGGTAGTAAGGGCAGCTACCTAGGGTGTTAAGAGTGAGGTTTGTGTCTCACTAGCCTTGAAGGTGAAGGCATAGAAGCCACAAGCACAGTGGACACGTGGCCATGGAGCCCCAACATCCAGTTATCAGGTGCACGCTTGCCAACACGACGAGTTACATCTATCAAGGTTCAACCTTTCACACATGGGACATTACAAGTACTCAGCCAAGAGACATTTATTTGCAATTGCATTTGCCTTTGTATCCTTCATTGTGGTATTATACCACTAAGGAGACTTTTTGTGCAAAGGAGTTGAGGATCAAAGTGTTGTTTGAGGTGGAGACCCGTCCATTGAAAAAAAAAGTTTCTTCTCATGCTTCTTCACTTGATTTTGTTTCATGGTGAGTGTCATCAAGTTCCTCATCTTCAAATTCAATAATTTTAGGTATTTGGTGACTAACTAGTGATGGTGAGAAAGAGGTGTTGCACCATTTTTTTCTCATCAAAAACAACATCCTTGTTGATGTACACCTTATTTGTAGCCAAACCCATAAGTCGATGTCCCTTTAACTCTAAACTATACCCAAGAAAAATACATTTCAAGGAGTTTACATCTAACAATTCCCTTTGCACCTTAGACATGTGAATGAAAGTTGTACACAAAAACACTCTTAGATGTGAAATCAAAGGCTTTTTCTTGGTCCATGCTTCTTGAAGAGTTATATTTTCAAGCACTTTGGTGGGTGCTTAATTCAACAAGTACACAACTATATGAAACGCTTCAATTTAGAATGCAAGAACCAAATCTACATCCTTTAACATACATTCCACCATTTCCACGATAGTATGATAACCCCTCTCAACAACACCATTTTGTTGAGCTATGTATGCCATGGTCAACTATCTTTTGATACCTTGTTGAAGGGAGTTTGAAAACTCCTTACTAGTGAATTCTACCCCCTTGATCTGAACAAATGGCCTTGAGGGAGTGACCAAATGACTATTCTACAAGGGATTGAAATTATTTGAATTTCTAAAAGGCTTGATCTTTGTGATTCAAGCATTAAACCTACATTTTACTAAAGTAATCATCCACAAAAAGTAGAAAATACTAGGCCTTTTCATGATTGGATGCCATGGGTCCACACATATTAGTGTGCACCGAATCCAAAGGATTAGGGGCTCATGTTATTGTAGTCATAAAACAAGCCTGATGTTACTTCCTAAGAAGATAGTTGGAGAAAAGAACTTTTGTTTCCATCATCGAAGGAAGTCATCGGACCATGTCTCTTTTACTCAATGCAAGAAGATAGCCCAAATTGAGATGACCAAATCTTCAATGCATAAGAGTAGTGGGTAAATTGGTTTTTATAACAAGGGCCTTATCTTCATGAGTGATATCAACCAATTGTAACATTTTTTCAACCTTTGAGGCACAAGCAACAACTTCACCATTGAGAGTCTTATCTTAAATGAGCCAAAGTTTCTCACCATTATGTTGGTCAAACTCAACCTTCCAGTTGTGCTCTAGCAATTGGCTTAATAATAAGAGGTTATTTGTTTGTCTTAAAACATATAGAACCTATGTAAGTCAACAAATGAAAATTAAGTGGTAAAGAAATATCCCCAATACCTTGCACTTCATAGAATGCATCATCACCAAGTGAAACTTGCCCATATGAAGTTAATGGGGTGAGATTTTAGTGTTAATTTTAGGATCAGATTTAACAGAAAGCAGAAATACAACACATGAACAATAGAACACAGCATTTACCCTGGGAAAACCCTCCTTCTTGAGGGAGAAAAACCCAGCCACAATATATCACTTATATATTGAATAAAAGAGCAGCAAATTGCTTTACAATTAGGCCACACACTAGGCCGAACTGATGCAATGATTATAGCACCTCTCTAGATGCAAATACACAAGCAATAATGAATATTGATCTCCTTGATGTAAATATAGATCTGTTGTATGAAGTCGAACTCCTCCCTGAATTATGAAAACTTGTCTTGAAATTAAATTGGATGCCAAATGAATGTGAGTCGCCCTTCAATATATAGACACCAAGATGCCTTTTCATTTAGAGTCGGCTACTTCCATAAAAGAGATGCCCTTACACAGAATGATGCGACTTCTCATCAAGTCGACTTTAAGAAATAAATAAATTATCATGTCCGCCTCAACATTTAATATTGTTTGTTTTATATTTGAATTTGAAGGAGAAAGAAATCTCCCCCCGCTACAATAACATCGACACTCCCTCTTAGCTAGGGAGATATCTTTCCAGATATCCATGTCAAAGAATCTCTCAACATGACACCCACAATGGCTACACCCATTTGTGGAAAAGAGTTCATCACGAAGTCACTCAACATGATATCGTCATGAAGTCACTCAACATGATGTCCACCATGGCTACTCCCATGTGTGGAAAGAAAAATGTGCACAAGTGCCCATCACGGAGTCTCTCAACGTGATGTCGTCATAGAGCTCTCAACATGACATCCACCATGGCTACTCCCATGTGTGGCAAAACACAAGTACAAAGGGTTCATCACGGAGTCTCTCAACATGATGTCGTCATGGAGTCTCTCAACATGACGTCCACCATGGCTACTCCCATGTGTGGAAAGAACCACATCTCCATCTTAGAGATGGACAAGGGCTCGTACCTCATATTTCTCCATCTTAGAGAAATATACACTACAAGGGCTTTCACCTCATACTTCTCCATCACAGAGAAATATACACTAACAAGGGCTTGCACCTCATACTTCTCCATCACAAAGAAATATACACTAACGAGGGCTTTCACCTCATACTTCTCCGTCACAGAGAAATATACACTAACAAGGGATTTCACCTCATACTTCTCCGTCACAAAGAAATATACACTAACAACAGATCTTCATGATGATGTGACTCCCTCTGAAGCTCCAAGTACTTGCATCAACCTCCTGACCTCCTCGTCCAAGGTTGCCTCTGTTGGTTTGTCAAACTCCCTCTGAATGTTAATTCCTCCTCTTTGAAGACACTGATCACAATGACAATTTGAATAGGTTCTTCCTCTTCGAGAGATGTCTCCAGTTAAGTTTATCTCTTCAGCCTGCGTGAATTCCTCATAGGATGCATCAAGCTCTTCCTCCCTTGAATGCAATCTCTTATGCTTCTCGGTCCATCCTAAAAGCATTTTAGAGAGTTTAATAATAGTTTATAGAACTAAACTATCCTAAAGAGAATGTAATGAGCCTTGCTCAAACTGACCTCAAAAAGCTAATTGAAGGCTCAAGGAATTTTGTCAAACAATTCACATACAAAGTCTGATCTTGCTGGTACAGAATTTTCAGTCTGATTCTAGGCTTGAGAAACGATAATAGAAGACTCCAAATGCTTGCAATTCAATACTACAATGTCTAAACTATATTCTAAATGCATTAATGACTTAATTTCATCTTTTACAATGCTCATATATGATTTCTACATGCAAAAAATGCTCCTACAGCCAATTGACATTTTGTCGAACAATTGGCATGCATGCTAATAAGCTGAATATAGTGACATTACAAAGCTTCAATGACAACTACATGTAACCAGCAAATTTGTATCTCTTATTACAACACAATGATCCAATACAATGCTCATCAATAAGCCAAGACTTTTGGCATTTGCACTGATTACAAATATGATGATAGCTGGTAAGAAATATGCACCTACAGCTGCAAATGAAAAACTAAATGCAATACTAAAATCTGACTTCAATATTCCCCTACAGTAGTATGCTAATCACATGAATGATTAAATACAACCAATGCAATAGATTGCTGATTAAGACAGCAAGAAATACAACAATGGATGATGTATCTTGGCATTACATTCATGAATGAAAGGTCTGATATGAAATGACATTTACAACAACACCCTATAATGATCAATGCGACCATGAAATTGACATGAAAACCTGGTATATGAAGTCGTCTTGAGTTTCCAAGGAAGAAGCAAGCAATATGTCATAGGATGAAGTCTTCAAGAGCCCAAATCGAATATCCGAAGCAGTCGCTCCTGTTCAGATGACTTATGATTTTAATAAATAAATACCAAAGTTTCCAGGCCTTAGTAAGCACCAAAACTGATCCACAAGACCCTTGGAAGTGAGCGCCCTAAACTGAAGGAAAAATCGATGGAGGAATAGGCACTAGCAAGCAAAATTGTGCTTCTAATAGCATCCTTGATATGACTGAAATTAATCTTCAGAAATCAGAAATTAATATCAGACCTTCTCCTCTCAATAATCGATGCCAACAATACTGAAATGATTCTCCAAGGCATCGCTCCAATCCTATATCAAAATCGATGCAAAATGAAGCTCCCTCATGCAAACTCGTACCTCCTATATGCTGAAACAATGTCTGAAGTAAGATATCAGACCTCAATATAAACTAATATAAAATTGATGATGTCTTTGAGCACCAAAAATGCCTCCACAATCCTTCAATTCGAACCATACAAAAACTTGGCCAAAGGCCACTAAGTTTTTACAATGAAGCACAAATAGAAAGTCTGAAGTAACTTTCTCCCAACTGCAGTAATTCAAGTGATATTTCACACCCTCAAAATTGCATACCAATTGAGATTTTCCGTTCTCAATGGCCAAAGACAACTATAGAAACCCTAGGCTCCACAATGAAAACATCAAACATCAACAACAAATTTGGATGATAGGCAATGACTCCTCATGTCTATTTATTCTTTTTCTCAAGAGGTCGGCCTCCTTCTAGAACTTTCCCAAGTCACCTTTTAGAAGGAATATTATAATATTCTTTTATTTTATTATTTTATTATTGCACTTTATAATAATATAAAATATAAACCAACTCCTAAAGTGCAATATAACATTATAATATAGAATAAAGGTTTCCATAAATAGAAATATCCATGATGATACTAGGAAAACATTCATGAAGTCACAAAATGAGCCAACCAATCAACTGGGTATCTGCCAAACGACCCTTTGATCAAGCCCCATTAGCCTACGAGGATCAGGAATAGGCTAATTCCTCCAAACTCCAATGTTCACGAAAAAGGGTACATTACAGAGAAATACCAATGCTAGAATCATACATGATTCACTATTCGAATGTTATTGCATGAATTAATAATTACATAAAAAAATTCATTCAAGGTACAAGCATAAAATACTTATCTCTTTATGTTGCTACACCAATGAGCTAGACCTGTAGCTGTGTCTCATCTTCGCCGCCTTCACTCGATCTCGGCCTCATGGAAAGTGGGAATATGAATTGACTGTTTAGTAAAGATTGAAGACTCCATTTAAATCTTGAGATCACATTACGAATCAACGCATCCACACTCATACGATGAAAGAGTTTAAGTAATCAACAAAGTGAAAATAAATCATCATGACTTCCTTCCACACAGCCAAAGAAAATATGGCATAGGAGAAATGCCACAAAGTGTTAAACCACCCTTAATCAACGAATCAACAAATACCACAGGAGTCGTCCTCCATAGATCACCACTACAACCACATTGAACATTTATTTGTGCATTGAATAGGCCTGTGGCTTCAATCATTAATTCCTAACTAAACTTTTGTTTAACAAAATCTGATCGGATTTTTTCCTCTAATACCATGTTAGTTTTAGGATCAGATTTAACAAAAGCAGAAATACAACACATGAACAATAGAACACAGCATTTACCCTAGGAAAACCCTCCTTCTTGAGGGAGAAAAACCCAGCCACAATATATCACTTATATATTGAATAAAAGAGCAGCAAATTGCTTTACAATTAGGCCACACACTAGGCCGAACTGATGCAATGATTATAGCACCTCTCTAGATGCAAATACACAAGCAATAATGAATATTGATCTCCTTGATGCAAATATACATCTGTTGAATGAAGTCGAACTCCTCCCTAAATTATGCGCACTTGTCTTGAAATTAAATTGGATGCCAATTGAATGTGAGTCGCCCTTCAATTTATAGACACCAAGATGCCTTTTCATGAAGAGTTGGCTACTTCCATAAAAGAGACGCCCTTACACAAAATGATGCGACTTCTCATCAAGTCGGCTTTAAGAAATAAATAAATTATCATGTCTGCCTCAAAATTTAATATTGTTTATTTTATATTTGAATTCAAAGGAGAAAGAAATCTCCCACCAGTACAATAACATCAACATTTAGAACCACTCTTGTTCTCCTATAATGTCTCTAAATGCACCAAAATCAGCATACCAAACAAGATTGTCAAAAGTAAAAGCATGAGTCTCTATAGCATACAAAAAATCTTTATCAAAATCACCTACAGAAGCAACATTGCCTATTGTTCTTTTCTTCCCAATAAGGATTCTTCTTCTTGTGCCCCCTAAGAATGTTTTTATGGCCTTCACTAGCAAGATTCATTGTTGGCAAAGGAATTCTACCAGCATTCTTGAAGGTTGTGTCTCTTCTTTCCACAAATGAGACACTTCCTTTTCTACACAAATGAAATTTCTTGTTTGGATTTGGATGAACCTATTGCACCCTCCAAAGTTCAAGTTGCTTACCCTTCTACTGAGATGCAAGGGTTTGATTGTTGTCATGTCCCCGATTCAGATCCTATCTTCAGCTAGGCAGGAAAAAGTATTTTTAAATGCTAATTTATAAATAATATTAAATCTTTAAAATAATATTAACATAATAATAATATAAAATAAATTTAAATTATTAATTAATAATATTTAAATTTAAATTGCTCAATGGTGGCCAACCCATTTGGGAAGGCAGTTTTGAATAGGTATATATGGTGGTTCATTTCTTGGTAGGAGATCATCAATTCATGGACGGACTTGTTCCTATGGCTAGCTAGAGACGAAACCCTCCTGGTACTCGTGCTAGGTGAGAAGATCCCCTTGCCTAGCACCCGTGAATCATTGTTGTGTTGCCTTTCATATTCACTAAATCATATTTTGTGTTTGTAGACTATATGTGAGATGGCATTCTAAGGGAGTCAACAAGTACGAGTGAGTGGCAAAGCTTCCAGCTCACACCTCACTCAGTGCCCCTATACAAGTTGATTTGGCATGGGAGACACTACGAGAATATTGCGATATCAAGCTTATGCTACAACCCTGTTAAGGACGCAATCTAAGGATTAAATCAAATCGGCATTTGCCTGGAGATTAATAGTGACACACTGCTTACACGGGAATAGAGTGACCAGAAGAGGACGGAGTCTAAGCCAACACTGGTCCTTAACCAATCTAAAGATCACCATCAGGTCAAGGTGTTTCCATCAAAATATTTTATGCGACAAAATTCCAAACCCCAACACTATTGTTACTGGTTCGCATTGTAATGCGGAGTATTTCAAACACTACGTATATTTCAATCTTATTGTACTTATGATGATTGTTTTCCTACCTATTGTTGAATTTGACTACTCGATTATTTTTTATCCTAAGTGTGTCTTGAATGCAATTGTTCTAATCTTATGCATTGTGCTTCTACACCAATAATTATCCTTTTTCCTGGGTGATTTAGGGGTCAGACTTATTACAATTGTCTAGGGAGTTTGAGGTCTCGCCATGAATTGCCTCTTCCTATTGAAACAAATTCATCAACTCCTCAAAAGATGGCTTTCTAGTAGCCACATTGAGACATGTGACAAACACCTGAAAGGTAGGGGGCAGTTCTCTGAAGACAATGGGTACAAGAGAGTAATATAACATAGTATCCCATAATGTTTCCAATAATGCCCTGATCTTTGTAACTCTTCTAAATAAGTTCTCCAATTTTTCACCATTTTGCATTTGCAAACAATGTAGTTGATGCTACAAATGAAGACTTTTATTCTAATTTTTTGATTAATATACTACCTTGAGACAATCTGAGCCTTTGTGGCAATTGTGGCTATTTGGATGTGAAGTTGAACCTCATCAAAAGCACCAAACAAAATTACCTATTTGGTCTTACCATACCAATTCTACTCAACTCTAGCTTGTGCAAGTTTGGCGATTTTCCTAGAAACTATAACCCACAAATCTTCAAACTCAATTCGAGTTTGTACATTGGTTTTTAAGGCGAAGTAATTATTACCTCACAATATTGGAGAGTCAAGAAGCATTATTTTTGGAGAACTGGAAGCCATTTTATTGGATGTTGGGGGGGTCTTTATCTCTCCAAAAAGAAATTTTCACCCTTCTTTCTCCTCGACAATTAACAAGGTCCATAGACATCACTGTTGCAACTATGTTAGGTATTTGATGCAATAATTTAACACAACAACATTACCCATCAATGCAAATCATTTTCATAATCCCATTTTGAGGGGCCTAGTCAGCCTCATACCAGTGTTTTCTAACACCCAATGTTGCCTTGAATAATTAAATAAATAAATAAAGTACGAAATTTATAATAAATGAAATTATTATTAAATTTCCTAAATCATAGGAGGCCAACCTGTTGGTATTGGCGGTAGTTAAGTTTTTTTTCTTCATTTTATTTCTTTTTTGAGGTTAGCCACCTCCTTACCACGGCATTCAAACCTATATATATGGCGATTCATTTAAAGGAGAGGTTAGCCTGAAATTGGGTTATTTGCTTCTTAGCAATGCAGGCCCCCTGGGACACAATCCCCTTGAGCCAAGCTAGGTAGGACATTTCCCCTACTCTTAAATTCACCTGAAATTGGGTTATTTGCTTCTTAGCAACGCAGGCCTCCTGGGACACAATCCCCTTGAGCCAAGCTAGGTAGGACATTTCCCCTACTCTGAAATTCACCTAAGTTTGAGCATTAGAAATATTGAGTTATGAGTTGTGTTCAGATTAACTATTATTTCCCCAGCAACTGGACAAAGATTTTGGAGCTTTGGCTAAGGTGTGAGGAAGGCTATGCATCCACTAATCTGACTTTGGCCGATTGGAGATTATGAGTTGCCTTTACCTTTGTCTTTGAAAAGGCAAAGCCAACAATAAAGATATTAAGACAACCATTTCCCAGCTTGTTCATAATCGTGTCAAGAAGAGTATACCTAGGGCATGGGCCTATTGTAAGTTTGTTTCAAACTAGAAAACTTTTTAATTTTGCATGAAAACATAGGTGTTTGTTTCAAACTAGAAAAAAAAATTATTTAGCATGAAAACATTGGTGTGTGTATCTCTGATTATTAAATGGAAAATATATGCTAGGAGTTCAATGCTTGGAAATCATTTGAAATCTATCAATCAAATTGGAGTTGTATTTGTTGGTAATTCATGAGATCTCGTTTTAATATTCTGAGAACTTCTAGGGAATCTGAGTTGATCTCTTTATTTTTATTTTTATTTTTGAGAGAGAGTTTGATGAGATTTGGCTAGGCTTCTTTTAGTGGTATCAGAGCATCAAACCCTACCAGCCTGTGGGGGTTGATGAATGAGTGACAAAGAACAAAGATATCTGCAGAGAGAAAAGAGAAAGAGATCCAATATGGAAGACCCTGACGATGAGGCCGAAGCTTTCTTCAAAACGTCTGAAGAACTTCATGTAAATATGACTAAAACCTTGAAGGAAGTAGCCCAATTATTGAGAGATTTTAAGCAACAACCAAACAATGACAAACCTTCCTATGATAAGGGAGAAGATAGCAATTTTGTAGGGGGAAAGACCGCTACAGAGAAAGGAAGAGTCTCAGTCAACACCAAATCCGTTAGAGCAAAGTTTTTGACAAATGAGGAGGTTAATGAAAAGCAACAAGATCAAGTAAATAGTATGGATCATCTCCATGCTGAATATCACTCTTTGAGCGAAGCAGTTAAGAATGATATAACTTTCGCAGAGTATTGTAATTTGAAAGCAAGAGGCACACATAGGAATAAAGGGTATGAAGAGAGGAAGGAAATCCAACACCGATTATGGAAGATCACAACCCCTAATTTTGATGGGACAAGTGATACATCAGCAAGGTCATGGTTGCAGAAGTTGGATACTTACTTCTCCCTAAAGCCCATGCTCGAGGAGGAAGCTCTCAAGTTTGCTACTTTGCATTTCGAAGGAGTGGCCCATGAATGGTGATATCATGGGATTGTGACTCAAGGGCATGATGCAATAACTTCCATAGAAGAGTTCAATCAAAAGGCTGGTTGAAAGGTTTGATAGGATAGACCCAAAAGTGAATTTCAGGAATCTAGCCCAATTGAAGCAAGAAGGCAAGATGGAGGATTATGTATCAGAATTTCAAAACCTTGTTGTAATGGTGCCCGATGTGACAGATAGAAGGCCGATAGTGCTCTTCGCAGAAGGCTTAGCTAAACCTCTTAAAGGGTTACACAAAGCCTTAAATCCTACAACCTTCCAAGAGGCCATCACAACAGCCCTCAACTTAGAAGATTCAGTGGCAGGGAACAGCTTCAGCAATAAGAGGGCAGCCCTACCTTTGTAGACCAAAAAGCCTTTTCAAAGGAGTTCAACACCTCATAGGATACCTATACCAAATCCCAAGCAATCTAATATCAGTAGGAATGAACTAAGGAGAAGGAAGTTGTGTTTCACATGCAAGGAACAATGCCACCCTGGGCATAGATGTTTAGGAAAAGGGAAAGTGCATTATATTGAGGTAGTCTCCTATAATGATACGGAAAGTGAAGGGACTGATTCTGAAAAGGAAACAAAAAATATTGAGGCACCCGAGGGAGGCACACTTGCTGCACTCACGGGAGAACCACGTTATAGTGCATTTTTCATAAAGGGGGTCTTGAAAGGGCATTTAAAACACTTGGATGAGGTGTTGAGTATCTTAGAACAGCAGTCTTTTTATGCTACAGCATCCAAATGTGAGTTTGGGTTGCAAGAGATCTTATATTTGAGCTCCAAAATTAGTGAACATGGAGTAAGTATAGATGAGGAGAAGATCAAGGCTATCCAAGAGTGGCCTAGACCAAGCAATCTAACACAACTGAGGGGATTTTTTGGGTTATGCAGCTTCTATAGGAGGTTTGTAAGCGGGTTTTCACAGCTTGCTGCACCCTTCACAAATCTAATGAAGAAGGGAGCATTTGTATGGACTCCATCAGCTCAACAAGCCTTTGATAAGCTCAAAGAGGTAATTGAGTTCATGTCCTGTCTTAGCAATTCCTAATTTTTCACTTCCTTTTGTTTTGGAATGTGATGCATCCAGTGAAGGGATAGGGGCTGTTTTGATGCAAAACAAACATCCCATAGCTTTCGAAAGTAGGAAGCTTAAGGAGGTTGAGTGTAAGCTCTCAATTTATGACAAAAAAATGTTGGCCATAATGCATGCTTTGACTAAGTTTAGACAATATTTGGTTTGCAACAAGTTTTTGGTTAAGACCAATCATAATAGTTTGAAGTACTTTCTTAACTAGAGAGATTTAAATGATAGGCAGCAAAAATGGGTAAGCAAAATTCAGGCCTATGACTTCGACATTGAGTAAGTAAAATGGAATAACAACGTAGTGGTTGATACATTGTTTAGAAAACCTCATTTGCATTCTATCACTGAAATATCTGCTAACTGGAGGTCATTGATTACAGCTGAGTATGCCAAAAGTTCATTCATTAATGATATTTTGGAAGGTAAGATGTAGAAGACATGTTCAGAATAGCAAATGAGTTGATTCTTTACAAAGGGCAAGTATACATCACACCTGAATCTAAAATGAAGGAAAAGATTCTAAAAGCTTGCCATGACTAGGTGCTAAATCCTTAGAGGATCTCTTTAGCTGCCGATATCATAATTGCTCAAGACAGTCATCTGGATTTGTCATTGGTAGCTCCGCAAAACTATTAAGAATAGAGTGATCTAGGATGAGGTTGAGGAGGACAATCCTGAACTCTCTACAGTACCAGAGATGTGTGCTATGTGTGCTGGAAAAACATTTATCTAAGGCAAGTGTTGCAGGCAATCTTGGATGAAGAGGTCAAAAGGTTGATGCAAGTACTTGAAGATTCAAAGGGAGCCTACTAAACCTGAAGAAGATGCTTAAGGAGGCTGCAGCTAGTTCAGATCTGGTCGATCCTACTATGTACAAAAAGTTGATTGGATCGTTGATGTATCTAGTCAACAATAGACCAGATATTTGCTATGTAGTGAGTGCACTTAGTCAATTCATGTGTGAACCGAGGCAAGTACATCTTGTTGCAGCAAAACATATCCTAAGATACTTGCGTGGCACAATTGGATATGGGTTGAGATATTCTTCAAATGTGGACTTGGAGCTGCATGGTTATACTGATTTTGATTGGGCAGGGAGTGTTACTAATCGGAAAAGCACCTCTAGATGTTGCTTCAGTTTGGGATCTGCTATGATTTCCTGGTGCAGTAGGAAGCAGTCATCTGTAGCATTGAGTACAGTAGAGGCAGAGTATATTGCAGCTTGTGTGGCAGCTCGAGAAGCAGTGTGGCTTCGTAAGCTCCTTGCAGGATTGTTTGGACAATCAATGGAGCCTACTATCATTCATTGTGATAACCAGAGTTGTGTGAAGCCTTCTGTCAATCCTGTGTTCATTCAAATACCATTATGTCAAAGATATGGTATTGAAGAGAGCCATACAGTTGAGGTATATAAGCACTGATGAGCAAACAACAGACATTCTCACCAAGCCTCTCTCCAGGATAAAGTTTATGTACTTTCGAGACAAGCTTGGTATGGTGAAGAATCAAGCCCTAGCTGAGAAGGAGTCTCAATATCAGTGATCCTCTTTAATGCATTTCTCTTTGAGAGAGATTTGAGGTGCAAGCCCTTGTTAATGCATTTCTCTTTGAGATTTGAGGTGAAATCTCTTGTTTCCACCCTATGGGAGAGCCATGGTGGATGTTGACTCCATGACAGCATCACGTGAGAGAGTCCGTGATGATTTTCTTGTACTTGTGTTTTCACCCTCTGGAGAGCCATGGTGAACGTCATGATGAGGTGACAACATCACATTGAGTGATGAGCACTTGTACATACCATACATGGGTGTAGCCATGATGGTTGATATCACAACGAGGTGATATCTTTATTTTCCATACATGGGTGTAGCCATTGTGGTTGACATCACAATGAGGTGATATGTCTTTTGCAGCTGGAAGTATCCTCCCTAGCTGAGAGGGAGTGTTGATATTCTATGGCAGCGTCGGTCATATACTCCAGTCCAGATCGCACACATGAGAACAATTAAATGATAGCCTATTTGCTATTTAATTGTTAAGTTCATTTTTATGATTGGCCACGACTCTTGATAAATAATAATTAATAATTGAAATGTGAAAAGGCACGATTTATTGAGGTGCGAATTGTTTGTTATCAAGGCCGACTTGTTGAAGTGAAGCGATCCCATTAAGGAGGCACAATTCTTGATAAAGGCCAACGTGTTTTTTGACAAGACATGTCTCCTCCTTCATTGTGTATATATACTCGATGGAGCTTCCTTGTTTTAGCATTCAGTCATATATTATTCTTTTGGAGTTAAGTGTGTGTTCATCCTTACATTGGCTGTGAGTTTCAAGAGCAATTTACTTCAGGAAAGATCGATATATATTGAAGAAATCAGATTGCAAATTTCTTGAAGAAGCAAATCGAAATATTGAAGACATACTTCATGAGCAGTCTAATATATTGAAGAGGCTGATCACAGCATTACAGAAGGCTGAGTTTGTCTCAAGTGCAATGTTTAAAACTCTTGAGGATTGATAATGAAGCCAAAATCTGAACTTAATGAGGTCTGATAACAAAAACCAGTAGACTGAAACTGTGAACCAGCACGCTAGAAATCAAAGAAATGCTCATAACTTCATGAATTTACCTCTGAATTGACTGAAACGAAGTGCAAAGGTCTTCTAGGAGGATGGCGCCCCCAATCAGATCATAAAACTACATCAAAGCATCCCTATTTATTTGGCATGAATTCCAATGCCAAGCAAGAAGGTACGGCCTGGCTGAAAGGGCGATTTGGCTCTTAAAAAGCAGATTCTTCACAATAAATTCTCATTTTCTATGAGAAGGGTTGCCCATAGTCAACAAACATGAATCACCAATACCCAAAACAAAATTAAATGTCATCCAAAAGCTGTATAAAACAATCACTTTCAGCCATGATAAACCAGCAACATGAAAACTGGAAAAATCTCACTAAAACTCCACAATAATGCTCAATATGTACTTCTGGATGAACCACACTCACAATCCACCACCTAGGGAACCATAGTTTCAAGCCCGAAGAGTAGAGTAAATTTGCTAAGCTATCCCTTAGCTGGATTCTGGATTTCAAACCAGCAACATAATGTTATGCTTTTTCCAAAGATAATCAACTCTTCAAACAGCAGCAATATATAAGTTTCAATTGGCAAATGAAACACTTCAAATTCCAAAAAGTCGAATCACTTCAACTTCCAAGAAGGACGCCACCTTTAAGCATTTACTTTTTGAAATAATAAAACATTATTCAACTTTCCTTTTAGGCATCCATTTACAAACTACAACAATAAAGCATTTATTTAAATCATTAAATGCTCAACATGACCCCTTAATGACCCCTCTTTAAAACAACATGAAGTTATTAAGCCTAGGCGTGGGGTACAACTGAAAAATATGAAATTGACTAAGTATAAAAACTCAGTCCATGGAGATAACCAAAATCATTGCCAATACTAAAACTGATGGATAGCAAGATGACTTGACTTGAACTGTTGATGATGCCACTACCAAAATTAGACTTACTAAAAATAGCCAACTGCTATAAATAGTAAGTTGACATCAAAACAACAGAAAGCCAAACTAAACACTGAACTGCAAATGATTGAACTGTTGCTGGACAGATACTGCCAAAAGATAGACTTGCTAAAAATAGCAAACTGCTATAAATAGTAAGTATGCAAAACATCCTCTAAACGGCAACTATGCAGTATCTGAAAGAGGAAACCCTAATTTTGCACAACTGAGTAGCCTACGGATTCTCGGAAATAGGCTAAATCCAAATGAAGAGTGTATGGCCAAAATAGGGACATTACAATCTGCCCTTCCCAAAATTGCTTGTCCTCAAGCAATTCTAATGCCTTCCCAAAAACCATGTTGAACCAAAAATGAAACTGAATATGATCCCTAGGTCCCAAATCAACCTAGGAGAAAGATAGCACCAATTGATGTAAGCACTGCACTGTTGGATGCCAATACAAGAAGCCTCCTAATTAAAACTATACTAAAACACCATAGAAAATAATTTCAAAAGGCCAACATTAGCTTCATCATCATCAGTTGTTGAATCACAAACCCAGGTGATTCCTGGATTCCAAATCATCCTCAAGAATACTGTTCATCTAATCCGTTGCGCTGCTCTGATTAAAACAACTAACTACCCAAGGTGGAGCAACATATCATGGTCCCCAAAAAACAATACACCAAACATATCAGTGCCCGGGTCCCATATCAGTCTGTAGAACCTACAAACTTCACTGTTATAATTCTGATCAACAACATAAATGTTTTCAAACATGTTACCAAACCAATGCCAATCATAGAACAACACTCCACACACCATCACTGTACAATGCTTCTTTTGAAGCAAACTGCTTTCACCGAAAGAACTCTGAATAATTTTCACACATCTCACAACATGAGTTTCTAATTGATGAATCAAATCAACAATTAGTTCGCCACCCCAAACAATAATGTATGAGATGTTACCAAAAATTTCACTGTTTATCATCAGAAGACAATCCATACCTGAATTTTAACCATATTGAATCATTCCATTGCTCATCTAAGGTAGAAGTTCAGTCCATATAGGAGATAGAGAGACCTGAAAATGATTAAACCAGCTTCCTAACAGGTCTGAAAACAACATCCTAGGATCTCATTTTTGGAAAACCAACATCCAAGAAAGTGAGCAGCAGCTGCAACTTAAGAATTTCTCAACAAAATAAGCATAACTGCTCATGAACCAAGCTGGTGGCACCTTTAGCAAGAGACCCCATGCCACCACAAACCAACTTCTGATCACATTCCCTTCACAAATCATCAATTGATGATCAAAAGTAATGAACCAATGATAGTAAAAGAAGGTAGCAGCAGTCAAAGGACTAAAATTTTGGGACTTAACTCTCCAAGAAACCTTCTTTTTATGCATACCAATCTTCATATAAATATACTTGAGATCCCACATACTAACTTTCAATTGGAGACATTTCCCAACACATAAGCAAATAATCACAACTACATTCTAAGAATAATGTGCTGGTCTATTCCCTTTAGAATTTTCAATATTACCTTCTTGCCAAAGAATACCAAGATCCCAAACCAACAACAATGAAGAACCATTTCTCAAATGGAGAACTGCTCTCACCTGAATCCTCTGATTTGCTCGTTCCATCTGAATTGATGCTTCTTGAAACTCCAAAAAATAATCAACCAACCTACGTTCGTTGAAAAAATCGAATCCAAAATCTTGTGACATGATATGTCGGAATGATTCCATGAATCCTTCATCAAATGCAATTCTAAAATCAATCACTCTAAGAGAAGATGGTGATGAACTAAAATCTGACAAGAGTCTCACAAGCATCCTCATCAAAATATAAATAAAACCTTCATCAACATGCCCATCAACTCTTTGATGAACAATAAGAATTCCTTCATTTCTTTGTCTTCCATGAGTTACCAATTCTTGCCGAGTGGATGCACTAGGAGCAGCAGTAGATTTAACTTCATGCAACTCACGTACAACTCTCCAATATTGGAAGACAAACTCAAATCCCCTCCTTCAATAATCTCTGAAGCAATTCCTTCATCATTTTCAAAAAGAGTATTTACATAAACCTTACTAGAACCTTCTTCATACAAGAGATTGTCAAAAGCATGAAAAACTTGAGAATTTGAATGCTTTGGTCTCTTAGGGCAGCATTCCAAATCATATGTTTCTTGTATGAGATCAAGCTCATCAAGAATTACTTGAAGCTCCTCCGATCTTCTTTTGTTTTCTTGCTCCCATGAATGCTCCCATGAATATTGAAAAGTAGCAATCTGATTTTCTGCTTCAATTAGGGTCTCATGCACTTCTTGCAACCTCGTTTTTGTAAGCTCATTCCACTCCAATGCCTTGTCAACAATATTGGCCACTATGTCTTTGTCATGAATAACTGGCTCTAATACCTAAGGCCCAACCACTACACCAAAAGACTAGCCTAGTAGTGAGGGAGGCTACCTAGGGTGTTAAGGGTGACGATTAGGGAGGAATCTTTCACCACCGAAGCCACCACCGGAGAATCTGGGGTCTTACGCAAGCCCATCGGACACGTAGCCGCTAGGACGCACCTAGCTGCGCACGAGGACATTACAGCCCACCACGCTCCGCGAGTCTCAATCTCGAAACTTCGGCTCTGATACTACTAAGGCCCAACCACTACACCAAAAGACCGGCCTAGTAGAGATGGCAGCTACCCAAGGTGTTAAGGGTGACGATTAGGGAGGAATCTTTCACCACCAAAGCCACCACCAGAGAATCTGGGGTCTTACGCAAGCCTGCCGGACACGTAGCCGCCAGGACACACCCAGCCGCGTACGAGGACATTACACGGTGATAAATTACAGAGGTTGTCTGGTTACAGTTTCATTATGGCCGCTGGATTTCGAGAGACTGTTCAGCATTCTAGCCACAAAGGTAGGAGTCAATAAGCCAAAGAAGATGACTCAGGAACACAAAGAGGTCTTAATCAAGCAAGTGTGCCAAAATGACTTAACACCGGAAGGGAAAGACACTATATGGAATGCAGGCAACAGAGGCCTCCGGAAACATTATCTAGCGACTACAGAATGGAAGTGCCTACTAGACTTAGTGAAGTGTCGGCTCACAGGTGCCAGTCGAGCGTCCGACATTGCCATTTGGATAGTAGATTACATGGTGGGATTGAGCGTTGGCCGAGTGTACAATTGGGCACGATTACTTTCAGAACGGATGCAAGAATTATTATCCTAGCGACACAAAGCTTTTTATATGACGCAACATGCCATTGCCCTCTTCCTGGATGTTGTTCACACACAAGTACTTGAAGACAAATGGGGTCGATTGCAGCCTCTCACTCATCTAGACCCAAGGCTGCCAATGTAACGATCACACTTGTACGATAAATTTAAAACTTTACAATTCATACATAAAAGTAAGAACAATATCATTTTGATTAAAAAAATTTCTTTTCAAAACATAAATAAGAAACATCTTTTGCATCTTTAAACTATTTCATTCCAAATGAAATTACAAAACATGAAGAGAAATATACATACATAGCCCGTAGGCTTTTGACACCAATAGAAGTAAGAAGGTCCAGGAGTTCGTCCTGTCAAGTCTTGGATCATCCGTCGGGTGTTCGTGGAGGAGAAACATCACTCGAGCGTTTTTCCGCCAACCACGGACTTATAATGCGGTCCCCCGCACGATCATTTTGCAATGAACGGCCCTCCCTTCGAAGAAGAGATTGGTTGGGTAACCTTTAATGACTACCAACTGGACATAGTGTTGTGATTCTACAAAACTAGCTTTCGTGCTATCGGCAAATCACAAACTAGGTTGTATTTGGAATCACGGTGAACTGACAGTGTAGTACAACAACTAAATGGTTCCTTACACTACTTTGGCCAAAGTGTTTACGTTCAACGAAGAACATAGGTCATATGTCACATTCACTAGCCAGGTTCAACTTGACTTAAGGCTATCTTAATTCTACGCGTAGGTTGGTCTATCGGGGTAGTCCGTACCCTAGACTTCCTACAACATCTTACTACTGGAATGATGAATCTATTAAACAAGATACTACAACTGACGCCCTAATTCAGGATATACACATCCTAGGGATACAATAACTTGACTAAGTTGTTTGTATCTAGTTGTAGTATATAACTTGCAAATATTCTCGATTCAATCCTAGTAACTATTATCTATACACAAGCATATGCTCCTTATATAGAGCCATTAAATACTACGCAGATTGCTTTCCATTAAGTAATGTAAACCGTACACCAATGACAACAAAAAGCCATGAAAAGACTACATACATGATACTTTTTATATCACAACTTATCACATGTTTAAGAAACTGTTATTCTTTTTAATTCAATCCTAAGTCTACCAGACAATCAAACTCTTTCCTTTCCAGCCATGACTATAATTCAGAGACCTATCAGATTACTCTGGAATATTAGAAAAATATGTAAAGTAAGAATTTAGCATGCCTGATTTAGCTTTCCAGAAGTTTGGAAGGTAGCTCCTTCACTTGCCTTCACTCAGATAGCTTTCAGCTTGATTCTTGAAACAAATACCCAACACAGCAAACTAGCAATTCCTGATTACTCCTCTCTTATTCAGAGATTACTTCAAACTAGCAATTTCAAACTACTGCTCTCTTGTTCAGAGATTACTTCACATTAACAGAATAAACTTAACAATTTCCTTACTAAGGCGAACTCACTCTTTAGCTACAAAATGCTCAAGGAAAACTTGATTGTAAATTCGTAAGAATATGAGTGCCAAACGCAGGTATTTATAGGTTTGATTTTAAAACTGACTTCCTTCTTCTATGGCGCCAGAACTGCCAGCAAGCTGAGGAATGTTTCAAACTAGAAACGTGTTGCATTAAGGTGAGGGTTTCGACCTCCATTTTTGACAGCAATGGTGTTTGTTTCAATGCGAAATTGTTCAGTTCGTTAAAAACGCGACAGCACTTATTCTGGTGCGTTTTTGCTGCTGGGTTAGATGACAGGTTTTCATTTAAGACTTTTTCCTTGCTCTAATGGCGTCCACCTCCATCTTTTGCTAAGTATGAATCCGTTTGACAGATTCCAAACGTCTGCCCTAACCGCGCGAATCTCCTGCGCGTTTTTCTATTTTCATTCGCCATTTTTTAACGGCTGTGTTCTTTATTTCAAATTTTGCTCAATAATGTTTAATAAATTTCAATACAAATGTGACGCATTTGCTGAAGGCTCAGAATTGGAGTTTAAAAATTCAACGCAATGAAGTCTCCTTAGAGAAATTCGCGATTTGGAGTATTCTTAGAGAAATTCGCGATTTTTATTCTCTTCTATGATTTTCATTCTTATTTTATAAAAATGTTTAAAATGTTTAGTTTACATTTCATTTGATTTGTAAATTCTTTTATTTAAATATATTTTATATATTCTATTAAAATATTTATATAATATAGTTTTTGTATAATTATTTAAATTATTAATTTAAATAATATCGTATACATTTTTAAACTATATTATATTGATATTTTAATATAATATTAAATATATAAAAATACTTATCTTTATACCTATACATATATATTCATTTACATTATACGTTTATATACTGTGCCTCAATCAATACTTATATGAAAACATGTAAATGTATATATATGTATTTGTATAAATTCAGAGGCAAGATATCGTTACTATATATAACTCATTCATCACGTTAGCTGTGGGTATGTATACTTGTATATATATTTATATATATACTATATGTATAAGTATCCTTAAATACATTTATATTGACACACACGTATGGCATATCCATCTGCTTAATATGTTTGTATCGACATGAATGTACTTATGGGTACTTGTACATATCGTATTCGTATGTATATATGTACAAATACACATATCCACCTCTAACCAGAACTTATTACTTATAAGGTTATACTGGCAAGCATCACTTGTTTACACATTCAGAAGAAGACACGACTCCTAATGATACTAGACAAGCCTACGGATGACTTACCTTTAACCAGAACAATGACTTAGCTTACTCAGTTCTATGGTTTGTGTGTGTATGTCCAGTTGGTATCCATTACTGTTTACCCGACCAAGTTCTTCCTCGAGTGATATCTCTCCTCTGTCTCGAGGTACGAACCTGTTTCCTGCAAATCATGACATGGTAACGGAAGTCATTTGCTCAAGACCAAAGTAATATACATTAAGCATTGTAGAAAGTTAGAACAACATTCTTTCATAACTCAATATTGTAATTTCATTCAAGATTTACATCAAAAGAAGCATCAGATAATGAGACAATCATTTAGGACATATCCAATTGATTACAAGAACAATTCAATTTATTCATCAGAAAGACTCAACATTTACAATATACATCCTATGCAATAGTAGCTATACAATCGGGGTGTAACAGCCAACGGCATTCTACTGGACAGGATTGGAATTAAAGCAAGTTGGTGAAGGCACTGCTAAAGAGAAGAAGAGGAAACGGAAGGAGGCATTAGTGGAAGAGGAAACATTGGCCGGTGAGGCATCTAAGCAGGGTGAAGCGTCCGAATAGGGGGAACCTATCGACTTGTCTTCCTTGACATTGGCTTCCAGTTCACCAGTGGATCAGGAAGTGTTAGTGGCCATAGGCGGCCAAGCAGCATTGGAAGTAGAAGAGACAAAAATACCACTATTACAGCCAGCCAATTTCACTCTTCCAGCACCGCCAGTCAGGGAGAGCCCACAGACTATGACCTTCACCCTCCCAGTCTCGCCAATTGGAGTCGGGCGAACACTGAGAGTAGCAACCTCTTCACCAAGTGCAACGCCAGGCTAGGTGCCACTCGCTGCCATATCGTCACGATGGGTAGCCACTGCGTCAATAGCTTCTAGGGAACTAGTGCCAAAAGGTAACCCAGATTCCACAGCTTCCGTGGAGATATTGCCAGAGGCTCCTTCACTTGACACAATACCTAGATCGGCAGCTTCAGGGGTTGCAATACTAGAGGAGGCACCAACGTGGGGGACGATCACAAGACATGAGGAGGCTTCCCCTGTCACACCGCCAGGAGCACCAGGGGTGGGTCAGATCAACAATTGGATGGGATCGGTGGGCCTCACACTAGAAGTGGCCGAGCAACTGGAGCAGCCGGTTGAGAGTCCTTCAAATGGGTTGGTGGGCGAGGGAGGTCCAGCCATCCACACACAACAGAGTGGGACCGCCAGACTTGTCGAGGAGACACCTGAACAACCCACAGAGCCAGTGACAGCGACACATGATCCTGAGCAAACAATCAGGGAAACCCCTCGGGAGGGCAAGGAGCCTTCCCTAGCCATCGAAGATGAGGAGGGTGACTTCACAGGTGGACTCATAGTAGAAATGTCACAACCAGACCCATCGGATCCAGTGGGAACAATACAGCGCTATGTGGAGGAGCTGGAGCATATAGGCAGATTGATGATTCAGGTGGGCTAGGTTTCGAGAGAACTCAAGGTCAGTCAATCTCCTCTAGTGGGACAGGAAGTCCAACGCATCCAAGGATTTGTATAGATGGGGTGCGAGTCAGAGTTTACTCGGATATTCAGTGAGGGATGGCCAGTAGGTGAGATTATTGCAATGCTGCGGGCATGGCGTGGTAGGCAACCACGGCTAGTAGGATGAGACGTTGGGGTTCTCAAGAGTTTATACCACATTGAGCTCGCATTCTGTGATGTTTTCTATCTCATGAAATGCCAGGTGTTCTCCATGGAGGTTGCAGTATCACGAAAGGTGGAAGAATATAGACTCTTACAGAGGATTAAGGAGGAGTCAGCTGCTGCAATGACAAAAATTCAAAATGACTTGGCAGAACAGACCCAGCTAGCCAGTGATAGGGGAGCCCGACTAGAGGCCTTAGAGACTTAGGTGATCACCTTGGAAGAGGAGGCACGGCAGAAAGAGGGGGCATGGGAATGCCGAGTGAAGGAATTGGAAGACCAGTTGGTAGCAAAGAGTGTAGAGGCAGACAAGACTAAAGGCCAGTTGATGGAGGCAGCTCGTATGGTGAAGGCTGCCAGGGAGGGGGAGATACTTGCCAGCCGACAGCTCTGCACACGTACAAAGGAAGTGAGGCGACTATGGGCAAAGCATTCTTCGACTACTCCAACATCGTCCGTGCATCCAAGGACCTCCTCACTTCCCCCTCATTAAATTTGTATATTTTTTCATTTCCTTGGGTTGTCATGTCGTCTAGAAGATGACTTCTTTTTAGGGGGGGATGATGTAAGTAGTATATCTTTACTTTTGTTGTAGTTAGCCTTGGTTGTAGTCGGCCATTTGCTAATAAAATTGTAGTTAGTGGGAATAATACATGTCATGTACTTTCGGGTAATCAAGTCCCGATTAGTGATAACTATTGTTATGAAACGTCGTGTCGGTTGGTTACTTAACTACCGCCGAACGTTATATGTATTCAGTTGGCTGTAGTCGAAAATATGTTGTGTAAATAGTCATGGTTGATGATACTATTGTACATGATATCACTGAGAATGAATATAGCTTCTGATGTTAGAACATTATATATTTTTGTTCTATTATTTTGTTCCATGTTTTGCAGATGATTTAGTTTGCTCAGTAGTACGTAGTACTTGAATTACATTCCGTAGGGAAAACAAGATTTCCAAATTGAGAGATCAGCTCTCTACCATTGGTCATATTATTGATGTCAAGGATTTGACCACGTTGGCTCTTAATGGTCTTCCTTCATCTTGGGAATCTTGCATTCAAGGAATCAATGCAAGATCGAAACTTCCCAAGTTCGATCGTTTGAGGGAAGATTGTATTCAAGAAGAGACTAGGTTGGCTGCGAGAGGTATTGGTCGAAGCTCTACAAATGAAGACATTCATGTTCTTTCTACTCAATCCTCGAAGAAGAAAGGAAAAGGAGGAAAGAAAGGATACTTCAAAAGGAATAGAGATAAAGGAGCTGATGGTGCTCCTGCATTCAAGAAGAAGTGGGACCTTTCCAAAGTCCAATGTTTTCGTTGTGACAAATTTGATCACTATGCAAACGATTGCCCAACTAGGCCTAATCAGCATGCTTCATTTGCGGATGTGGATGAGATCTCTCCTCAGAAGGATTCTAAGGAATTTCTATTCTAAGTCATGGGCCTGTGTTCAAGCCGTGAAGGTTGTGTGTTGATCTGAGTGCAAGAGCAACGTATCTTACTATGTCCAGTATTTGTATCCATCAGAATATTTAAAGAGATATGTATTATTTGTTTGTTGAGTTATATCATTTAGTTGGATCTTGTAATTAGTAAAGAGAGATAGTGGTTTCTCTTGAATTGTGCTCACTAGCATAAGATCCTTTGAAGATTTCATTTATTGCAAGTTATTTCATGTTGGTTGTGAAGATTTCTAAGTGTGACTCTGAAATAAAAAGAGAATTGCAATTTTGATGATGATTAGTTGGTCACATCGATATCATTCTCTAATGCATGAACTGTAATAGAGCCTTGAACTCTTGGAGAGAGTCGGTTCTACATTCTAACTACATAATGCATTCAAGAAATATGTTGTTGTGCAGATTATCTTTTGTTATGCTGAGTTTAGCACTCTTGAGAGGAGTAAAAGATGGAAGGAAGAGTTATATCAGAATTCAATAAAGATAAGTTTCTTTTCTAATCTTTTGATATATTTCTCTTATAGGCTGATTTATTTATTTATGTTTTAATATTGCTCATAAATTTTTATGTATTCATGCTATAACTTGAAATAGTAAACCTTGTATGATTCTAGCCTTGATATTTCTTTGGATAGTTATAAATTGTTAGTAATCTCTCTCTAAAATGCTTTCAGGACAGTTCTAGGAGCAAGAAGGTGATGAGAGATTGCTTAGTGATGAAAAGCTTGAGGCATCTTGTGAAGAAGTCATGCCGACCAAAGAAATGATCAAACATGAAGTCACAACTTGCAGCCATGGGACTGAGTTGGTGGCTAGAGGGAGTTCACTTTCAGAAGTCTTCTTTGCAATCTCTAAAGCAGGGATCAAGAGGAAGTTTTGTAACTCACTGAGAAGAAGTCAAGATTACTGTATTGCAGGCTAGGTGCTAAATCCTTAGAGGATCCCTTCAGCTGCTGAAATCAAAATTGTTCAAGACTGTCATCTGGATTTGACATTGGTAGCTCCACAAACCTATTCAGAATAGAGTGATCTGAGATGAGGTCGAGGAGGACAATCCTGAACTCTCTACAATACCAGAGGTGTGCGCTAGAAAACATTTATCTAAGGCAAGTGTTGCAGGCAATCTTGGACGAAGAGGTCAGAAGGTTGATGCAAGTACTTGAATATTCAGAGGGAGCCTACTGAACCTGAAGTATAGCAGAAGCCTGATGAGATGATTCTAAGTCAAGGGAAGTATACTATTGACATTCTGAAGAGATTTGGTATGATGGATTGGAAATCCATGTCTACTCCGATGGAGACCAATTTTCAGAAGCTAAAGGAGGCTGCAACTAGTTCAGATCTAGTGGATCCTACTATGTGCAAGCAGTTGATTGGATCGTTGATGTATCTAGTCAATACTACACTAGATATTTGCTATGCAGTGAGTGCACTTAGTCAGTTCATATGTGAACCAAGGAAAATACATTTAGTTGCAACAATGCATATCCTAAGGTACTTGTGTGGTACAATTGGGTATGGCCTAAGATATTCTTATGGTGTGCCTGCATGGATATACTGATTCTGATTAGGTAGGGTGTGTCACTAATCGGAAGAGCACCTTTAGATGTTGATTCAGTTTGGGGTCTGCGATGATATCTTGGTGTAGCAGGAAACAGTCTTCTATGGCACTAAGTACAGCAAAGGCCAAGTATATTGCAGCTTGTGTTGCAGCTCGAGAAGCAGTGTGGCTTCAAAAGCTCCTTGCAGGATTGTTTGGTCAATCAATGGAGCCTACTATCATTCATTGTGATAACCAGAGCTATGTGAAGCCTTCTGTCAACCATGTGTTTCACAACAGAACTAAGCATGTTGAGATCAAATGCCACTATATCAAAGATATGGTATTGAGGAAGGCGATCCAGTTGAGGTATATCAGCACTAATGAGCAGACGGCAGACATTCTCACCAAGCCTCTCTCCATGATAAAGTATGTGTACTTTCGAGACAAGCTTGGTATGGTGGAGAATCAAGCTCTAGCTGAGAAAGAGTCTCAGTATCAATGATCCTCTTTAATACATTTCTCTTTGAGAGAGATTTGAGGTGCAAGCCCTTGTTAATGCATTTCTTTTTTAGAGAGATTTGAGGTAAAAGCCCTTGTTAATGCATTTCTCTTTGAGATTTGAGGTGAAAGCCCTTGTTTCCACCCTTTGGGAGAGCCATGGTGGATGTCATGTGTGTGACTCCATGACAGCATCACGAGAGAGAGTGCGTGATGATTTTCTTGTACTTGTGTTTCATCCTCTGGGAGAGTCATGGTGAATGTCACGTTGAGGTGACAACATCACGTAAGTGATGAACACTTGTACATACCATACATGGTTGTAGCCATTATGGTTGATATCACGATGAGGTGATATTGTTTCTTTTCCACATATGGTTGTAGCCATTGTGGTACACATCACGATGAGGTGATGTGTTTTGTGCAGCTGGAAGCATTTCTCCCTAGTTGAGAGGGAGTGTTGATGTTTAGCAGCTTCGGGCTCAATTCTTCTAGCCTCGATTGAAGACATAAATGGCAACATGTAATCTCTAAAGATGGCCGACCTTTGTAATCAATATTTATTATTTGTAATTTCTTTGGTGGCCGACCTAGCTTTTATTTGTAATTATATTTTTCTTTTGGTGGCCGACCTTCTCCTTGAAGAGGTGCGATCTCTCTTGCACAATGTATATATAGAAGTTCATTCTTCCTCATTCAATCATCAATCAAGTTCAATCTCCTCCTTCATTCAAGTGCGAACTCTTCAAGAGAGAAGTGCGAATTCTTCTAAGTTGTGAAGTTTCTAAGTGCAGATTGAAGGTCAAGTAAAAGAAGATTGCTAGTTTATTATTACAGCCATTGCTGGTGCTGAATATTGGCCTTGTGTGTGGCCTCATTGTAAAGAGACTTGTTGCCATTACATATATATAAGAGATATATATTTGTTGTTGGGTTTTTCTCCCTCAAGTGGAGGGTTTTCCCAGGGTATCTGCTGTGTTATTGTGTTTGATTTTGAATTAATTTTCTGTGCATTACATCTGATCTTAAAATTAACAAATATATTTTTCTGCCATGCCTCTTTTTGAGTGGCCGTACAGCCAAACTCAAGACAAGACTATAATCACTAGACTTGTAAGTAATCGGCAGTTGGTGAAATTTATTATTATTTGAATATTTTGAATATTGAGGGATATTTGCAAATATTTTATATCAGTATTTATGGGTTTTCACATCTTGCCCATTATAATAATAATATTTGATAGTTTTAGTAGTTGTCCTGTATTTCATATTTATTTCAGTATTGGATAATCAGAAAATTAAAAAAGAAAAAGAAAATATAACACAGAAAATTATAAAAATAGAAAAATAGGGTCATTACATGTTCCCCAGCCATCCCCAAATTCTTGTCCATCATCCCTCCATTCCCGAAACACATCCTTGCATCCCCCTGTCCCCTATTTCGAAACTTTGTGGAACTGTAATGTCCCCTTTTTTTCAGGATATGAATCTTTGCAATGGTTAGCCTACTATCTGGGCCTCGTAGGTTAATGGGATGTTTAGGGAACCCTTTGAGGGTAACCAGTGGTCCCTCGATAGGTTTTTGATGTTTCTTAGTATTATTTTGCTTAGTGACTCAATGTTTCGGTGGTGGGCCTTCTGGAGGTCATCCTAGTTGATTTGTCCCACACTTACTATTTATAGTAAGTCACTTGGTCATATTGCCTATGCTTACTATTTATAGTAAGTCATCCCTAGATCAGTCGTCATCATGCCTACATCCAAAAAATATGATTGGATCACTCTTTTGAGTTGGTGTTGGGTAATTATTGAGGATTAATGATTTATTTATATTATTTAAGTTAATTGACTTTAATAATATTAATATTTAATGATGACTTTATTAAAAGGTGATATAAGGGGTTAAATGGAAATTCATAAAGTGTCATATTTAATGATGCTCTTATTAATTTATTATATTTAAAAAGCCAAATGCCTTAAAAGCATCAAAAGCAAATATTATATTTAATTATTTGGCCAAGCAGGGATATGGAGAGTATAAAAAGCAAAAAGCATTTGCTTTTTCATTATCATTGATCATTTTATTAAATCTTGTGCAAATTGGAGAAACTGAACAAGGGTTTGTTGGTTTTGAAGACTAAAGCCTTTTGAGGACAAAAACCCTCAAAGAGAACAATGTCTACAAGTGTGGAAGATCACCCAAGGGCATTCTGAGAGATAATCTCATACAGAGGCTATTACAAAGCTTCATTGGTTTTTCAAGAGTTCATTGGCAGCAATTATAGAGGGTTTAATTTGCAGATCAGAAAATAAGCTTGTCGATTTATCATTGCTCGTTGCACTCTTCGAGTTGGCACGTGGGAATTTTAATCTATTGTACAACCTTAGCAGGCATGTGGGAAATCATCCAAGCTGGTCAAATTGATCAGATTTGCATCACCATTGTTGGCTGTACAGTTCTACCTTGGTGTGAGGATTTGTGACAGTAGAAAATCCATCATTCAGTTGGCACATATGAGAAATGGTAGCAGGCCATACAGCAGAGGAAGGGCATGAAGGTTTCTAAAGCAGATCAACTCCATTTTATGATTGCAAACAAGAAGAAATAAGGCATCTAGAACAGATCAGCAACTCAGCACCAAATCTGAGATGAAATAGAAGCAGATTTAAGAATGGCGACCTAGGGTTTTGTGCAATCAGATTGCTGGTCAAAGAAATCAGACTTGTAACTTTACCATTCAGCAAATGGGTATGTTTTGAAAATGTTCTTGATGCAATAAAAACAACTGGGTTTCCTTCAGTTCATGTATTTCTTTACTTTCTTTAGCATTTTGCAATTTTCTGTTTCCTGCATCATATTTGGTGAAAACAAGAAAAATCAGAAAACAAACAAAAACCAAAAGACAAAACTCAAATCCATAGGGTTTATTATAGGAACATGATTAAAAAACTTGGTTGAAGAAAAAACACCATGTTCTAATTTAGTACTTTTTAAACTAGTCATTTGAATTTATATAGCTTGTGAGCTTGTAAAGAGAAATCTAACCATTGTTAGTAACTTAGTCAGCTATCACTACACTTGGAAAGTCAAGCTACTATTAGAGAGTCAGTCCAAGGCACTTTTGGAGAGCCTTCTGTAATTCATGTGATTGCTAGAGAGCAACTTCTAGAGACAAAGCCATCACTAGAGAAAACGAACTTGAAAATTTCTGGAGAACAATCTATAGCAGGGTTATTGCTATTGATGCTTGACTCTCCTTTGGTAAAATTAGATTAGAACTTTTTAAAACGATATGATGTTTCCAGGAACAAAAATAGCACAAAAAGTCCAAAAATGCTAAGCTGGCACAAAAGCAATCCAAAAACACTAGGATGTTTCCAGGAGAAAACTAAACAATAGGCTAGAAATGGCACAAAAACAATCCAAAAACACTAGGATGTTTCCAGGAGAAAAACTAAACAATATATAGCAGACCAGAAAATGCTAAGCTGTTCTCAGGAAAAACAAAGTTGTTTTTGGGAACACCCTTGTGTTTCCAGACATTTTTGGACCATACTGTACCACTTCCTACTTGAGATGATTACAAAAGAACAAGAGGGTCTACTGTCATTTCTTGCAATTTACCTTATGGGCCAGGAAACCTGTAAGGTATGGATCACCAAGTTAGGCCCATAGATCAAAATAAATCATCACTTATCAAGGAAATGACCAACAGCCACTTACAACTTTGTAAACAATAAAGACTCAGAAATGTATTGCATATATAAATGATTGCTTAAAATTGATCAGAAAATTGTAACTAGCATTGTTGAAAATTTGAAATGATATTTTCTATGGCATTAGCAACAATAGTGCATTTTGTTGGATATTTTTTTGATTTACCAATGAAGACTCCAAACAGAAGCAATATTTCCAGCTTGCTTTAAGCTGATACAAATGACTAGCTAAATTAAAAGCATTTACCTTGATTAATTGCAATCACTTCTTCATTGCTTAAGATCTCAAACGTTTCTTTGGTCATATTTCTTATGTCACATCCAACCAATAGTGGTGCCTGCAATTACAGATCAAACGCAAGTGAGACATTCTATGAATTAGAAAATTAACAAAAATAAACTCAAGGACAAAAGAACCAAGATTGTAGATTGGATAATGAAATTTAAATGAATGGATAAGGCTGATCCTGGAAGAGCTGCAGTAGGCAGATTGTAAGGGACCTAGAGGGATCATTTGGTGTTTGGTTATGCATTTCATTTGGAGAACTACTCAAACAATTTTGTTGGGTTATACCTTCTATTTAGATGACCAGTCAAACAACTTGGTTGGGTTAAGCTATTCATTTAGTTTAGAGACCTATGCATTGTGCATCATAAGATCATTGAATATGTCCAAAGGCCATGTTTGAGGAAAATTTCTGAAAGCCTACAAACCACCCCATGGCCCCAAATTGAGTTAGAAAATCTTGAGAACTTAAGATGAAAACGAAGTTAGTTATAGAATTATGAAATATGAAAACAACCATTGAAAGCAACAGTTCAGAAGCTTCCCAATTATACCTGTGTTCCACAAATCATGATCAACTAGCAATAATACAAAAAAGATGTAGAAAAACAGTGTGTACGTGCTGATATTAAAATTAATGGATAAAAGGATCAACTTTAGAAGTTATAATTAACCACTTAATTGAATATATAGATATATTTTTAGTGGGGCCATTTGAGGAAACAAGCAAACGAGAGAATAAACTGCATACACAAAAAAATCATACAACGGATACTTTATGACCATCTGTTTGTCCTTTTGTAAAAAATGTCCCCCTATATTGGTGAAATTTATCTACAAATCCAGCAAACTAATAGAATCCCAGATTTAGAAGGGATCCACCTATTATTTTAGGGGGTTCACGTCCCAAAAAGCCAGTAAGCCACTGCAGCACCACAGTGACTAAAGCAGAGTACCCATTTGATATTAAGAATTCTCAAATTGTGGTACAGCAAACAATTTCAAAAATGCTCTATCAAAATCAGGAACAATATAAATTACATCCTCACTCTAGTTGGCTAGAATTTCTGATTTATGAGCTGTCTTTTATAGTTAAAATTAGACTGCTTCAATCTGCATAAAAGAGAGGAATTCACAATGACTACTATTGAAGATCCATGTTTTATGGCATATGTTGTCTGTGATGTCCCCGCTCTAGTCAGTTCTCAGGTATAGTTGAGTTAGCCTATCTCTTGGACCCTTGTAGGCTAACAGGTTGTGTTTAGAGGGTCAATGACATTATCTGGAGGAGTTTTGTTGTTCTCAGTTAAGAGTTCAGTGATTGGCTCATAGCAGGCCTTGGCAATTCAGGGGTTGACAACTTCTGATGGCACAGAATTATATGGAGTTTTGAGAGAGTTATGATTATTTAAGTGATTTAAGTTAATTATTAACTTAACACTTTATTATAAAGTCAAATTGACTTTATACTTTTTACATCACTTAAATATTTCATGAAAAGTGATTTAAAATTAAATCACTTAATCTTCAAAGTGGGTGCCCAAAATATTTAAGTCAAACTATTGAAAGTGACTTAAATATATTTTAAAAGATTTAAATGATGAAAAGTGGCATCATCTTCTTGAAATGCATGCCCCTTGAGGATATAAGCATTTTCGGCAAATCAAACTCTATTCTTGATCATTTGACTTTGCCAATTGGGTTTTTCTTCTGTGCTACTCTCTGTGACCAAGGTTTGAGCAATTTCTTCCATTGGAGAACAAGATCTGCTTCAGTGTTGAGCATTTTTGAGACTGTGAGAGACCAGTCGAATTAGTGCATTTATGAGAGCTTCATTCAGAGGTTCTATTGAGCTAAATCTGTGTTTCTGTTGAGTTTCCTTATCAATTCAAGAGGATTTGAGAGATGGCGTCCTTCCTTCATCTGGTAGACACTCTACTTCATGGCCGTACCTTCTGAGTTGAGGATTTTGGCTTATTGCTTGAAGTGTGTGGCTCTTTATGCAAGGGCATTTTGGATTTTATAGGAGAAACGCCTTTCCTCTTGAGGGTTTCTATTCAGCTTCTTTGGCGTCTAGCTTATATCTACCATCTGCCTCAGTTTCTAGGCTGGACATTGCATTTTGTAGCTTCCTACACTGGATTTTGTCAGTTTTCACAATCTTGGCTGGCAAACTGGACTTATTTTCTTAAATAAATAATCTGGACGTTTTCGGGTACGTTTATCATTTGTGATATATTTGTTTCAGTTAAATAATACCTTCTGCACTTCCATTCAATAGAAAATAGCTCAGATTTACATTTTATAAGCATTTTATGTTGTACACCCCTTCTCTTTTGTCTAGAAAATTTCTCTAAAAAACAAAAAAACATAAATAAGCTAAGAAAATACAGGGGTTTGAGTTGTGAGCCAGCAGGGCTCATCACACTGTCCAGGTTTTATGACTATCACTGAAAATGCATACTTAAGGACTTTATCCATGAATCATAAAAATAACCAAGTAGGCATTTGGCCTTAGAACGAAGTATGAAAATATATGCTAGTAAATCCCTTCCAAATACATGTTTCATACATATTGTCACCCCAATCTGGTTGATTTTTGACACTGAGGATAGATATATTACCTTTCATTTTGTGAGAGTGATTTTTACTCGCCATGGATATTGTCTGTCCCCACTCTAAGAGAATTGATCTGTGACACTATGCAAGAGATATAATTCCTGACCAATAAGACTGTCATTATGTGTGATGGGGTAATATTGTTTTTTCCATTGGTCTTCTGTTTATGGCCAAACAGAGAAAGATTTTCCCTTCACTCTGGGAGAATTCGCTTGTGACTCCAGGAAGAGGAGAGTTTGTATAATGACCCAAAATTCTAATATTTTTTTATGGGCTCTCTTAGTTATGTAAACTTGGACCACCCTGGCAAGCTGTGTGGAGCCATAAACTAGTGGGCCTAATAGCCCACAGGATACCCTAATGTCAAATGTCACCCATCTTGGAAGAGGTTTGGTTATTATTGTCCTCTAATCCTCAGCTGGAGGGATTACAAGAAATCTTCATGCATCTTTACCTAGTTTAGATCTAAGCAACTTGCAGCATCATGCTTTATTATATAGTTTGCATATATGCATGTGTATTCCTACTCATTTCCTCTCCACCAAGTGTGCGGACAAGAACAACAAAGGAAATTCATAACAAGTTGGCAATCAAATTAACATTTAAAAATATATTGATTGGAATGACAATTGTGACAAAAGATACAACTAAAATACAACCATATTCATTAAAAGATTAATAAGTCAAATAAAATTCTTAGAATTTATTAAATTTATTCATCACAAAAGAATTAAATGAACATGTAGACAAGCTAGAGGGTGAAGCAGCAATGAAAAACGGAGGAGAAATGGTGATGAATTACTATGGATGACCACAAGATAACTCTAACAAGTAATCACATCCTCCTTGAAAGAATTAATGTAATCACATCCTCCTTGAAAGAATTAATGGACAAAAAATAGCCCATAAATCCCCAAGCTAACTAAGGACAATATTCAGTGTTTATACAGTTATACCCACTCTGGGATATACTATTATTATTCTTCTCGCTATATAAATCACTCTGTCTCTTCATTTCTCTTATTCTTCTTTTATCCCACATTCATTACATTATGATGTAATGCCTTTTCTCTCTCTCTTATCTAAGAAGCGGGACTACTAAGAATAGAGTGTGCTAGAACTGGAAGTATTACTTATTTTAATGGGAGTATTGCTCCTTGAAGTGGTTTGTATAGAAACTTGCACCCCCTCAAAGTGGTTGCCACAAATGGAAATTTCAACCATTTGAAATTTTCCAAGCAATGGATAACAAGTGCTCTGAAAGCAATACTCCTAGCACATGACATCAAGATGCGTTCAATGGGTGTTTATCTGTCCCTTTTCTGACCTTAATCTGTAAGTTTTATTGCGATGAAGTTGCATTTCCTTTGAAGAGTTTTTAGACCCTACACCCTTGACTACCATCCACAGCACCATGAAAATAAATAAAAATTTAATTAAATATAAAAATAGCATCTAGGAATTTGAAAGCCTTACAGGTAAAATAGGTTGAACCAAATCCTATACTAGTATTAGTTATCATACAAGTATCAATACAATTTATTTGTCCATGGCATATATCAATCATGTAAACTATTTATCTATTAAGCGTCTTCATTTGTATAGCTAATGATATGACATGAGGATTTTATAGTCATAGAAATAATTCCAAGATGCGCATTTTTAGGCGTATCCAAGTTGAGGGAAAAGGCTGCAATTTTTTATTTAATTCCAGATTATATGATTGCTATGATGCCATGCATATCTTTGAGGCACAATTTCCCAACTAGAATATAATGATTATATAGTGAGCATAAAACAGAATGGATGGGTGGATAGCTAAATATGGAAACAAATATGACAATGATGATGACTTTTAATGTCCTTTAAGTCAAGTTTGTTCTGTAGATCCTATTAAAGTAAATGAATACGTAAAACAAAGGATATTGCTTATTTGAACTTAGGGAAGCAACCATCCTTATGTTAGTGGTGATTTGGCTTATGCTTACCAATAGCATGGTCATCATCTTCAATAATATAATATATAATCCTTAGACATGTATAATAATGATATGGCCATATATGTATATACCGAATTGTAATGTGATAGTGAATATACAAGGGATATAAAGGAGTATGAACATATAAATAGTTCTAAATCTATGATGTGAAAAGGTAATAATTGTAAAACGAGATTGTTTAAGACAATGGAATGTGTCCATTATTGCTTTGAAGATGGAAGATATCATTTAAGGAGCAAAGAAAGAGGTGCAATTAGCAAGAGCCCAATTATATATATACGTTAAGGTAATATACTTTTAGGCACTAAGAAAAGACAATTGTACTTGTAGTATATGGCTTGGACTCTAGAGGTTGGATCACTTGAGGAAGAAGTAAGAAAGGAATTATATTAACGTCAACAAACAACCAAACTTGTTCAATGGGACTCAAAAGTACAACCCAAGTTGAATAGAGAAGAATTAAAGTAAGCAATGAAAGCAAGTAAACACAAAAACATGTCAAATTTTGTGAGCTCAAATGGTAAAAGCATAAAACTTCCAAAGAGGAGCCTCAAGATCAAATCCCTAAGAGATATGATAAAGTGTTGAAATTGAGTAAACTAACACATCAAGCTCACTAGGTGTGGGATACCCCCAACAGTGGTTTTTCATACAAGAGGCAATCATTGCCGACACACCAAATGTGCCCCAGCAGGCCATTCCTATAGTTCCTCCACTAGCAATACAAGGGATGCCAGCAGTATCCGCGCCAGTAGCAGCATCCATGCCAACATCCACGCTAGTAGCCACGCCAGCAGCAATGGTCGCTCATGAGAAAGGAAAGGAGAATGAAAAAGTTGTAGATGCCTGGCTTGACAAGATGGGTGAACAAGTACAAACTCCTCCACCATCACCAGGCATGGCCAAGGAGCCAACTCACATCTCTATATAGGACACTACATAGCCAAGCACTCAAGAGAGTTCCCAGCGAGAGCCGAGTGTGCAGTCAGCAACCCAGTCAGCAAGCACACAGGAGAGTATGCAATTGCCAGGCGCACAACCATCCTTGAGCACTCCCGATGCACAGCAGCCCATGACCACTCCACCGAGCACCCAGCTAGGTGGGCAACAAGGGGGCACTTTATTTGGCCAAATAGTAGTAGTTTCCTCACAACCCCCGCTAGATCATTACCATTTGGTGACACAGGCAGTAGTACAGACGACTCCTCCATCAAGCCATGCAGTTGCTTCACCCTCATGACCAAGGCGGCAGAGACAAGGGCAGCTTCGAGAGGCAGCGTCGAGTGGGGATGAGTCGGCAGGACCAGTACGCATGACACCAGCGGATCCTCACGACCCTATTGGCACCTTGCATAGGTACTGTTGGCGTTACAATTTTCACCTCTAAAGTGCATATTGGCTACGGACAGCTATGCATAGAATTAACTGCTCTTCAAATTAGAAGGGGAAGCTCCCTCTTTTGATGTTATTTGCGTAAAAAGTAAAGTGATCTAAGTTTCCTATCTTTTTACTCAGCGGCAGAGCACAAGAAGATAAAACACAATGCATTGCAGCTAAGGTTTTCTCTAGTTTTTGCAGATCTTAACTACAACTAGGCTAACTTTTAAGCTATCCTATCTCCTCAAGATAAACAGAGCAAGAGGATCTAGGAGCAATTTGGGAATGGTTTGATCACTTAGATGAACTATCTCTCAAAATGCATCCGAAGGCTTTGAACTTCCATATTTATGTTGAAATAGAATTCATGCAAGTAATCATAAAATGATAGGCTAGATCTCAGGGTTCCCAAGGAGACGCAGTGCCCTTTCCAAGGTATAGGCTGAAATGTAGACTACTAGAAACAACATATAACGATAATCCTCCTCTCTAAATTCCCAAGGAGGCGAGGTGCTCTTTCGAAAGATTATTTGGAACAACATACATGAAAGATCTTGAGAATTTTGGATCAAAGGAACGTGGCTCTCCTGATTTATTATCTCAACGATCAAAGATTACACTTTGGGACAGCAACTTGTATGAAAGAGACAATCACACAACAAGCGATCAACCAATAACACATGAACATAGATTGAGCACACCTATTTGAATAGAAAGAACGCAAGTTGTGGCTATAACAAATACGATTCAAGAACATATACTAAGCGAACAAAGTCAAAGGCTTTTGAGCTCAGTGTTTTGCTGCCGTGAAGTAAAGTTCAAATACAACGAGCAAAGGCTCTTATTTATAGAAGTTCAAAGGAGTAGGCAACCCTAAAATCTCATTGAGTTAATAATTAGTTCTTGCCAATCTGCAAGATTTATTCCTGTCTAAAAGTAGGTAACCTAACAGTTAATTGGAAAGTCTACTTCAGTTAACTGATTCTAAACTAAAACATAACTCCAATATACAAAGGTGTCTCCAAAATAGACATGCACAATTAGTGGGACAGTGAGTTAACTTGGAAAGAGGCATCAAGTTAACTCATGTGTCATAAATGCTAATTTGGAGGGGTAGGATGTCCTAAGTGAGAGTTTACACCTCATCAACTTGAGTTATCAATTCCTCTAACCAGTCGTTAACTTCCTCGAGTTTGTTTATCAAGTCTAGATGTGATAAATATGTGGGGAGAAGATAGAAGTTATATTCTACCTCCCTGAATCTTCAAGAAAATCATGCCTGGAAATGTAAACTCTAATAAACTGCTCTTTTGTGCAACTTGTTTTTGAAAACATGAAGAATGCTGAGAAAGCCCTTTGTCAGATCTTAAAATGATGTTGGAGAGAAAAATATTCGTTCTTGAGCTTCAACCTGCAAAGAGAAATGATGAATAATGATGCCTAGACTTGATAAATAGTGTTTGATGTGGAAGCAATCAAGTTTAGGCGCCAACACTTGATTGAGGAGTTAATCTGCCTGACTAGGAGTTCACTGGAGAAATTTCCACCAATTTGGGGACGTTTTAGACATGAAGAGGCCTTCAAAATATCTCAACTTCAGTCAACTAGTCTTACTTTGACTTTAGGCATCGAAGTTGAGGAGTTGAACATTTTATCCTTTGTTCTGTGATGAAGTGCCTCTTCGATCCTCAATTTCAATTGCTAGATTGATCCTGAAGTCTTGCTGACAGATCCATTGCAGAGTTGGATCAACTCTAAAGAAGTATGCTCGGGAGCTGCAAAGCTTAAAACCTAAATCTGATGCCTCAAATTCTTGGGCACCTTTTCCCAAAGGGGTGCATTTTTCACCTGTTGATGCGGTTTTTGTGACCATACCAAACAGCAGAAGAACAAAATAGTTTGGGGCTACTCCGTTCTCTCTTGATCAAAGTATTCCATGCGCTAAGATTGCGAGAAAGTTCGCATGTTCAACTCCAAGGTTCCTTTAGTGCGAATAGACCCAGTTTGGTTGATGTGTATTGCTGTGTTCGTACGAGGGGACTTACACAATTGTTCAGATTTCTTGCAGTCAGCAGCGGGTATGTGATTTGAAGGGGATTTTGCGCGTAGGATTTGACAATGTGGTTCCTTTCCTAAAACTAATCAGAAATGTACGGAAAGTAAAAAGGGAAAGGCCTAAGAAATTTATACTCTACTCTAAATGCAAGATGTGTGGGGCTTCGTTTCAATAGACTTCAACCGGATCTCACCTAGCCTCCGTCGGACAGCCTCAGCAAAATCGGTGCAATCTTCAAAGGGGATAGCGAAAGGTATTCAAGTTATAGTTTAACATACGTACACCATCAGAACAACGCATATAAGCATGTAAACCACAACCGAAGTTAAACACAAAATAATCTCCAGTTGACCACGCAAGGCGAACTTATCATCAACAAGCCGCTAGTGGTATGGAATAAAGCGAAGCTATCTCGATAAAACACCACACACCGAAGTAAGCTACTTGCATGAATTTAATCTACTTGGATACGAAAGGAAGAAGAAACCTTGCTAGCATTTCATGACAAGACGAATTCCATCATCAATGAAAAGATCTATTATCATAAAATGTGTTACACAACAATCTCTTCAAAAGTTTTCAAAGGGAAAACTTTCTTTCTTCTCCAAATGATGCAAAATGCTCTACAAAGCTACACTATCTAGCTCTAAAGCTCTCTCAATGTCTACTCTGATTCTAACTGATCTAATCTTCTAATCTAATCTGATTACAAATGAGGGGGACTCCCCCTTTTATAGCTAGCCCAAGTCCCAAAGGACGGCTAGGGTTACAATCAATAGAGTGGCCAGAATCGTGCCACCTCAGCCCTAACCCTAAAAACTGCCAGAATAGGGAGTGGTACATTAAATGAATCAAAGATTCCCACTCACTCCCAAAAATAGCAAATGCAATAAATGCTCCATATTCAGTCTTCTAGAAGATCTCGTCCGGTAGTGTGTTC